>CM026396.1:19827326-19845752 GCA_014843695.1 Archivesica marissinica | reverse complement strand
GGAACTATTTTTATATCTGCAGGGGTCAGTCATCTTATACCGTATCTGGGAACTACTTTTATATTTACAGTAGTCCTTCATCTTATACCGTATCTGGGAACTACTTTTATATTTACAGTAGTCCGTCATTTTATACCATATCTGGGAACTACTTTTATATTTACAGTAGTCCGTCATTTTATACCATATCTGGGAACTATTTTTATATCCACAGGATTCAATCATCTTATACCGTAGCTGGTGACCTATGGGAACTATTTTTTATATGTGTGTGTTTTACGTTTATTTATCGTCGCTACCGGTTGCCCAGGAGCGACGCCTCCTGAAGAGATTAGTAATTTTAGATTTTGGAGGATAGTGCAATGATACGGACAGAGACCCATTCCAGAGTCTCCTCTGGTTCTTTTACGTGCACGGTGTAAAGCACCGACACGAGACCTCGGTTTAACGTCCCATCTGAAAGACTGTTGATTTTATTAGGGTCAGACGGGGGATCGAACCTGCGATCCCTGGATTACCAGTCCAGCGTGTTACCACTGGACTACAGATCCGTCTGTATTTTTTATATGTTCAGGGGTCAGTCATCTTATACCATGTTTGGGAACTACTTTTATATTTTCAGGGGTCAGTCATCTTATACCATGTCTGGGAACTACTTTTATATGTCCAGGGGTCAGTCATCTTATGCCATGTCTGGGAACTACTTTTATATTTCCAGGGGTCAGTCATCTTATACAATGTCTGGGAACTACTTTTATATTTTCAGGGGTCAGTCATCTTATACCATGTCTGGTAACTACTTTTATATTTTCAGGATTCAGTCATCTTATACCATGTCTGGGAACTATATTCCTGGTACTTCTACTTCTGGACAGAGAAAAACAAGATGGTGAACATTGCAAGATAAAGTATGGGGCTGACTGGGATAAATATTGCAAAATAGTGAAATATCGGATAATTCCAGGAATATACTAGTGGAATGTTGTTGTAAGATATCGGATAGTTCCAGGAATATACTAGTGGAATATTGTTGTAAGATATCGGATAATTCCAGGAATATACTAGTGGAATATTGTTGTAAGATATCGGATACTTCCAGGAATATACTAGTGGAATATTGTTATAAGATATCGGATAGTTCCAGGAATATACTAGTGGAATAGTGTTGTAAGATATCGGATACTTCCAGGAATATACTAGTGGAATATTGTTGTAAGATATCGGATAATTCCAGGAATATACTAGTGGAATATTGTTGTAAGATATCGGATACTTCCAGGAATATACTAGTGGAATATTGTTGTAAGATATCGGATAATTCCAGGACTATACTAGTGGAATATTGTTGTAAGATATCGGATAATTCCAGGAATATACTAGTGGAATATTGTTGTAAGATATCGGATAGTTCCAGGAATATACTAGTGGACTATTGTTGTAAGATATCGGATAATTCCAGGACTATACTAGTGGAATATTGTTATAAGATATCGGATAGTTCCAGGAATATACTAGTGGAATATTGTTGTAAGATATCGGATAGTTCCAGGAATATACTAGTGGAATAGTATTGTAAGATATCGGATAATTCCAGGACTATACTAGTGGAATATTGTTGTAAGATATCGGATAATTCCAGGAATATACTAGTGGAATATTGTTGTAAGATATCGGATAGTTCCAGGAATATACTAGTGGACTATTGTTGTAAGATATCGGATAATTCTAGGACTATACTAGTGGACTATTGTTGTAAGATATCGGATAATTCCAGGACTATACTAGTGGACTATTGTTGTAAGATATCGGATAATTCCAGGACTATACTAGTGGAATATTGTTATAAGATATCGGATAGTTCCAGGAATATACTAGTGGACTATTGTTGTAAGATATCGGATAATTCCAGGACTATACTAGTGGACTATTGTTGTAAGATATCGGATAATTCCAGGACTATACTAGTGGACTATTGTTGTAAGATATCGGATAATTCCAGGACTATACTAGTGGAATAGTGTTGTAAGATATCGGATAATTCCAGGAATATACTAGTGGAATATTGTTGTAAGATATCGGATAATTCCAGGACTATACTAGTGGAATAGTGTTGTAAGATATCGGATAATTCCAGGAATATACTAGTGGAATATTGTTGTAAGATATCGGATAATTCTAGGAATATACTAGTGGAATGTTGTTGTAAGATATCGGATAATTCCAGGACTATACTAGTGGAATATTATTGCAAGATATCGGATAATTCCAGGACTATACTAGTGGAATAGTGTTGTAAGATATCGGATAATTCCAGGAATATACTAGTGGAATATTGTTGTAAGATATCGGATACTTCCAGGAATATACTAGTGGAATATTGTTGTAAGATATCGGATAGTTCCAGGAATATACTAGTGGAATATTGTTGTAAGATATCGGATAGCTCCAGGAATATACTAGTGGAATAGTGTTGTAAGATATCGGATAATTCTAGGAATATACTAGTGGAATATTGTTGTAAGATATCGGATAATTCCAGGACTATACTAGTGGAATATTGTTGTAAAATATCGGATAGTTCCAGGAATATACTAGTGGAATAATGTTGTAAGATATCGGATAGTTCCAGGAATATACTAGTGGAATAGTGTTGTAAGATATCGGATAATTCTAGGAATATACTAGTGGAATATTGTTGTAAGATATCGGATAATTCCAGGAATATACTAGTGGAATATTGTTGTAAGATATCGGATAATTCCAGGACTATACTAGTGGAATATTGTTGTAAGATATCGGATAATTCCAGGAATATACTAGTGGAATAGTGTTGTAAGATATCGGATAATTCTAGGAATATACTAGTGGAATATTGTTGTAAGATATCGGATAATTCCAGGACTATACTAGTGGAATATTATTGCAAGATATCGGATAATTCCAGGACTATAGTTGCGGATAAAATGTTTAATATTTGCAAAGTAGTAAAATAGTGCCTGTTCAGTTAGTTTATTTTAGCTCGATTGCGAAACAAGTTCTTACGACTTATATGAATCACTCTCGAGACCTCATTCCTGATGGAATCCATCGTCACAAGGGAGAGAGAAGAGGCAATGTGGAATTTAAATGCCTTGCCTAATAGCACAATCGTAACGGCTCCAGCGGGGCTCGAACTCGGGACGTTTCGCACCTGAAGCGAACGCGCATCCACTGCGCTATCTCACAAACTTCATATGTCTACTGCATTTCCTTTGATGAACGTATATGCCATGCTTGTATCTATTTTCGTGAGAATGTCCTCGAGACATGCGCACTCGAAGTTGCGGGCATGCGCATTCGTAGTATTGGGGTAGCGTTTCTTTGATATTCGTTGAATAACTAATGTAAATATAAGTACTTGCAATGATTCGTGGGTTAATAGTTTCCACCGTTGTATGAACTACTGTAGGTGTGCTTAAACTGTATGGTACACGAACTGTAGCTAGGATTACATGCAGTACATGAACTGTAGCAAAGGTTCCGTTACCGAAACTGTATCAAATACTTCGGTAACGGAACGATAGCAAAGTACATGTACCGGAATTGTAGCAAATATACAGGTTTCAAACATATAACAAAAGGTCTAGACCGGATACCGGATTTCCAAGTGTGAAGGGGGTGGAGCTTCGGGTGGTATTCCCCTGAATCATGCAAATTCCCTAAGTTTTCGTTGTAAAACAACAAATAAATTGCTTATTAAACACAGAGTAAAAAGTAAAAACATACAGTCTGTTCATTTATATTTCCAATCTTTCATTTCTTCTGATACCACATCCACTGTGAAAAGGTATTCAAATCAAATTGGAAAATAGCAAAAATCTCCAAAAGTAATGATTTGCATAACCAGTGCTCACTTGTGAATAACGTCACTGTGCTTACACACTGTATTCCTCCGCCAAATAATACAGTATACCAACCTTCAGTTTGCAATGGCCATAATTCTTATACAACATCTTTTCTACGTGTCATCTAGTCTGCAGTCTTCTCAAGTCACATAATTTCTCCAAAAAAACACACACAAAAACTATACACTGCCTGTCATGTAAATGCATTTTTACCAATAAGAAAAATGAACTATTTTAGTTATTGGGACTACATATTTACGTATATACAACGTTTTTGAAGCTTCAGGATTCCAGTCTGTCGCGTTTCCATTTTTTTTACTTCTCGCAAAATGACATTATCAGAAACTCTATACGGCTAATTTAATAGCAACGGTTTTAAAATATATTGATCACATAAACTACGGCGCGGGAGTTTAATAAAGCCATGTCATAAATTCGGTAATACACTAGTGTATTAAATATGCAAATGAGGCAAATGCATGGGCGAATCGCGTAGCGATTCGCAGTGACATACATTTTTACATCAACTAGCACGCGCTGTGTAGCTTTGATTGTGTTGTTAAAAAAGACTGTTTGAAAATAATTTAAAAGTGTTTAATATTGAATTGTTGAACATGATATGTTGTAATAGTTTAAAAACTGTTTACAAAGGAAGAATATAAAAAAATTGGAGTATTTAGTGTCGCACTATTTTCTTGGCCCATTAAGTAGAAACCACAGTACTACTCTGGCTTTCATTTGCTAAAGGGGAAGTGTGTTAAATCGTGACACACTTTTACTGCGTATTTGGTTTATGTGATAAAAAGAATCTTACATTAGTGTCTTTCCATATTGAATTTATTAAACGAGTTGAATAAAATGATAAAATGTGAGGCAGAGAGCCGAGCATTTTATCATTTTATTCAACGAGTTCAATAAATTCAATATGGAAAGCCACTCATGTAAGATCCTCTATGTATATGACTGACCAGGCAAACTATAACAACGCATGAACCCAGGCTAATATAATAAGATAAGAGATACAAATTATCTCTAATATATAGCGGTAATAAATTGATACCAGAACAGTACTTTGAGATATTGAAGTTATTGAGAGACGCGAGCGGCTGATCAACATAGACAGTCTAATTCAGAGTTGTACATATAATTTAATAATATGTTTATGTAATACGAAATAAGTTTTCTTTATAGTCGCCTCCGTCGAGGTATTTGGGCGACTGGTTTCTCTAAGAAGTTTACGTTGTCATCTTAGTTGTTTATGTAGACAACTGGAAAGGCACCTTCGTTCTTCTCAGGGTGACAAGTCCTGTACCATCTTTCGAAGGGGTCCCTTGTATGGCAACATCTCCACGATGTGTCAGCTCACAGCAGCAATAATGGTTCCGATTTCTTCGCTGGGGTCCTCATGCCATCAAGAAGTCTACGTCCCACCGTCTTCATTGAAGGAAAAGAAAACCAGCTATCCGCCGCCGCCAGCACTAAGTATTGCTATCTCGCCAAGTAGGGAAGTTAGTCGTAAGGTTCTCTATATGTAAATGTATAGAGTCACGCGATTCCGATGGCGTGACTTCCGTCAGCGAAGTCCTTGAACCATAGTCCTGCTGTGAGCTGTGTCTAGGTCACGACGTGCACGTTGTGAAGGAGAGACCTGGGTTTATGTAATAGGGTTGATTTCTAAGCTTTATATAAAAGGGAGACAATTCTGATAGTATTTGATGCAATGGTCAGTGTAAGAGTTGTCTACATGATTGTGTTCCTCTTCTGTGATTTTATTTACCGCATTGGCTACTGGGAAAGAATTTTAGCGGAGTTTTTAAATATTAGTTGTAAAGGGAAGACGCCATTTTCCCAACAAGTTTATTAGTTTTAATATAGCAAGAATCTTGGTTTAATGAGTGCAAGATGTACACCGTAAAGATATAAGATGTAAACGGTTACCATTTATAATGCATTATTAATTATTAGCACGTTCGCTTCAGGTGCAAAAAGGTATGTAGTTCGAGCCCCGCTGGAGTCGTTACGATTGTACCCTTACGCAAGGCATTAATATTCCACATTGCCAGACTAATGTTATAGTACTGTTGAGTGGACATTTTCACTCATAACCCTTAACATTGGATGTAACCCCACGTCTGTTCAAGATCTATGTTGTTTACTATCCAGCCAAATGTTTTAGCTTCAATATCCGAAAAGCAAATAACATAGAGTCTGGTCAGACGTGGCGTTATGTGTAAGAAGATTGGTCATGATACATAGACACTAATACATCCTGGGATACAGTGTACCTTTGACAAAGTAAGCCATCAATGACTTTAAAGGAAATGATCATCAAACGGGATAAAGGGCTGTGTTTTATATTGGGTTGACGATTTTCTTGGTGATAGAAAACAATTTGTAAATGTAAACGTTCATAGTTCTGAGTAGAAAGACGCATTATCTGGAGTTCCACAGGGCAGCCTCCTAGGGCCAATATTGTTTCTTCTATACGTAAAAGACTCGCCAAACATTATCAACAGTAAATTCAAGATTTTTTCCGATGTCACTAATGTTTATGAAACAACTGAAAATTATAACAGCCTTCAAGAGGATTTGAATACTCTCAGTGATTGGGCCATGAAATGGGAACTGAAGCTTAACGTAGCCAAGTGGAAATCATGTACTACATATGGAAAGTCAAATGAGAAAGTTGAATATTACATGAACGCAGATAAATTGAGTGAACTAAATGAAGAATTAATGTGATCTCGGTGTTACAAGATTATCTGAAATTCAACAAACATGTCATGTAAAGTGCAAAAGGCAAATAGTATATTGGGACTAATCAGTAGATCTTTTGAATATCTTGACACGGATTCTTATGTAAAACTGTGCAAAGCACTCCTAGTCCCCCATCTAGAATATGGAAACGCTGTATGGCATCCCTACTGACGGAGTGTGGAAGGTGTGCAGAGGCGATCTACCAGGCTCATACCAGGACTGAAAGATAAAGCATACAGTGATAGACTTTCATCGCTCAAATGGTCACGTCTAATCCATAGACGGAGAAGAGGTTATATCATCATCATCATCATCATCATCATCATCATCAGCATCATCATCATCATCATCATCATCATCTTCATTATCTATAGTGATTGTGTCACGCTGCATAGAGTATATTCGCAATGTCGTTAAAAAGTCAACACCTGCAACAGTCAGATTATTCAATGCTTCAAAAATTATTAACGGAAATGAAGACATTCCATGTGAAATTATGTTCATCATTACTGAAACCAGAACACGAGATCATTGTTACAAATTAGTCAGAACAATGTGTGGAACGAGATTCCGTCTCCGAAGCTTTTCTCAGAGAATAATATCTGCATGGAATAACTTGACATACGATGCTGTAGAAGCAAAGACATTAAACCGCTCGCCCATATGGTTCGCCGGTGGCGAGGGTAAATAAGCTCAATCATCAGACATTAAACAGTTTTAATAACCGGATTGACGAGCAGCTTTGGGCCAATGAAAACAAGTACTCTTACTAAAGAAGTGTGTTACATCTGTAAATGATGTAACTGAAGTACCGAATATCACCAGATCTGTTCCAAGAATGTGTTTTAGGCTTTTAGCACCAAAAAAGTTAATTTTATTTATCTGGTGCGGGTCGTTGTTGTCATAAGATAAGATACAATAACATTTTATTTTGAGTCGGCAAGACATATCACACATAGCATACGCTCTGACGAGCTTTTATTACCGACTATAATGTCTAATGTTGTTAAAACGTGTGGCCCAAACCATTTGTATTTTCATGCTAAAGTATGTATTGTATCTTTATGTGTACTATTGATTTGCAATAAAATATGGTTAGTTAAAAATCAGTACGCCTACAGTAATAACAAGACGTTACAACAATGTAGGCTTAACACGGTTATATGATTCTTTCTTCTGAGATTAGCGACGGTATTTTATGGTATTATAAATTTATGTTTATTCAAAGAAATAAATAGTGTTTAAACTAACACTCTTAACAAGGAACCTAGATTAGACAATCAATAGATGACTCAATTGATCGCTTCAGTTCAAGCAAATTAGCCAAATGATTTCACAAATATGTTTTAAATTGTTTTTGTTTGCGTCTACGTCTAGCGTCGTGGCACATTATTCAGTCACACTGAAATGTTACGAACAAGTACGGGAAATGTTCAGATGATAATGGGAAAGTATAATTGCGCAATATGAGAACATTCGAGAAAGACCATAAACACCGAGAAATCCCGATTCCGCTACTAAAAATAGAAATGAGATCATAGAGTAACCAATGAAACCCAACTATTCTGTCACGAGGATATGCATAATCATCATAACAAAACACACAAAGTTGAACGAGGAAAGATGGACGAAAGTTGCCACTAAGTTCACAGTTATTTATTGACATATGAGTAACTCAGAATACCGACAGAATAAACTTCATATTGTAGAGTATCCAGAGGTCACGGAAACCAAAGTAAGTGAAGAACTACTGAGAAAGAGAAACTAAGAGTGTCTGTTGATTAACAGCATCATGATCAACAGGTAGGCTAGGTGTCCGATCTGTCAGCTGATCCAAATTAGGTTAGGGATAGTGGCAGTAATTCCACAAAACAGGTGGCAGTAAACTAAAGCTGAACAGTAGAATACTCTTTCAATTGAAGATCAAATTTAACCATAACCCTGATGGCGCCGATATATTTTGCCTGGTCAGTCAAATAAATATATTTTAACACCGAGGTTATTAATTGGGCCGTATTGAGTTTCTGATCATATCAACTGATCAACATCATTTTGCCAGAAGTGAAAAATCGACAGATGATTCAACGTCTAAGTAGACTGGAATTTGACAATGCCCATGTGCTCTTCCAAAAATAAATCACCCTCTCTGGCTTCGAACGATTGATAATTAGTATCATGACCAAATATCGAACCCGAGACACTGGACGACCACGGATGCCACACAACTTGTTCTGTTGTTTGCCTCGCATAGACTGTCCAGACAGTTGACATGATTATAATCTATCTATCTTGTATACTGCCAACTCTTCCCCAACACCAATCTTCATGGTAAGCTATCTATCTATCTTCCGTTAATGTCGAACCCCTCGCGGGGACGTAGACATGTTGCGCGTCATTAACCGCAAAGAAGTTAACCAGATATGGTATAAGATGAAGGACTACTGTAAATATAAAAGTAGTTCCCAGATATGGTATAAAATGACGGACTACTGTAAATATAAAAGTAGTTCCCAGATACGGTATAAGATGAAGGACTACTGTAAATATAAAAGTAGTTCCCAGATACGGTATAAGCTGACTGACCCCTGCCGATATAAAAATAGTTCCCAGATAAGGCATGATATGACTAATCCCCGAAACTCCGAGATATGGTACAATATGACTGACCTCTGGAAATATAGAAATAATTTCCAGATATGCCATAGGATGACTCCTCGGACTATAAATATAGTTGTCAGATGTTTTAATCCGTTACCTGTACACAAAGCATAGCTAATCGAGATGAGCAGATCACCGAGGTAGTTCGGATGTCGGCAGTAACCCCACCAGCCACTGATCAGAAGTTTCTTGCCAGATGAAGTTGTAAGTGTTTGTAGATCTACAAAATTAATATTGATTTTATTCAGTTACAATATACACATACTGTGTGTATTTTACTTTTATTTATCGTCGCTACAGGTTGCCCATATAAGCGACACTTCCTGAAGAGATTAGTCATTTAAGATTGTTGGAGGATAGTGTAATGATACAGACAGAGACCCATTCCAGAGTCTCCTCTGGTTCTTTTACGTGCACGGTGTAAGGCACCGACACGATACCTCGGTTTAAAATCCCATCTGAAAGACTGTTAATTTTATTAGGGTCTGACGGGGGATCGAACCTGTGACCCCTGGATTACAAGTCTAGCGTGTTTAGCATTGGACAACAGACTAATGATGTCACAAGTACGTTGCTGCTGACGTTACAAGCACATATTTACCAACTAGGTCAAACTGTGTAACATTCAAATATCGGCTATTTGCACAACTTTTAGCAAGTTTTACATTGGAATTGCTACTGTAGATGGACATTGCTGCTGAATAATTCAGTTAGTGGGCAATATTTGTAGCGTTAATAGCCCATCGTGCAGGACTATAGTGTTTATAGCTGGATAATGATTCCCAGTACCACTGGATTTTAAACGTCATGTTGTATTTTATGACAGAGCGTATGAATATGTATACTGTGCTCATTTGTATAGTTATTGCTCTAGCACGAACGAGCCTTGCTATGTATATGCATCCGCGAATCATATGGGAACCAATTATTGTTTTTGTTGAATTTCAACTGCGTAAATATATTTCTGGATTCCAGCTCAAGTCTGTATTTCTATGCGCACACCAGTGAACGCTTGGAACTAGTTCCCTGACTCTTTTAATAACTACCATACGAATACATAAGAGTAATTCTCGTCACATAAATTCCCATTCGTCCAGAAAATATGTAATGGTGATATTACCCGTTGTATTACGGTACGGTATGGATCTGGATCCAGTCATGATAAAAACACATTAAACACCAATAGACGTATATGAATTTAAACAAGAAAAACAATTACATATAAATATGTAATACAAGGACTATTGAAAATTCACTCTGCATACACGTAATACACACTCGGATAGTGTCTTGAGTGAATGTATATAAATTATAAAGTGCATAATTTAGTAATTAAATGCAAACTGTAAAACTGCAACATGTTGACAATAAAACGAAACCCTGTCCAACATAATAGTATATAACACATCCCTCCTGGAACATCCTCGAATCATATGGGAACCAAGTATTGTTGCAGAATTTCAACTACGTAAATATATTGACTTGGCTATTTATCAATTCCAACTCAAGCCTGTATTTCTATGCGCATACCAGAGAAAGTTTGGAACTAGTTCCCTGAAAACAATTGGACAATTGTTATACCTATACTACTAATACATAGCAGTAGGCCCTAATTCTTATCACATAAATTCCCATTCGTCCAGAAAAAATGATACCCCACTAGATGGGAGTTAGATCACAGATTGTACAGTATGTGGTACGTTGTATTACGTTTTAGCTTGGAATCACTTGGGTTTCTCCTAAAATTATTCTTCTCGGAATTACTTGCTCGGTATATGTAATACCCGACCACTGAAAATAGAACAATGACCCATATTATTATCTATGCATACAAGTAAAGTAACGGGTTTGCATACTGTCATCACAACTGAACGAGCCAGTCATGTCTGACTTATGAGAGACCACTTGAACATCAGTACTTCCCGAATCCTATCCCCACAGAATTGTCAGGCAATTGGCAACCATTATTTAACTAGCTGGTGGCTCACCAAGTGGTCGTATCAGAAAGCAGAATGGAATGAACCACTGACGAGGTTCGAATCTTCGACATCCTGCTCCATAGGCGGACGCCTTAACAACTAGACAACTGTGACGGGAATATGCGAGGTGTGGAACATATAAACTTGAACACTGTACTCAATCACTACGCCTCTGCCACACCCCTGTAGAATATTGCTCAAAAAAGGACGACGACATTTATTGATGAACGTTATGTTCAGTATACTTGACACCTGTTGTTTTACCCGGATGTTCACCAGTACTTGGAATAATGCCTGATTGACATATATGCTCCTCCACATGGGCTATATTGGATGAGTGGTTACGGTTGTTGATTTCAAATCACTGACCCCTCAACTGGAGGTGTCGAATTCATTCCCGAGAAGAAGCTATCCAGGTGGCCTGCAGCAGGTCGGTTGTTCCACCTGAGGGACCGTCCGTCCGTGCCCGAATTACTGCTCTGAATAGCATCCAGGATTCCCCCCCACCACTAATAGCTATAGAGTCGCCATATGGCCTAAGTTGTTGCTGAAACATTAATCCCCACCCACCCCAAATAAAAACACTAGAAATACTTGTATTTTCTTACCATACGTTAAGAACACCATACACAGGTATATAGGTGGTAGTCTAGTGTTTCTTGTTTGGACGTATCTTGTTTGGGCACAGAAACAGAACGGAATCATTACAAATTGTATCAAAATATTATATCCAAGTCCCTCATGTACAATGTCACGTGAAACTATCACTCCGCGCTCGAACCAAAAGTAGTCCAACACGTAGGCCAGTTGCATAATACTCAATAACAACAGAGTTGCATTTATTGTGTTGTAGATTATCCAATATTCTACTAGATTGCACACATTCAGCATTATCCAGCCAATAATACCACTCCTGAATAAAACATATTTAACGTCCAGTGATCGCCATCTTGGATTCAGTTCGCGCCCCATGAACCAGTCATATATCACGTTACCTGGAAATTAACACGGATAGTAAACAAGTAACGTAACAAATAGTGGCCATTGATACATTTACATACACGTACTATTATTGAAGTCCATCTTAATCACATTGTTTTCAATTTAATAGTCTATTTCACAGGGGCAACGTAGCATCTTGTAACAGAACACTAATTTAGCAGCTTTATCTACAGTCTGTTGCCAGATCTTTAATCCAGGGATCGCAGGTTCGATACCCCGTCTGACCCTAATAAAATTAACAGTCTTTCAGATGGGATTTTAAACCGAGGTCTCGTGTCGGTGGTTTACATCGTGCACGTAAAAGAACCAGAGGAGATTCTGGAATGGGTCTCTGTCTAAAATGACTAATCTCTTCAGGAGGCGTCGCTCATATGGACAACTGGTAGCGACGATAAATAAACGTAAAGCACACACACATCAACATTATTCTTTAAGAAACTCTTCTAAATTGTATACATGCAGCAGTTCCATTGTGCTGTTTATGTATTGTTTGCTAAAACTATATTGACTTGAATATAAATACATTACCAGAACAACCATTTGTATTTTTTGCAGCTGGACTTGCGCTGGTACCCCTAACGTACAGGTACAAACTGAACACCAAACACAAGAGAACCGATGACGCACACATCCTGAGCAGGGCACCATTTATATTCCTGACGTCATATCCGAGTAAAATGGCGACAACCATAAATAGCATATTGCTGAACAGCACTGCCAAAGCTGGGAAAATAAAACACCAGAATTATTATGTAGGTATATACTGTTATTGACGTCATTTATAACGTATATTGTGACGCCATATTTGGTCGTCTAAACGGTGTTCTAGCGATTACAGTTTAACTTACAAATTATAAGGATTATTCTCCAAAACCAATCAGAATCAATTCCAGGTATTAGTACACGTGTGTACATACAAGAAAATATGTGATAGCTGTATGAAACTGAATACAAGCAAAATTATGTGATCAATACAAATAGTTGGCATACCGCTTGTTCCCGTGTCCAATACTTACCGTTTGTGTTATACATAAGCTGCTCGCCCGTTGTTAATCTGACCCCTGGTTCCCGTGTCCCACCGATTGACAATACGTACATAATACACTGAGCGAGAAACCACAGAAGGACTAAATATGTTGTGTTCATATCTACGATATCAGACACTCCAAACATAGGCCACGTGAAATCCAGAATGTCCCATTTTCCCTGAAAACACCAAGAAATGCATCTCTACTGCCTGATCATTATTCCGGACAAAGTAATATTATATATGTCCTTTGGTACAAGGTTTTTTTAATACTTTATTTATTTTACAACGATTGCGAAGCAAGTCTTAACAACTTATATTAATCACTCTCGTTGGCTCGGATGAAAGCGTATATGTGACCATTCGTGTGAGAGGAAACCGGAGTACCTGGAGAAAACTAACATACTGCCCTGTCCGAGGATCGAACCCGGGTCGCATTGGTGAGAAGCGAGCGCGCTAACCACTGCGCTAATCGGACAGCCTAATGGTACAAGGTTGTAAATACATAATCGAATGTAGTCCCACTAACTAATATAGTTCATATTTCTTTTTGGTAAAAATGCATTTTCATGACAGGCGGTGTATAATTTTGGTTTGTTCCCACTTTCCCAACCTTTTATTTTCACACATACTAATTATCCCCAATTATCTCTTCGCCCCTCAAACTTACCTGTATTTTCTATGCTGTTCAAAAAATAAATGAAAGGCACACATAAACTTGTACTTGCAGTGTACTATTTCAATGTTATTTATCTTGTTCCATCTGTTGAAAATACTTACTTATTCTAGAATAAACTATTTTTTTGTTATTTTTGTTTCCAGTGCATATGCATATCTTTAAGGAGAAAAGTGTTCCTTTAATTGTGTATAAATTAAAATTGTCAGTATGTACGTTTAACATTAATAATTCAGATAAAGGTTCATAATAATAAATAGCAGACATATTTTAATTTTGAAATGTGAACTATAAAGATACAAACAATTAACAATATGTATCTATTATTTATTTATGATTATAACAGTTATACTAGGTAATTACATAATTATATATCAACACTATTTTTTAATTAGCAATTATGAACTGATTGCAAATTAGTCTGAGAACAACAATAATGATTAATGAAATTAACAATTTACTTATAACTAACTGTTGAAAACTAAGAAAAACAGGTCACTAACTGTAAGTCATTCTTTAACATAGTATAAAATGAAGGTCAGTTTCCTCTGTAATCATGCCGGTCGATCTCCTCACGACGTGCACGTCGTGACCGGTGCACATTCCGCAGCAGCAGCGTAGGATTCTGGGATCTTCTGGTCGTCGATCTTGCGAATAGGAAATCTCTCTAACTTGTGGATCCACGGCTATGGCACATCAGGACAGATCCGTCGACTCTTCTGGGTGGTGTTTGGCGTGTCTACTGGCACTTTTCGATTGCTCTCTAACAGCCTTTAGAAGAGATGGCGGACCTGAGGGAGCGGCAACGGTCGTGGATCCACGCTCCTACGATTTGCGACAATCGACGACCAGATGTCTAACTGTCAGATCCGTATAAATGCTGCTGCGGGGTGACCAACAGTGAGGAGGGTGGCCCTACAAAGGACCACGTACAGACCAGGCCTTGTCACCCTGGCACGGAAAGAAGTAACCACCAGAGGACGTCTCCATAAGCTTCATAGAAGAAGAATCGCCAGCAAATACAGCAATAACCAACGTAGAAGAATAGGACTAATCATCGTAGAAGAATAATCATCGCAGAACACGGATATAATCATCGTAGACCACGGATATAATCATCATTGAACAACCATCACAGAAGAATCACCTTAGGATATAACCAACTTAGAGAATACAGTCGCCCAAATGCATTTATGCGGTGGCGACTTTAAATAAAATTACATCGTTCTGTAATCATAAATCTCTAAAATGGCAAATGCGCTAGTCAATATACGGTTCATAGAGAATAGCAGAGGAAGTCAGACTCTAGTTCTAAATGGTTACATGTACAGCCTGAAAACCAGAAAACGGGAGTGTCGCTACTGGAACTGTGTCAACAAAGCATGCAATGCTAAAATTAACACTAAGAATGAGCTTCCTACCAAAATCGCTGAATCGATGAACACAATCACTCAAGAGATGACAGCAGAATTGTTGCTGCGGACATCATGAGTGGTGTCCGAAAGCAGGTCCGAGGGTCAACACAGCCGGTGCCCTCTATCTATAACGATATGCTGGCAGACACAAGATCGATCGAATGGGACAATTCCACCCAAGAGGTTGTGGCTAATCTACCCACTTTCTACGAAGCCAAATCCAGTTTATATAGACAGCGGTCTAAGACTATACCAGTTCTGCCAAAGACAAGGGCGGATGTCAACTTGGAAGGGAAGTGGATAGAGTCGCTTGCAGGGGAGCCATTCCTAATCGCCAATGACGGTGATGTGGCGCGAATGCTCATATTCGCCACCGTTGACAACCTGGCCCAGCTGTCTACAGCCGAGACCTGGTATATGGACGGTACCTTCTACGCTTCGCCGTCATATTTCTACCAGCTATACACCATCCACGCCATGATCGACGAGTATGTGTCCCCTAGTGTATGGACTACTCCCAAATAAACAACAGACAATGTACACCAGATTCTTCACACTCATCCAGAATTTCGCCCGTGAACATAACATTCCTCTGTCCCCAGAAACTATAATGATGGACTTCGAAACAGCAGCGTGGCGTTCTGTCAGTATCGTGTTTGTTGGTGTTCAAGTCCGTGGTTGTTTCTTTCACTTTACACAGTGTATGTGGAGAAAAGTACAATATTGTGGTCTTGTAGCTGACTTCAAGGACAATGAAGAAGTGAAGAAACTTGTGCTACGTGCTTCGGTACTGCCACTTGTCCCCCTAGCCTCTGTCGAAGATGTGTGGTTCCAAACTCTGGAAGAATGTGACAATGACTCAGTGCCGGTGTCTAAGTTTAAGGACTATGTGACTGAGCAGTGGGTAGAGGGAGACCGCCGCTCCTGGAATCATTACGAGAATGATGGTCCACGCACTACCAATCATGTTGAGGGTTGGCACCATAAAATAAACAACCAACTACGACACTGCCATCCTAATATTTATACATTGATAGACCTGGTCCAGAAAGAGCAGGCTGCTAACGAGGCGAAGCTGTTTCAGCACGCCAACGGTGGAAAGCAGCGACCAAGGAAGCGGGTATACCGTGAGCGTGAGCAAATGCTCATCAGACTGAAGCACCAACTGCGAACTGGCGACATGGACATCATGACGTATGTTGATGCTGCTTCTCACTTAGTCAAATTAAAGTGAATATGTACAATAAAAATATTTCAAGATTTATATCTATTATGTGCTATGCATGTTCATGTGTTTGTCTTATCCATGTAAATATCTATGTTTTCGATTTAATGCTTATAACTCAAAATAAAGAATATCTATCTATATGAAACTTATATTTATGAACAACTTTCCCAAATTTAGAAACACAAATTTTCAGTACAGTATAGCAATTTTCGCCAATTATCACCTTTCAACTCTATTGTTACACCGAACAATACATTCCCCCAACACCTACCTCAATTTCTATAGGACTAATAAAAGGTTGGGAAAGTGGGAACACACCATAATTTTTGTGTGTTTGAGAAATTATGTAACTTGAGAAGACTTCAGACTAGTTGATGTGTAGAAAATATGTGGTATAAGAATTCAGACCATTGCAAACTGAAGGTTGGCATACTGTATTATTTGGCTTTTTAGTTTAGTTTAATCAGTTTAATCATATTTTATTGCAAATCATTATTATATATGTCATGCATAAACAGATATAATACATAATATGAACATGCAAATGGTTTGGGCCACAAGTTTTAACAACATTAGACAACGGCCCGCATCAGGTTATTTGGCGGAGGAATACAGTGTGTAAACACAGTGACGTTATTCACATGTGGGAACTGGCTATGTGAAACGTTATATTTTGAATATTCTTGCTGTGTTTCAGGTTGAGTTGAATGCCTCTTCACAGTGGATGTGGTATCAGAAGAAATGAAAGATTGGAAATATAAATGAACAGACTGCATATGTTTACTTTTCACTATGTATTTAATAGGCAATTTATTTGTTGTTTTACAACATACCGTCAAGAAATAAGAGGGCAGTAAATGACCCCAATTATATTAACAGTATTTCAGATAGGGAATGTAGAACTAGTGATACTTCTGGACATTGGTGGGGCTTCTGTATCTTTAGTACATTGTACATCGAAGAGCAATACATATGTGTGCGATCGGACTCCGCCGTGTATTCCACACGGCATAACAAGTTATTTTAGAAGCCAAAGTGGGTCAATTTATCGCAGAGTCTCCAAGTGATTAAGAGCTGAAAAGAAATTAACTCAACTAAATTATGGACTTAATCCTTACTTCTTTGAACAAGCATACTTATTATTTACCGTCTGGCACTTAGCAGTTATATAAAACGTGTAGAGTGTGAAGAATGCTACATATATGACCACGCCCCGAGGTCCGCCCATCTTGTACTTCGGTGTCTGATTGGTTAGTTTGGAGCAGCGTCCATTCTCATTCACTCTCACGATTGAAACGCGTTTGTCCATGGTCGTCTTTTCAACAAATGAAATCAAGTTGTGTATACCTAAAAGTAAGTAATGTGTGTTCGTTACATTGGTTATCTATAGTGCCCTGTTATGAATAAGTGTGTGTTTACGTTTATTTATCGTAACTACCGGTTGCCCATAATATTATAAGCGACGTCTCCTGACGAGATTAGCCATTTTAGATTTTTGGAGGATAGTGCAATGATACAGACAGAGACCCATTCCAGAGTCTCTTCTGGTTCTTTTACGTGCGCGGTGTAAAGCACCGACAGGAGACCTCGGTTTAATGTCCCATCTGAACAACTGTTAATGTTATTGTTAAACAGAGAAGTGCCTTGTATATAGTTTGCCAACTCGCCTAACAAATTCAAATGTATTAGTCATAATAGTAACCTAATAGTCTGTATATAGTATACCAAGAATCCTAAACTATGGTATAACTAGATGACATTAATATACAAAACAGTAAATAAACATACCTCTTACCAACG
>CM026396.1:19797326-19824826 GCA_014843695.1 Archivesica marissinica | reverse complement strand
GACGTTGAACCGAGGTCTCGTGTCGGTGCTTTACACCGTGCACGTAAAAGAATCAGAAGAGACTCTGGAATGGGTCTCTGTCTGTATCATTGCACTATCCTCCAAACATCTAAAATGACGAATCTCTTCAGGAGGCGTCGCTCATATGGCCAACCGGTAGCGACGATCAATAAATGTAAAAAAACACTATATTCTCGATTCAAATTTGTTTAGTTTTACATTATTTAAAGCACCAATAGCACTACACCATGTGATGATCACGTGATAGTTAAAGACACTTGTCATGCCGAGCTACAGATATCGAAATTCCACATGGCCAATGGGTGTGCAAGAAAATGTGATCTTATGCGCGGTCACGCAAATAGCTTGGTTGGTATAATAACAATTCTGATATTGTTACTAGTAATAGATGGACTGGTAATCCAGGGATCGCAGGTTCGATCCCCCGTCTGACCCTAATGAAATTAACAGTCTTTCAGATGGGACGTTAAACCGAGGTCTCGTGTCGGTGCTTTACACCGTGCACGTAAAATAACCAGAGGAGATTCTGGAATGGGTCTCTGTCTGTATCAGTGCATTATCCTCCAAAAATCTAAAATAACTAATATGTTCATGAGGCGTCGCTCATATGGGCAAACGGTAGCGACGATAAATAAACGTAAACACACACACACTTACTAGTAATAACACATGTTCATTGATTGATTGTATTTTAAGCTTAAATTGAATGCAGTCTATTTTACTCATAAGCATACAGTTTACATCCGTTTAGTCAAAATCGGTTATGTCGAATTCTCCGGTTATCTCAAGGTCGGATCAAAGTCCCGTTTCAAACACTATCATTTTACATATAACTGGCTCCGTTTATATCGAATTTCGTTACGTCAAACTTCGGTTATGTCGAAGTATTTTGTTCGGTCCGACGGAATTCGACATAACGGATGTAGACGGTAGCTTAAGAAATATAATCAGATTATTACACAGTCATGTGGGTCTATATTTCATACACCTACTACTTGACTATTATACTGCTAAGCCCAATAGCGAGCCCAACTTTGCAGCTAGTTCTTACACGTTACAATAACGTCGTTGACTGCAACTCGCTTGCCTCTCACCGCTGTATGTTCAAACCCAACTGGTGTGTCGACTTTTTCCATGTGACAAAGCTAATACGCTGGCCTTTGGAAGGTCAGTCGTTCTACCTGGGTAACCGTATGTGCCATCAAATGCAGCTCTGAGGGACACATCTGGGTCTTCTGCCAATCATAGTTTAGACATTAGACATATTACCCGTGTGTGTTTTCGTATTTCGTTAAGACGGGCCAATTCGTGATCCTATACACAAACACAACACGATCTGCATCAGTAAGTAAGTAATTTTTATTAAAGTGACATATGCACATTTCAACACACACATGTATATAGCAAATATTAAACAAGAAGAAGACGCACCCGGCCACGTACTATAAGTCACCTAATACATGTACTATGCATTCAATAATAATTATATAGTGTGAACAGAAGCGATCTGAATATTAGATTAATAAATTGAAAATTGTGGCGCTATTCACAAATCATATGGGTTATCAATGTACAAAGTAATTAAGAACGTGTCCATAGGTCACATGTGCCCCAGCGTCATCTCTTATCTACAATGACAAGGTCAATTACTGTGACCTAATAGCGCGGTAGTATAAACAAATTAGTCGAACGAACGCACGCACGCACGCACGCGAGCAGATGTGAATCCCTCACACTGTATATATGGATGTGTTTCCTGTCCGTAAACGCAGTATGTACAGAAACGCATTCCCCCCTCCCCCTAGTATGTAATGGATATGCACGTGTACATGTTGATTCTTTTCGAAGCAAATGAAAACATCTTTAAGCTCTAGCTCAAAAATACTCACTCGAAAAAGAAAGCGTGCACTTGGTTAGATGGAAAATTATATACTTATATTCACACGTAGAACAGTGTTCTGATAATTATCAAATTTCAATTAAAAGTAAAACATCGTGTAGCCAATACATTTTTGCACATTTTGATACTAAATTTGCCTATTTATTGCTTCTATATATAAGTATAAAAATGGTCCCTCTAACCAAGTGCACACTTTCCTTATCGTGTGCGTATACATACATTGATATGAAAGGTCAAATAGTAATTTATATCCACTATTGTTGTCACGTGATTTACTGAGTTTATTTTATTGATCGCTGGGTCTTCCTGGACGTAGGAATGTCCGACCCCTACACAAACACCGTCTCCCTACTAATCCACACCTCTTCATGACCCCGCTAGTTGCACATCGTCCAGTTCCATAGCGAGGTATGCCACGCATGATTCTACCACTCACTAATGGGTGTGTGTCCACACATCCTCTTCTTATTCGTCGGCATACTGGCGGACCCATGCCTAGACGTGACGTCGCAATCGTGATCTCACTTAGTAACAGTAGAGCTATGGACGCAACGTACACACTCCATACTGACTTCATTGCGTTAATTACACACTGAAATTATAAAAAGGGCAGTGATTTATTAAATAATTTGACATACACCGTCTCCGTGGCCTAGTGGTTAAGGCGTCCGCCTACGGAGCGTGAGGTCGAAGGTTCGAATCTCGTCAGGGGTTCGTTCTGATATGGCCGGTTGGTGAGCCGCCAGCTAGTTAAATAATGGTTACCGATTGCCAACCAGCGTGGCGCCTGGCATACAAGCATAGGATTCGGGAAGTACTGATGTTCACAAAAAGAGGGGTCCCATAAGTCAGAAATGGCTGGCTCTTTAAATAGGGGTGACACTATAATAAACAAACGCTTTACTTTACTTTTATATTTTACTATTCTATGTGATTAATTTATATGTCATGTCAATACATACACTGGTGTTTTATAACAATCCATATTGGTAACATTTTGTGATTACACATAGCTATATGGATCCGGTATTATACACATCTATATTTATCATATATTACAACCAACCATATTGTCATTGTATTATACACAGCTATATTAATCACTTACTACACATGACGCTATTGGTTACGTATACACACATCTATATTGGTAACGTATACACACATATATATTGGTTCCGTATACACACATCTATATTGGCTACGTATTACACACATCTATATTGGTTACGTGTACACACATCTATATTGGTTACGTTTACACACATCTATATTGGTTACGTATTACACACATCTATATTGGTTACGTGTACACACATCTATATTGGTTACGTATACACACATCTATATTGGTTACGTATTACACACATCTATATTGGTTACGTGTACACACATCTATATTGGTTACGTAGACACACATCTATATTGGTTACGTATTACACACATTCGATTAGGTAACGTATTACACGCATCATTAATCGTCACATATTACACACAGCTATATTTGTCACGTACACTATTACACATATATATATTGGCAAACGTGCTTTACACCGTGCACGTAAAAGAACCAGAGGAGACTCTGGAATGGGTCTCTGTCAGTATCATTGCACTATCCTCCAAAACTCTAAAATGACTAATCACTGCAGGAAGCGTCGCTCATATGGGCAACCGGTAGCGACGATAAATAAACGTAAAAACACACATACACAACCATAATGGTCACGTGTTACACACGTATCTTGTTATATTGGTCACATATTACACGCGGCTACGTACGTTGGTCACGTGTTATAAACACAACCATATTGGCCACGTACAACAACACACATATATAATGGTCACGTGTTACAAAAATGATTTATTAAATACAATTTTACAAAACTTACAAAAGAGCTTGCGCTATCCGAATCTCTTGAACGTATGATATTTGTGAACTATGTAAGATAGTGCACGTAATCGTTGTTCTCAAAACGTATTCGTGTGTCTATATATTAATTTCCAATAACAGTCTTGACACTACATAAAAAGAATCGCCCACTCTACTGATTAATAACTTAAATGATTTTACAATCTAGCTGTTGCATACTGCTAACACAGCTACAAAGGAATGCGTTGTGCAATTCATAAACACGGCGTATGTATACTAACTAGTATACTATACTGAGCGGCAAAGAAACTTTCACTATATTGGATGTTCTCCCTCTGTAACAGCGAGGTTGTGAGTTCAAGCTCCCTACAGAACCATGGCTGTGGTGTTCGTATGCAGGGCAGTCACTTAAAAATACACGGTATCTACTCTCTTCATCAAGACAGCATACAATTCCGTTTTTATCCAGTTCTAGTTAATGCTGTAAAGGGCAATTGGGTAGAACCACTGTCGTACCACAAGCCAGCTGGATGGAGGAATTCGACGGTGAGTGGTAAGTGATTTGAAGTCAACTACCTTAAAACCACCCGGCTACCGAGGTCTCTCACTAAAAATAATAATGGTACAAGTTGTTGAATATTTTAAAATGTTACATACTTTTCACCACAATGTCAACTATGAAATGCATTTTTGACATTTTATTGCGAGTTTGTTGACATTCGATTGCTACAATGTAATACTAAACTATATGAATATTGAAATACACTTGTGAACTACAGTCGTCAAAATATAGATGTTTTGTCAATTTCAACAATTCCTGTAAATGTTCACACTATGTATTGATTCACCCTAACATATGGACGATACAGTGAACGACAGTGCTTACAGAACTATTTACATTGTGTCCAAAATAATTCCTGTAAATGTTCACACTATGTATGGATTCACCCTAACCTATGGTCGATACAGTGAACGACAGTGCTTAAAGTACTATTTACATTGTGTTCAAAACAAATTCAAATATCTCAAAAACGATGCGTTCAGACGGTATACCAACTATTATGCAGTAAGCTTGCACCAGGGCAACTTTCATCTGTACTGAGCGTCATTTTCCAACACTATACAGATACAGTCAATCTTGTATCTGAACGATTAACGGGCAGCCATTTGTCTAGAATTCTAGAAGGAGCACACGAATCCGAATATGACCGCTCGCATATGTTACGTCAATTCCATGCAATATTCTTGAAAATATTAAATGCTGTCACATCATGACATAATTCGCCAAGAACAAGGTACTCACTGACGTTAACAATGCCTTCCGATCTCGTTTCTCTACAGAATATCAGTTTTCCATGATCTTCACAAGTACGTCGACAACAAAGACAAATAAATGTAGCCGTACTCGATTTCACTAAGGCATTCGATACCGTTTCCTCAAGTATTCGACAACAGAAACAAGTAAATGTGGTCGTACCGAAGTCAGTAAGGCATTCGATACCGTTTCCTCAAGTACTTCGACAACAGAAACAAGTGAATGTGGTCGTACCGAAGTCAGTAAGGCATTCGATACCGTTTCCACACAACCAGTTACTATAAAAGCTGTACAGCTATGGCATGGTAGGAGAACTGAATATCAAGATGCCATTCTTCATGACATGAATGTATATTACGAATAGGGCCACACGAATGGCGTCTGGATTTAGTATGATGTTCCTCTAATCTCATGTTAGGGAATTGTCTTGGGACCGCATCTTCTTCGCTTCGGTGACTAAGTGTAACAAGCTGAACGGTGTTCAGACAATCAATGGTTTTCGAGACAGTCATCTAGAACTGCTCACCAGAGCTGCGCTCAATCGCACACATTGGACACAGTGGAAGACAACACAAACCTCTTAAGACGTAACATACAGATTAATTGGCAGAATGTTGACCGATAATTCAAAAATATATTTTGTAATGTTAGTCCAATTTCCTAGTTTCCTATAATAATTGCTTAGCTTAGACAGCATTTAAGCTACAGGGACGTATCCACACTGAGGCAAATGAGGTACTCGCCTCGGTTAAAATTTGGCAAGTAACGACACGTATAGGAACACTCCGATAAAACTGCCTTCAAAACATCCATAACATAATTCGTGTGTGTGTGTGGGGGGGGGGGAGGTAATTTTCAGATTCTGGCTACGGCACTGGGCTAGTAGCATACAATCTCAACGCACTTTACTAATACTATGCTGTACAAGGGGGGGGGGTAGTCCATGGGGCGGATGATTACAATTGCTGATTACTGGCACATAGACAGTTTGCAATACTAATTCATAGAGATTTTAGTGTAGAATGTTGATTTGCCCACACATGATCCATTATTGTAAGTATAGGTATTATTTATACGTTTGTAAATGACCACGTTTTATGATATTTTATTTTACAATATCAATTTGGGTGTTTGCTAATGCTAACATTAGGGTAAATTTCCATAGGAAATATAGTTTGATTTTTCATCTTTGAAGAAAACAAATGTGAATAAGGATACTTTAGATTGGCAATGTTGACAAAAATGCATAAATAATTATTAAAGATACTTTTGATTGGTTGAATTTTTTTTTTTCGAATTAACCATATTTTAGTGCATATGTAATACATTCGACAATACAATATTACATACGAGCATGAATCAGATGTGAAATAAGTCAACAGATTATAAGGCACATACAAAATTATATACATTTGTGTAACATAGCAAAAGGGTCGGGCCACAAGTTATAACCAACATTAGAAAATGTTCCTTCCCATTAATCAAACTTTATTGAACAAAATGTGCAATATCGTCTCAGTACCATCAATTATAATTTATCTATGTTGATATTGATTAACTGCAAACTAATAAACCTAACTTTCGAAATTTGATAGGTCGGTAATGTTAATTTTAAAGACGAAAAAGAGAAATAGAAAGACGAAAAAAATAAATGCATAAAGACTATGAACAACAATTCGTTCTCTCTCAACAAGAAACAAATAATAAACATTGTTGGTAAAGTGTTAAGTTTCTTTTTCCGAAGAGTATCGGAAGCATACAAGGGCAAGGAGAATGGGAAATGATTTGTCTTCCAATCGAGAATAAAATAGTTTTTCAGCGAAACAATTATCCAGCCTCTGCCTACTTATCCTCGACTCATTTGACAGCTAATATATGTTGTTTGTGGACTTTAACAAAGCACTTGACTCCGTTTCCTGAGCTGAGTATCATCTTCTTATTAAAGACGTAAGTTTTGGTCTAGACCTACTATTCCCACTCGTAGAACGTATATAGATATTGTTATTTAAGAAATATGATTTACCTTTGGGTTATTTATTAAAGTTTAAACTTTTATTTTACAACGATTGCGAAGCAAGTTCTAACAACTTATATTAATCACTCTCGTTGGTGCGGATGAAAGCGTATATGTGGTCATTCGTATGGGAGGAAACCGGAGTACCCGGAGAAAACCCACCTGTCCGATCTGGCGACCACCATACTATTTCACATACTTCCTGGTCCGAGGATCGAACCCGGGTTGCATTGGTGAAAAGCGAGCTCGCTAACCACTGCGCTAACGGGTTATTTATTGGCGAATAAAACATGGTTTGGAGATATGACGCGCTCTTTGCACGTTAATTCAACAACGCAGGTCGTAGTTCTAAATGGCTAATTCCAGCTCGCATAACGTCAAACCACTATAGATAAATAACGCAAATACAATTATTATTTTAATTCGAACATGCGATAAAAATATCTAAAAAGCGCAAACAGAGTTGGTGTTATTTTGTGCGTATATTAATTAGTGCGTAAATGACGATACAAAACTATTAAAACGATTGTACAATGACGTCACGATTGATGTCACGAGTGGCTAAGGGTGCTGACTTGTATACCACTGGTACCTATCAGCGCTGATGGTCATGGGTTCGAGCCCCGCTCAGACTGTGTCTCTACCACTGGTTAACTGCTGCATCCTGCCCAGGACAGGTGTTGTTAGGTAAACTGCCCGTCGCTCAAATGGTCAACCGGTATCGAAGTTAAATAAACTTAAAAGAAATGTCACAGTTGATAAATTAGTGATGTTCTACCTGTTACGATCAATAATTTAGTTGTGTTCAACCTACATGACTGTGTTGTCAATTTTACAATGTGAGGGGATTATGGACACACCTGTTGTATTGCTAGTTGCCTGGCAACCACAAATAGTATGACAGATTGTATGAATGAACAAGCTCGCTGGTTGGCTAATATATTAACATCTCACCTTGGAGCGGGGGGGGGGGCACATTTTCAATCCCACAAACAGAGAGAAAAGAGAATATGCATGGACCTAGCATCTACGAAGAAAAACAAAACTTCATGTTTTCGCTATAGCCTACACCTTATATCATTTTAGATTATATCAAACGATATATTGATAGGTTATAATATACATTGCCACAGGTAACATCCCAGGTTGTCCAATGTCCAATTTAATTTAAATTATTAGTTAAAATTCCCTTTTCTCGTTTGGTCATTTAAATTAAATATAAGTATCATCAGCTAGGCTTGTTAATCTGCAGTCTTCTTATTGAGTTGCAATTATTATTTGCTTGCTTTTAGATAATATCCTACACGTGTTTGTATTTGCTTTGCTTTGGTTTGGTGTGCATATGTTTTGTATGTACTGTAGGACACCCTACTGGCCTATCAAATCCTATAAATAGATTCATTATCAACATGGATTTTATTATTTATTACGTGTGACCCCCATTCAGATAAAAGAGCTATCACATGTGTGTTTACGTTTATTTATCGTCGCTAACGGTTGCCCATATGAGCGACGCCTCTAGAAGAGATTAGTCATTTTAGATTGTTGGAGGTAGGATAGTGCAATGATACAGATAGAGACCCATTCCAGATTCTTCTCCGGTTCTTTTACGTGCACGATGTAAAGCACCGACACGAGACCTCGGTTTAAAGTCCCATGTGAAAGATTGTTAATTTTATAAAAGAAATTGCCTCTCCCCGCAAATAAGGTTGGCCACAGTAGACCGTTGTGCATATGTATTGGGCCAATCATAACACTTAACTAATCCAGCACTTGACCTACGATATATTTGTTTGTTTTGGATCGAGTGGCTAATGTCGTTGACTTCATCATCATCATCGTCATCGTCATCATCATCATCATCATCATCATCATCATCATCATCAATAGTGATTGCGTCACTTTGCATAGCGTATACTCGCAATGTCTTTCATGTGTCGAATTATTTCATGTGAGGAAGTTGTCCAACTGGCCTGCGATAGGTCGGTGGTTCTTCCCGGGTGCCCGTCCGCGCCTACAATGCTTGTCGGAGAGACACTCGGGGTCTTCGTTCAATGGTGGATAATACTATTTCTCTTTCAAACATGTTGGACTATCATCTTATGAATTTTCAAAGAATTTTCTTAATAAATGTTGAAATTATAGACACATAAACACCAGGTATCGTTTCTTTTTTGACTCAGTATATATTTCAATGAACCCTACTGTTGACAATTGTTTTTGTTTTTTACAGTATACACATTCATTTTGATTTTTAAGTTGTGTAACATAGTAAAACATATTTATAAAGTATACCATGTCTAGGTAGTTGTAAGACAAACACAGGTGACCACCATAACAGTTTAAAGTACTTGGATACACGAATAAATATGAAATGTTAAGAAACACGAAATGTTGTTGAATCGGAGGTGTTCTGTATGTACAAGCTGTTGAACTGTATTACACTAGATTTCCCCCATTTTATTAATTTATATTTCGGGTTTTACGCCTGCATCAGCACCTATATCGCCGGCGGGCAGTTTACCTAACAACACATTTCCTGGGCAGGCTCCAGCGGTTAACCAGTACTTGGGTGTACCAACCTCCGTAAGAAACTGCCAACTTTATCATATAAATGAGACACGGCCTGAGCGGGGCTCAGATTTCCCCCATACAACAATGATGTATAACATATATAGTGAATATAGCACATACAAGAGTTGCATATAAGGAAATACAGACGGATCTGTAGTCCAGTGGTAACACGCTGGACTGGTAATCCAGGGATCGCAGGTTCGATCCCCCGTCTGAACCTAATACAATTAACAGTCTTTCAGATGGGACGTGAAACCGAGGTCTCGTGTCGGTGCTTTACACCGTGCACGTAAAAGAATCAGAGGAGACTCTGGAATGGGTCTCTGTCTGTATCATTGCACTATCCTCCAAAAATCTAAAATGACGAATCTCTTCAGGAGGCGTCGCTCATTTGGGCAACCGGTAGCGACGATCAATAAACGTAAAACAAACACTATATTCTCGATTCAAATATGTTCAGTTTTACATTATTTAAAGCACCAATAGCACTACATCATGTGATGATCACGTGATAGTTAAAGACACTTGTCATGACGAGCTACGGATAACGAAATTCCACATGGCCAATGGGTGTGGACGAAAATGTGATCTTAGGCGCGGTCACGCAAATAGCTTGGTTGGTATAATAACAATTCTGATATTGTTACTAGTAATAGATGGACTGGTAATCCAGGGATCGCAGGTTCGATCCCCCGTCTGACCCTAATGAAATTAACAGTCTTTCAGATGGGACGTTAAACCGAGGTCTCGTGTCGGTGCTTTACACCGTGCACGTAAAAGAACCAGAGGCGATTCTGGAATGGGTCTCTGTCTGTATCATTGCACTATCCTCCAAAAATCTAAAATAACTAATCTGTTCATGAGGCGTCGTTCATATGGGCAACCGGTAGCGACGATAAATAAACGTAAACACACACACTTACTAGTAATAACACATGTTCATTGATTGATTGTATTTTAAGCTTAAATTGAATGCAGTCTTATATATTTTACTCATACGCATACAGTCTACATCCGTTTTGTCAAAGTCGGTTATGTCGAATTCTCCGGTTATTTCAAGATCGGATCAAAGTCCCGTTTCAAACACTATCATTTTTCATACAACTGGCTCCGTTTATATCGAATTTCGTTACGTCAAACTTCAGTTATGCCGAAGTATTTTGTTCGGTCCGACGGAATTCGACATAACGGATGTAGACTGTAGCTTAATAAATGTACAGTTAAACATGTCTTAAACAGCCAGCCAAGGGAGTCAGAGAAAGTGGCTGCTTAGCACAGGTGGCTGCTTAATAGAGGTCACATGTATAATAAAACAACATAATGAGAATCTGGAAATTGGCTGCTTAATACAGGTTGGCTGCTTAATAGAGGTGACCACTAACACATGTTTGACGGTACAGTTAAACCTGTCTTAAACAGCCAGTCAAGGGAATCACAGAAAGTGGCTGCTTAGCACAGGTGGCTGCTTAATAGAGGTCACATGTATAATAAAACAACATATTGGGAATCTGGAAATTGGCTGCTTAATACAGGTTGGCTGCTTAATAGAGGTGACCACTAACACAGGTTTGACTGTATAATCAGATTATTACACAGTCATGTGGGTCTATATTTCATACACCTACTACTTGCCTATTATACTGCTAAGCCCAATAGCGAGCCCAACTTTGCAGCTAGTTCTTACACGTTACAATAACGTCGTTGACTGCCAATCGCTTGCCTTTCGCCGCTGTATGTTCAAACCCAACTGGTGTGTCGACTTATTTCATGTGACAAAGCTAATACTCTGGCTTCTGGAAGGTCAGTCGTTCTACCTGGGTAACCGTATGTGCCATCAAATGCAGCTCTGAGGGACACATCTGGGTCTTCTGCCAATCATAGTTTAGACATTAGACATATTACCCGTGTGTGTTTTCGAATTTCGTTAAGACGGGCCAATTCGTGATCCTATACACAAACACAACACGATCTGCATCAGTAAGTAAGTAATTTTTATTAAAGTGACATATGCACATTTCAACACACACACATGTATATAGCAAATATTAAACAAGAAGAAGACGCACCCGGCCACGTACTATAAGTCACCTAATACATGTACTATGCATTCAATAATAATTATATAGTGTGAACAGAAGCGATCTGATTATTAGATTAATAAATTGAAAATTGTGGCGCTATTCACAAATCATATGGGTTATCAATGTACAAAGTAATTAAGAACGTGTCCATAGGTCACATGTGCCACAGCGTCTTCTCTTATATACAATGACAAGGTCAATTACTGTGACCTAATAGCGCGGTAGTACAAACAAACTAGTCGAACGCACGCACGCGAGCAGATGTGAGTCCCTCACACTGTATATATGTATGTGTTTCCTGTCCGTAAACGCAGTATGTACAGAGACGCATTTCCCCCTCCCCGTACATGTTGATTCTTTTCGAAGCAATTGAAAACATCTTTAAGCTCTAGCTCAAAAATACTCACTCGAAAAAGAAAGCGTGCACTTGGAAATATGGAAAATTATATACTTATATTCACACGTAAAACAATGTTCTAATAATTATCAAATTTCAATTAAAAGTAAAACATCGTGTAGCCAATACATCTTTGCACATTTTGATACTAAATTTGCCTATTTATTGCTTCTATATATAAGTATACAAATGTGCACACTTTCTTTATCGTGTGAGTATACATCCATTGATATGAAAGGTCAAATAGTAATTTATATCCAATATTGTTGTCACGTGATTTACTGGGATTATTTTATTGATCGCTAGGTCTTACTGGACGTAGGGATGCCAGACTCCTACACACACACCGTCCCCCTACTAATCCACACCTCTTCATGACCCCGCTAGTTGCACATCGTCCAGTTCCATAGCGAGGTATGCCATGCGTGATTATACCACTCACTAATGGGTGTGTGTCCACACATCCTCTTCTTCTTCGTCGGCATAGTGGCGGACCCATGCCTAGACGTGACGTCGCAATCGTGATCTCACTTAGTAACAGTAGAGCTATGAACGCAAAGTAAACACTCCATACTGACTTCATTGCGTTAATTACACACTGAAATTATAAAAAGGGCAGTGATTTATTAAATAATTTGACATACACCGTCTCCGTGGCCTAGTGGTTAAGGCGTCCGCCTACGGAGTGGTAGGTCCAAGGTTCGAATCTCGTCAGAAGTTCGTTCTGATATGGCCCGTTGGTGAGCCGCCAGCTAGTTAAATAATGGTTACCGATTGCCTACCAGCGTGGCGCCTGGCATACAAGCATATGATTCGGGAAGTACTGATGTTCACAAAAAGAGGGGTCTCATAAGTCAGAAATGGTCGGCTCTTTAAATAGGGGTGACACTATAATAAACAAACGCTTTACTTTACTTTTATGTTTTACTATTCTATGTGAAATGTTAATTTATATGTCATGTCAATACATACACTGGTGTTTTATAACAATCTATATTGGTAACATTTTGTGATTACACATAGCTATATGGATCCGGTATTATACACATCTATATTTATCATATATTACAACCAACCATATTGGCATTGTATTACACACAGCTATATTAATCACTTACTACACATAACCCTATTGGGTACGTATACACACATCTATATTGGTAACGTATACACACATATATATTGGTTACGTATTACACACATCTATATTGGTTACGTGTACACACATCTATATTGGTTACGTATTACACACATCTATATTGGTTACGTGTACACACATCTATATTGGTTACGTTTACACACATCTATATTGGTTACGTATACACACATCTATATTGGTTACGTATACACACATCTATATTGGTTACGTATTACACACATTCGATTAGGTAACGTGTTACACGCATCAATGATCGTCACATATTACACACATCTATATTGGTTACGTATTACACACATCTATATTGGTTACGTATTACACACATCTATATTGGTTACGTATTACACACATCTATATTGGTTACGTTTTACACACATCTATATTACACACATCTATATTGGTTACGTATTACACAAATCTATATTGGTTACGTTTTACAAACATTTATATTGGCTACGTATTACACACATCTATATTGGTTACGTATTACACACATCTATATTAGTTACGTATTACACACATCTATATTGGCTACGTATTACACACATCTATATTGGTTACGTATTACACACATCTATATTGGTTACGTATACACACATCTATATTGGTTACGTATTACACACATCTATATTAGTTACGTATTACACACATCTATATTGGTTACGTATTACACACATCTATATTGGTTATGTATTACACACATCTATATTGGTTACGTATTACACACATCTATATTGGTTACGTATACACACATCTATATTGGTTACGTATACACACATCTATATTGGTAACGTATACAAACATCTATATTGGTTACGTATACACACATCTATATTGGTTACGTATACACACATCTATATTGGTTACGTATTACACACATCTATATTGGTTACGTATTACACACATCTATATTGGTTACGTATTACACCATATATTGGTTACGTATACACACATCTATTTGGTAACGTATACACACATCTATATTGGTTACGTATTACACACATCTATATTGGTTACGTATTACACACATCTATATTGGTTACGTATTACACACATCTATATTGGTTACGTATTACACACATCTATATTGGTTACGTATTACACACATCTATATTGGTTACGTATTACACACATCTATATTGGTTACGTATTACACACATCTATATTGGTTACGTATTACACACATCTATATTGGTTACGTATTACACACATCTATATTGGTTACGTATTACACACATCTATATTGGTTACGTATTACACACATCTATATTGGTTACGTATACACACATCTATATTGGTTACGTATACACACATCTATATTGGTTACGTATTACACACATCTATATTGGTTACGTATTACACACATCTATATTGGTTACGTATTACACACATCTATATTGGTTACGTATTACACACATCTATATTGGTTACGTATACACACATCTATATTGGTTACGTATTACACACATCTATATTGGTTACGTATTACACACATCTATATTGGTTACGTATTACACACATCTATATTGGTTACGTATTACACACATCTATATTGGTTACGTATTACACACATTCGATTAGGTAACGTATTACACGCATCAATGATCGTCACATATTACACACAGCTATATTTGTCACGTATTACACACATCTATATTGGTTACGTATTACACACATCTATATTAGTTACGTATTACACACATCTATATTGGTTACGTTTTACACACATTTATATTGGTTACGTATTACACACATCTATATTAGTTACGTATTACACACATCTATATTGGCTACGTATTACACACATCTATATTGGTTACGTATTACACACATCTATATTGGCTACGTATTACACACATTTATATTGGTTACGTATTACACACATCTATATTAGTTACGTATTACACACATCTATATTGGCTACGTATTACACACATCTATATTGGTTACGTATTACACACATCTATATTGGTTACGTTTACACACATCTATATTGGTTACGTATTACACACATCTATATTAGTTACGTATTACACACATCTATATTGGTTACGTATTACACACATCTATATTGGTTACGTATTACACACATCTATATTGGTTACGTATTACACACATCTATATTGGTTACGTATACACACATCTATATTGGTTACGTATTACACACATCTATATTGGTTACGTGTACACACATCTATATTGGTTACGTATTACACACATCTATATTGGTTACGTATACACACATCTATATTGGTTACGTATTACACACATCTATATTGGTTACGTATTACACACATCTATATTGGTTACGTATTACACACATCTATATTGGTTACGTATTACACACATCTATATTGGTTACGTTTACACACATCTATATTGGTTACGTATACACACATCTATATTGGTTACGTATTACACACATTCGATTAGGTAACGTATTACACGCATCAATGATCGTCACATATTACACACATCTATATTGGTTACGTATTACACACATCTATATTGGTTACGTATTACACACATTCTATTAGGTAACGTATTACACACATCAATGATGGTTACGTATTACACACATCTATATTGGTTACGTATTACACACATCTATATTGGTTACGTATTACACACATCTATATTGGTTACGTATTACACACATCTATATTGGTTACGTATTACACACATCTATATTGGTTACGTATTACACACATTCTATTAGGTAACGTATTACACACATCTATGATCGTCACATATTACACACATCTATATTGGTTACGTATTACACACATCTATATTGGTTACGTATTACACACATCTATATTAGTTACGTATTACACACATCTATATTGGTTACGTTTTACACACATCTATATTGGTTACGTATTACACACATCTATATTGGTTACGTATTACACACATCTATATTGGTTACGTATTACACACATCTATATTGGTTACGTATTACACACATCTATATTGGTTACGTATTACACACATTCGATTAGGTAACGTATTACACGCATCAATGATCGTCACATATTACACACAGCTATATTTGTCACGTATTACACACATCTATATTGGTTACGTATTACACACATCTATATTAGTTACGTATTACACACATCTATATTGGTTACGTTTTACACACATTTATATTGGTTACGTATTACACACATCTATATTAGTTACGTATTACACACATCTATATTGGTTACGTATTACACACATCTATATTGGTTACGTATTACACACATCTATATTGGTTACGTATTACACACATCTATATTGGTTACGTATTACACACATCTATATTGGTTACGTATTACACACATCTATATTGGTTACGTATTACACACATCTATATTGGTTACGTATTACACACATCTATATTGGTTACGTATTACACACATCTATATTGGTTACGTATTACACACATCTATATTGGTTACGTATTACACACATCTATATTGGTTACGTATTACACACATCTATATTGGTTACGTATTACACACATCTATATTGGTTACGTATTACACACATCTATATTGGTTACGTATTACACACATCTATATTGGTTACGTATTACACACATCTATATTGGTTACGTTTACACACATCTATATTGGTTACGTATTACACACATCTATATTGGTTACGTATACACACATCTATATTGGTTACGTATTACACACATCTATATTGGTTACGTATTACACACATCTATATTGGTTAGGTATTACACACATCTATATTGGTTACGTATTACACACATCTATATTGGTTACGTGTACACACATCTATATTGGTTACGTATACACACATCTATATTGGTTACGTATTACACACATTCGATTAGGTAACTTATTACACGCATCAATGATCGTCACATATTACACACATCTATATTGGTTACGTATTACACACATCTATATTGGTTACGTATTACACACATTCGATTAGGTAACGTATTACAGGCATTAATGATCGTCACATATTACACACAGCTATATTTGTCACGTATTACACACATCTATATTGGTTACGTATTACACACATCTATATTGGTTACGTATTACACAAATCTATATTGGTTACGTATTACACACATCTATATTGGTTACGTATTACACACATCTATATTGGTTACGTATTACACACATCTATATTGGTTACGTATTACACACATCTATTTTGGTTACGTATACACACATCTATATTGGTTACGTATTACACACATTCGATTAGGTAACGTTTTACACGCATCCATGATCGTCACATATTACACACAGCTATATTTGTCACGTACAATAATACACATGACCATAATGAAATTAACAGTCTTTCAGATGGGACGTTAAACCGAGGTCTCGTGTCGGTGCCGTACAACGTGCACGTGAAAGAACCAGAGGAGACTCTGGAATGGGTCTCTGTCAGTATCATTGCACTATCCTCCAAAACTCTAAAATGACTAATCTCTTCAGGAAGCGTCGCTCATATGGGCAACCGGTAGCGACGATAAATAAACGTAAAAACACACATACCCAACCATAATGGTCACGTGTTACACACGTAACTTGTTATATTGGTCACATATTACACGCGGCTACGTACGTTGGTCACGTGTTATAAACAACCATATTGGTCACGTATAACACACACATATATAATGGTCACGTGTTACAAACATGATTTATGAATTACAATTTTACAAAACTTACAAAAGAGCTTGCGCTATCCGAATCTCTTGAACGTATGCTATTTGTGAACTATGTAAGATAGTGCACGTAATCTTTGTTCTCAAAACGTATTCGTTTGTCTATATATTAATTTCCAATAACAGTCTTAAGCACTACATAAAAAGAATCGCCCACTCTACTGATTAATAACTTGAATGATTTTACAATCTAGCTCTTGCCTAATGCTACTTGTCGAAACAACACAGCGACAAAAGAATGCGTTGTGCAATATATAAACACGGCGTATGTATACTACTATACTGAGCGGCAAAGAAACTCTCACTATATTGGATGTTCTCCCGCTGTAACAGAGAGGTTGTGAGTTCAAGCTCCCTACAGAACCATGGTTGTGGTGTCCATATGCAGGGCAGTCACTTAAATTTACACGGTATCTACTCTCTTCACCAAGACAGCATACAATTCCGTTTTTATCCGGTTCATGTTGAAAAGGGCAATTGGGTAGAACCACTGTCCTACCACAAGCCAGCTGGATGGAAGAATTCGACGGTGAGGGGTAAGTGATTTGAAGTCAACTACCTTAAAACCATCCGGTCATCTCACTAAAAAATAATAATGGTACAAGTTGTTGAATATTTTAAAATGTTGCATACTTTTCACCACAATGTCAAATATGAAATGCATTTTTGACATTTTATTGTGAGTTTGTTGACATTAGATTGCTACAATGTAATACTAAACTATATGAATATTGAAATACACTTGTGAATTACAGTCGTCAAAATACAGATGTTTGTCAATTTCAACAATTCCTGTAAATGTTCACACTATGTATGGATTCACCCTAACCTATGGTCGATACAGTGAACGACAGTGCTTAAAGTACTATTTACATTGTGTCCAAAACAAATTCAAATATCTCAAAAACGATGCGTTCAGACGGTATACCAACTATTATGCAGTACGCTTGTACCAGGGCAACTTTCATCTGTACTGAGCGTCATTTTCCAACACTATACAGATACAGTCAATCTTGTATCTGAACGATTAAAGGGAATCCACACGAATCCGAATATGACAGCTCGCATATGTTACGTCAATTCCATGCAATATTCTTGAAAATATTAAATGCTGTCACATCATGACATATTTCGCCAAGAACAAGGTACTCACTGACGTTAACAATGCCTTGCCTTCCGATCTCGTTTCTCTACAGAATATCAGCTTTCCATGATCTTCACAAGTACTTCGACAACAAAGACAAATAAATGTGGCCGAACTCGACTTCACTAAGGCATTCGATACCGTTTCCTCAAGTATTCGACAAAAAGACAAATACATGTGGCCGAACTCGACTTCACTAAGGCATTCGATACCGTTTCCTCAAGTATTCGACAAAAAGACAAATAAATGTGGCCGAACTCGACTTCACTAAGGCATTCGATACCGTTTCCTCAAGTACTTCGACAATAGAAACAAGTAAATATGGTCGTACTCGAAGTCAGTAAGGCATTCGATACCGTTTCCTCACAACCAGTTAGTATCAAAGCTGTACAGCTATGGCATGGTAGGAGAACTGAATATCAAGATGCCGTTCTTCATGACATGGATGTATATTATGAATAGGGCTACATGAATGGCGTCTGGATTTAGTATGATGTTCCTCTAATCTCAGTTAAAATTTGGCAAGTAACGACACGTATAGAAACACTCCGATAAACTGCCTTCAAAATGCACAGAGAAGCATCCACAACATAATTCGTGTGTGTGTGTGGGGGGGGGGGTAATTTTCAGATTCTGGCTACGGCACTGGGCTAGTAGCATACAATCTCAACGCACTTTACTAATACTATGCTGTACAAGGGGGGGGGGTAGTCCATGGGGCGGATGATTACAATTGCTGATTACTGGCACATAGACAGTTTGCAATACTAATTCATAGAGATTTTAGTGTAGAATGTTGATTTGCCCACACATGATCCATTATTGTAAGTATAGGTATTATTTATACGTTTGTAAATGACCACGTTTTATGATATTTTATTTTACAATATCAATTTGGGTGTTTGCTAATGCTAACATTAGGGTAAATTTCCATAGGAAATATAGTTTGATTTTTCATCTTTGAAGAAAACAAATGTGAATAAGGATACTTTAGATTGGCAATGTTGACAAAAATGCATAAATAATTATTAAAGATACTTTTGATTGGTTGAAAAAAATAAATTCGATTTAACCATATTTTATTGCATATGTAATACATTCGACAATACAATATTACATACGAGCATGAATCAGATGTGAAATAAGTCAACAGATTATAAGGCACATAAAAAATTATATACATTTGTGTAACATAGCAAAAGGGTCGGGCCACAAGTTATAACCAACATTAGAAAATGTTCCTTCCCATTAATCAAACTTTATTGAACAAAATGTGCAATATCGTCTCAGTACCATCAATTATAATTTATCTATGTTGATATTGATTAACTGCAAACTAATAAACCTAACTTTCGAAATTTGATAGGTCGGTAATGTTAATTTTAAAGACGAAAAAGAGAAATAGAAAGACGAAAAAAATAAATGCATAAAGACTATGAACAACAATTCGTTCTCTCTCAACAAGAAACAAATAATAAACATTGTTGGTAAAGTGTTAAGTTTCTTTTTCCGAAGAGTATCGGAAGCATACAAGGGCAAGGAGAATGGGAAATGATTTGTCTTCCAATCGAGAATAAAATAGTTTTTCAGCGAAACAATTATCCAGCCTCTGCCTACTTATCCTCGACTCATTTGACAGCTAATATATGTTGTTTGTGGACTTTAACAAAGCACTTGACTCCGTTTCCTGAGCTGAGTATCATATTCTTATTAAAGACGTAAGTTTTGGTCTAGACCTACTATTCCCACTCGTAGAACGTATATAGATATTGTTATTTAAGAAATATGATTTACCTTTGGGTTATTTATTAAAGTTTAAACTTTTATTTTACAACGATTGCGAAGCAAGTTCTAACAACTTATATTAATCACTCTCGTTGGTGCGGATGAAAGCGTATATGTGGTCATTCGTATGGGAGGAAACCGGAGTACCCGGAGAAAACACACCTGTCCGATCTGGCGACCACCATACTATTTCATATAATTCCTGGTCCGAGGATCGAACCAGGGTTGCATTGGTGAAAAGCGAGCTCGCTAACAACTGCGCTAATGGGTTATTTATTGGCGAATAAAACATGATTTGGAGATATGACGCGCTCTTGCACGTTAATTCAACCACGCAGGTCGTAGGTTTAAATGGCTAATTCCAGCTCGTATAACGTCAACTCATGTGTTATTCGTCTATATATAAATAACGCAAATACAAATATTATTTCAATTCGAACATGCGATCAAAATATCTAAAAAGCGCAAACAGAGTTGGTGTTATTTTGTGCGTATATTAGTGCGTAAATGACGCCACAAAACTATTAAACGGATTGTACAATGACGTCACGATTGATGTCACGAGTGGCTAAGGGTGCTGACTTGTATACCACTGGTACCTATCATAGATGATGGTCATGGGTTCGAGCCCCGCTCAGACCGTGTCTCTACCACTGGTTAACTGCTGCATCCTGCCCAGGACAGGTGTTGTTAGGTAAACTGCCCGTCGCTCAAATGGTCAACCGGTATCGAAGTTAAAGGCCTGCAGTTTGACACCGTCCAATTGTAAAGATTTATACTTTACTACCTGTTCCATGTGATTAGTGGCTTGTATCAACAATGTAGCAGTACATTCAGTATAATTTGGCGTATGTAGGTATTTTCTAACGGTTAATATGCACGATCACTCTGTGAGCTGAGAATTAGTCAAAATGAGGCCCTGACAATTTAAGTAAACGTATATTATTGATTGTAAAGAAAATTGATAGTTATGAGTATTCAAACTACATAATCCAGATCAGCCCAGGGACATAGATTACATGTTATGTAGGTGCCTCATCAGCCGTAGCGTAATCACTGAGACTGATAATTTGTATGCATGTATATAATATGTATGTATTTATATGAATAAACTATATGTGTTCGTTATATGGTAACCTTCATACTTCATTTAATTATATATCTACAGTATTATTCGCAAGTTTTCTGTTATATTTTAAATATTTCTCTGTGTCAGTGTGTGTTTACCGATATTGATGCTACATAATAATCACAGTGAATGCTATGAGTACATGTATAATATTATAATTATAATCTCTTGAACATACGAGTATTACACATATTCTGCCGATTTCTACAAGATGCCATTGAGTAAAATAACAATGTATGTAACTGATGAGCAGAGAAATGAATTGCTGACTTTCTTGCAAAATAAGAACTGGGACGTAGAGATGGAAATAGAAGAAACAGCCACCGCCATGCCCGTTGCAGAGGCTGCTTACGTACCTCCCCCTATGCCTCAGCATGCTGAAGGTGTTGCTGAGTGTCCACTGTGCTTGTGTTCCCCTTGCATAATAAATGAACAGAACAAACAACTTTGGTGGCCTGCTAATAATAGTCCACCGCATAATCTAAATTCACATGAGAGAAAGCTTCTATACAGGAGGTTTTGGGCAATGCTATATAATGGTGGCGCATGGAAAGATGTCAGATATATAGAGAGAAAAGTAGCGGCTAGAAGAGGAGACTGTACTTGGCATAAGAGGGAACTGATGCCTGAATGTGTGGTACAGCAATGCAGGAACTGGCTGCCTAACCCGCGCAACCAGCCTTATTTGGGCCATAAGTGGAGTTGAATTGTTTATACCAGTTGTAAGTACTATAAAAATACAGAACTTCAATTTCAGCAATTTATAACCTCTGATATGTACGTGGGTCATAATAGATATAAGTGGTGCTCATGTATTAGATGTATACCATGCAGGGCCTCGCATGTGGCAAATACGATGTGCGTCGACCGTCACATTTGTACCGCTATTCCTCGTGTGTTTAGTGCGTCGACCGTCAGATTTGTACCGCTATTCCTCGTGTGTTTAAGGTCAAATATAGGTCAACCTGCAGGCCTTTAAAGGCCTGCAGTTTGACCCCGTCCAATTGTAAAGATTTATACTTTACTACCTGTTCCATGTGATTAGTGGCTTGTATCAACAATGTAGCAGTACGTTCAGTATAATAACGGTTAATATGCACGATCACTCTGTGAGCTGAGAATTAGTCAAAATGAGGCCCTGACAATTTAAGTAAACGTATATTATTGATTGTAAAGAAAATTGATAGTTATGAGTATTCAAACTACATAATCCAGATCAGCCCAGGGACATAGATTACATGTTATGTAGGTGCCTCATCAGCCGTAGCGTAATCACTGAGACTGATAATTTGTATGCATGTATATAATATGTATGTATTTATATGAATAAACTATATGTGTTCGTTATATGGTAACCTTCATACTTCATTTAATTATATATCTACAGTATTATTCGCAAGTTTTCTGTTATATTTTAAATATTTCTCTGTGTCAGTGTGTGTTTACCGATATTGATGCTACATAATAATCACAGTGAATGCTATGAGTACATGTATAATATTATAATTATAATCTCTTGAACATACGAGTATTACACATATTCTGCCGATTTCTACAAGATGCCATTGAGTAAAATAACAATGTATGTAACTGATGAGCAGAGAAAAGAATTGCTGACTTTCTTGCAAAATAAGAACTGGGACGTAGAGATGGAAATAGAAGAAACAGCCACCGCCATGCCCGTTGCAGAGGCTGCTTACGTACCTCCCCCTATGCCTCAGCATGCTGAAGGTGTTGCTGAGTGTCCACTGTGCTTGTGTTCCCCTTGCATAATAAATGAACAGAACAAACAACTTTGGTGGCCTGCTAACAATCGTCCACCGCATAATCTAAATTCACATGAGAGAAAGCTTCTATACAGGAGGTTTTGGGCAATGCTATATAATTGTGGCGCATGGAAAGATGTCAGATATATAGAGAGAAAAGTAGCGGCTAGAAGAGGAGACTGTACATGGCATAAGAGGGAACTGATGCCTGAATGTGTGGTACAGCAATGCAGGAACTGGCTGCCTAACCCGCGCAACCAGCCTTATTTGGGCCATAAGTGGAGTTGAATTGTTTATACCAGTTGTAAGTACTATAAAAATACAGAACTTCAATTTCAGCAATTTATAACCTCTGATATGTACGTGGGTCATAATAGATATAAGTGGTGCTCATGTATTAGATGTATACCATGCAGGGCCTCGCATGTGGCAACTACGATGTGCGTCGACCGTCACATTTGTACCGCTATTCCTCGTGTGTTTAGTGCGTCGACCGTCAGATTTGTACCGCTATTCCTCGTGTGTTTACGGTCAAATATAGGTCAAACTGCAGGCCTTTAAAGGCCTGCAGGTTGACCTGTATTTGACCTTATGGTTGTTGCTATTAGGCATTTCTAACCTATTCTGATGACGAGATGAACATCGGATGACGATAAAATATTGGGGGTTTTCTCCAATGGCTGTAGCAATGGGTTATTTATTTTGTGAGGCGTACACTATAATGTGAACTGTACATTACTGTCCATTGTAGTTGGCATGACTATGTAGGATTTCTATATGGATTGTTGCCTTCTATTTATCTGGGTTAGCCATGCCAGTAAAATGAAAACCCCATACATCCAAGCCAACTTGTAACGACACTAATTCAAAGAAAAGAAATCGGATATAGCCATACTATTTTATTTCTTAAAGAATCAGTTCCATTTGCTTGCGCCTACACACAACGAAACACATATGGACACCGTTTGGGACAACATATTTCTGGGGTTTCTCCACACAGTACCAACACATCTATAACATTTGATATCTGCCATAGCATGCTCTACGCGCACTCTTTGTGATATATCTATTTAGTTTACGACACTTTTGTCTTTCTCCTGGCTGCTTTCGAGGTATATGCGGTCATAACATAATCGCGATTAGGGTAGATTTTTGTGGCCTAAAATAAGCAAATCGTCGGGAAAATGTAAGTCTGGTCCAACCTGTTTCATCAAGCCGTATTGTTGGGCATCATCACTATGACCTAGATATCCACTCTCGATGTGTCGATGCACATCAACCACAACCTGTGAGTGCATGCATTGATAGTTACGGTGCCCCGACTAATACCGTTATTGTGGTTCCATTTATTGTCGATACATTTGATGGGACGTTCCATCTATAACAACCACAGCCATGTGCAGTTTGGCCCATGTACTCTCCATAGTCATTCAACCATTGTCGGCCAAACAACAAAATGCCTTAACTTGTCATAAATCAGTGGGATAATATGTCTGACTTCAAGACTCACAGTGCCAACACTTACACCAAACATAGTGGCCAACACATAGTATGTTGGATACGTTCTTGCCTAAATCATAAACAATAATGGTCTGTTCCTTGCTGACAGCAAGACGGTAGTCTAAAGGATATATATATAATTTACACATCCCCACTCATGATAACCAGCCCGTGCCAGTACAGGATGATAACCAGCCCGCGCCAGTACAGGATGATAACCAGCCCGCGCCAGTACAGGATGATAACCAGCCCGCGCCAGTACATGGTGATAACCAGCCCACGCCAGTACAAGATGATAACCAGCCACCGCCAGTACAGGGTGATAACCAGCCCGCGCCAGTACAGGATGATAACCAACCCGCGCCAGTACAGGGTGATAACCAGCCCGCGCCAGTACAGGGTGATAACCAACACGCGCCAGTACAAGATGATAACCAGCCACCGCCAGTACAGGGTGATAACCACCCGTGCCAGTACAGGGTGATAACCAGCCCGCGCCAGTACAGGTGATAACCAACCCGCGCCAGTACAGTATGATAACCAGCCCGCGCCATTACAGGGTGATAACCAACCCGCGCCAGTACAGTATGATAACCAACCCGCGCCAGTACAGGGATAACCACCCGCGCCAGTACAGATGATAACCACCCGCGCCAGTACAGGATGATAACCAACCCGCGCCAGTACAGATGATAACCAGCCCGCCCAGTACAGGGTGATAACCACCCCGCCAGTACAGGATGATAACCAACCGTGCCAGTACAGTATGATAACCAGCCCGCGCCAGTACAGTATGATAACCAGCCCGCGCCAGTACAGTATGATAACCAGCCCGCGCCAGTACAGTATGATAACCAACCCGCGCCAGTACAGTATGATAACCAACCCGCGCCAGTACAGTATGATAACCAACCCGTGCCAGTACAGAATGATAACCAACCCGCGCCAGTACAGTATGATAACCAACCCGCGCCAGTACAGTATGATAACCAACCCGCGCCAGTACAGTATGATAACCAACCCGCGCCAGTACAGTATGATAACCAACCCGCGCCAGTACAGTATGATAACCAACCCGCGCCAGTACAGGAGATAACCAACCCGCGCCAGTACAGGATGATAACCACCCGCGCCAGTACAGATGATAACCAGCCCGCGCCAGTACAGTATGATAACCAACCCGCGCCAGTACAGTATGATAACCAGCCCGCGCCAGTACAGTATGATAACCAACCCGCGCCAGTACAGGATGATAACCAACCCGCGCCAGTACAGTATGATAACCAACCCGCGCCAGTACAGTATGATAACCAGCCCGCGCCAGTACAGTATGATAACCAACCCGCGCCAGTACAGTATGATAACCAACCCGCGCCAGTACAGTATGATAACCAACCCGCGCCAGTACAGTATGATAACCAACCCGCGCCAGTACAGTATGATAACCAACCCGCGCCAGTACAGTATGATAACCACCCGCGCCAGTACAGTATGATAACCAACCCGCGCCAGTACAGTATGATAACCAGCCCGCGCCAGTACAGGGTGATAACCACCCGCGCCAGTACGATAACCAACCCGCGCCAGTACGATAACCAGCCCGCGCCAGTACAGTATGATAACCAACCCGCGCCAGTACAGTATGATAACCAACCCGCGCCAGTACAGTATGATAACCAACCCGCGCCAGTACAGGGTGATAACCAACCCGCGCCAGTACAGGATGATAACCAACCCGCGCCAGTACAGGATGATAACCAACCCGCGCCAGTACAGGGTGATAACCAACCCGCGCCAGTACAGTATGATAACCAACCCGCGCCAGTACAGGGTGATAACCAACCCGCGCCAGTACAGTATGATAACCAACCCGCGCCAGTACAGGATGATAACCAACCCGCGCCAGTACAGGGTGATAACCAACCCGCGCCAGTACAGTATGATAACCAACCCGCGCCAGTACAGTATGATAACCAACCCGCGCCAGTACAGTATGATAACCAACCCGCGCCAGTACAGTATGATAACCAACCCGCGCCAGTACAGTATGATAACCAACCCGCGCCAGTACAGTATGATAACCAACCCGCGCCAGTACAGGGTGATAACCAACCCGCGCCAGTACAGG
>CM026396.1:19550222-19796326 GCA_014843695.1 Archivesica marissinica | reverse complement strand
GGAACTATTTTTATATCTGCAGGGGTCAGTCATCTTATACCGTATCTGGGAACTACTTTTATATTTACAGTAGTCCTTCATCTTATACCGTATCTGGGAACTACTTTTATATTTACAGTAGTCCGTCATTTTATACCATATCTGGGAACTACTTTTATATTTACAGTAGTCCGTCATTTTATACCATATCTGGGAACTATTTTTATATCCACAGGATTCAATCATCTTATACCGTAGCTGGTGACCTATGGGAACTATTTTTTATATGTGTGTGTTTTACGTTTATTTATCGTCGCTACCGGTTGCCCAGGAGCGACGCCTCCTGAAGAGATTAGTAATTTTAGATTTTGGAGGATAGTGCAATGATACGGACAGAGACCCATTCCAGAGTCTCCTCTGGTTCTTTTACGTGCACGGTGTAAAGCACCGACACGAGACCTCGGTTTAACGTCCCATCTGAAAGACTGTTGATTTTATTAGGGTCAGACGGGGGATCGAACCTGCGATCCCTGGATTACCAGTCCAGCGTGTTACCACTGGACTACAGATCCGTCTGTATTTTTTATATGTTCAGGGGTCAGTCATCTTATACCATGTTTGGGAACTACTTTTATATTTTCAGGGGTCAGTCATCTTATACCATGTCTGGGAACTACTTTTATATGTCCAGGGGTCAGTCATCTTATGCCATGTCTGGGAACTACTTTTATATTTCCAGGGGTCAGTCATCTTATACAATGTCTGGGAACTACTTTTATATTTTCAGGGGTCAGTCATCTTATACCATGTCTGGTAACTACTTTTATATTTTCAGGATTCAGTCATCTTATACCATGTCTGGGAACTATATTCCTGGTACTTCTACTTCTGGACAGAGAAAAACAAGATGGTGAACATTGCAAGATAAAGTATGGGGCTGACTGGGATAAATATTGCAAAATAGTGAAATATCGGATAATTCCAGGAATATACTAGTGGAATGTTGTTGTAAGATATCGGATAGTTCCAGGAATATACTAGTGGAATATTGTTGTAAGATATCGGATAATTCCAGGAATATACTAGTGGAATATTGTTGTAAGATATCGGATACTTCCAGGAATATACTAGTGGAATATTGTTATAAGATATCGGATAGTTCCAGGAATATACTAGTGGAATAGTGTTGTAAGATATCGGATACTTCCAGGAATATACTAGTGGAATATTGTTGTAAGATATCGGATAATTCCAGGAATATACTAGTGGAATATTGTTGTAAGATATCGGATACTTCCAGGAATATACTAGTGGAATATTGTTGTAAGATATCGGATAATTCCAGGACTATACTAGTGGAATATTGTTGTAAGATATCGGATAATTCCAGGAATATACTAGTGGAATATTGTTGTAAGATATCGGATAGTTCCAGGAATATACTAGTGGACTATTGTTGTAAGATATCGGATAATTCCAGGACTATACTAGTGGAATATTGTTATAAGATATCGGATAGTTCCAGGAATATACTAGTGGAATATTGTTGTAAGATATCGGATAGTTCCAGGAATATACTAGTGGAATAGTATTGTAAGATATCGGATAATTCCAGGACTATACTAGTGGAATATTGTTGTAAGATATCGGATAATTCCAGGAATATACTAGTGGAATATTGTTGTAAGATATCGGATAGTTCCAGGAATATACTAGTGGACTATTGTTGTAAGATATCGGATAATTCTAGGACTATACTAGTGGACTATTGTTGTAAGATATCGGATAATTCCAGGACTATACTAGTGGACTATTGTTGTAAGATATCGGATAATTCCAGGACTATACTAGTGGAATATTGTTATAAGATATCGGATAGTTCCAGGAATATACTAGTGGACTATTGTTGTAAGATATCGGATAATTCCAGGACTATACTAGTGGACTATTGTTGTAAGATATCGGATAATTCCAGGACTATACTAGTGGACTATTGTTGTAAGATATCGGATAATTCCAGGACTATACTAGTGGAATAGTGTTGTAAGATATCGGATAATTCCAGGAATATACTAGTGGAATATTGTTGTAAGATATCGGATAATTCCAGGACTATACTAGTGGAATAGTGTTGTAAGATATCGGATAATTCCAGGAATATACTAGTGGAATATTGTTGTAAGATATCGGATAATTCTAGGAATATACTAGTGGAATGTTGTTGTAAGATATCGGATAATTCCAGGACTATACTAGTGGAATATTATTGCAAGATATCGGATAATTCCAGGACTATACTAGTGGAATAGTGTTGTAAGATATCGGATAATTCCAGGAATATACTAGTGGAATATTGTTGTAAGATATCGGATACTTCCAGGAATATACTAGTGGAATATTGTTGTAAGATATCGGATAGTTCCAGGAATATACTAGTGGAATATTGTTGTAAGATATCGGATAGCTCCAGGAATATACTAGTGGAATAGTGTTGTAAGATATCGGATAATTCTAGGAATATACTAGTGGAATATTGTTGTAAGATATCGGATAATTCCAGGACTATACTAGTGGAATATTGTTGTAAAATATCGGATAGTTCCAGGAATATACTAGTGGAATAATGTTGTAAGATATCGGATAGTTCCAGGAATATACTAGTGGAATAGTGTTGTAAGATATCGGATAATTCTAGGAATATACTAGTGGAATATTGTTGTAAGATATCGGATAATTCCAGGAATATACTAGTGGAATATTGTTGTAAGATATCGGATAATTCCAGGACTATACTAGTGGAATATTGTTGTAAGATATCGGATAATTCCAGGAATATACTAGTGGAATAGTGTTGTAAGATATCGGATAATTCTAGGAATATACTAGTGGAATATTGTTGTAAGATATCGGATAATTCCAGGACTATACTAGTGGAATATTATTGCAAGATATCGGATAATTCCAGGACTATAGTTGCGGATAAAATGTTTAATATTTGCAAAGTAGTAAAATAGTGCCTGTTCAGTTAGTTTATTTTAGCTCGATTGCGAAACAAGTTCTTACGACTTATATGAATCACTCTCGAGACCTCATTCCTGATGGAATCCATCGTCACAAGGGAGAGAGAAGAGGCAATGTGGAATTTAAATGCCTTGCCTAATAGCACAATCGTAACGGCTCCAGCGGGGCTCGAACTCGGGACGTTTCGCACCTGAAGCGAACGCGCATCCACTGCGCTATCTCACAAACTTCATATGTCTACTGCATTTCCTTTGATGAACGTATATGCCATGCTTGTATCTATTTTCGTGAGAATGTCCTCGAGACATGCGCACTCGAAGTTGCGGGCATGCGCATTCGTAGTATTGGGGTAGCGTTTCTTTGATATTCGTTGAATAACTAATGTAAATATAAGTACTTGCAATGATTCGTGGGTTAATAGTTTCCACCGTTGTATGAACTACTGTAGGTGTGCTTAAACTGTATGGTACACGAACTGTAGCTAGGATTACATGCAGTACATGAACTGTAGCAAAGGTTCCGTTACCGAAACTGTATCAAATACTTCGGTAACGGAACGATAGCAAAGTACATGTACCGGAATTGTAGCAAATATACAGGTTTCAAACATATAACAAAAGGTCTAGACCGGATACCGGATTTCCAAGTGTGAAGGGGGTGGAGCTTCGGGTGGTATTCCCCTGAATCATGCAAATTCCCTAAGTTTTCGTTGTAAAACAACAAATAAATTGCTTATTAAACACAGAGTAAAAAGTAAAAACATACAGTCTGTTCATTTATATTTCCAATCTTTCATTTCTTCTGATACCACATCCACTGTGAAAAGGTATTCAAATCAAATTGGAAAATAGCAAAAATCTCCAAAAGTAATGATTTGCATAACCAGTGCTCACTTGTGAATAACGTCACTGTGCTTACACACTGTATTCCTCCGCCAAATAATACAGTATACCAACCTTCAGTTTGCAATGGCCATAATTCTTATACAACATCTTTTCTACGTGTCATCTAGTCTGCAGTCTTCTCAAGTCACATAATTTCTCCAAAAAAACACACACAAAAACTATACACTGCCTGTCATGTAAATGCATTTTTACCAATAAGAAAAATGAACTATTTTAGTTATTGGGACTACATATTTACGTATATACAACGTTTTTGAAGCTTCAGGATTCCAGTCTGTCGCGTTTCCATTTTTTTTACTTCTCGCAAAATGACATTATCAGAAACTCTATACGGCTAATTTAATAGCAACGGTTTTAAAATATATTGATCACATAAACTACGGCGCGGGAGTTTAATAAAGCCATGTCATAAATTCGGTAATACACTAGTGTATTAAATATGCAAATGAGGCAAATGCATGGGCGAATCGCGTAGCGATTCGCAGTGACATACATTTTTACATCAACTAGCACGCGCTGTGTAGCTTTGATTGTGTTGTTAAAAAAGACTGTTTGAAAATAATTTAAAAGTGTTTAATATTGAATTGTTGAACATGATATGTTGTAATAGTTTAAAAACTGTTTACAAAGGAAGAATATAAAAAAATTGGAGTATTTAGTGTCGCACTATTTTCTTGGCCCATTAAGTAGAAACCACAGTACTACTCTGGCTTTCATTTGCTAAAGGGGAAGTGTGTTAAATCGTGACACACTTTTACTGCGTATTTGGTTTATGTGATAAAAAGAATCTTACATTAGTGTCTTTCCATATTGAATTTATTAAACGAGTTGAATAAAATGATAAAATGTGAGGCAGAGAGCCGAGCATTTTATCATTTTATTCAACGAGTTCAATAAATTCAATATGGAAAGCCACTCATGTAAGATCCTCTATGTATATGACTGACCAGGCAAACTATAACAACGCATGAACCCAGGCTAATATAATAAGATAAGAGATACAAATTATCTCTAATATATAGCGGTAATAAATTGATACCAGAACAGTACTTTGAGATATTGAAGTTATTGAGAGACGCGAGCGGCTGATCAACATAGACAGTCTAATTCAGAGTTGTACATATAATTTAATAATATGTTTATGTAATACGAAATAAGTTTTCTTTATAGTCGCCTCCGTCGAGGTATTTGGGCGACTGGTTTCTCTAAGAAGTTTACGTTGTCATCTTAGTTGTTTATGTAGACAACTGGAAAGGCACCTTCGTTCTTCTCAGGGTGACAAGTCCTGTACCATCTTTCGAAGGGGTCCCTTGTATGGCAACATCTCCACGATGTGTCAGCTCACAGCAGCAATAATGGTTCCGATTTCTTCGCTGGGGTCCTCATGCCATCAAGAAGTCTACGTCCCACCGTCTTCATTGAAGGAAAAGAAAACCAGCTATCCGCCGCCGCCAGCACTAAGTATTGCTATCTCGCCAAGTAGGGAAGTTAGTCGTAAGGTTCTCTATATGTAAATGTATAGAGTCACGCGATTCCGATGGCGTGACTTCCGTCAGCGAAGTCCTTGAACCATAGTCCTGCTGTGAGCTGTGTCTAGGTCACGACGTGCACGTTGTGAAGGAGAGACCTGGGTTTATGTAATAGGGTTGATTTCTAAGCTTTATATAAAAGGGAGACAATTCTGATAGTATTTGATGCAATGGTCAGTGTAAGAGTTGTCTACATGATTGTGTTCCTCTTCTGTGATTTTATTTACCGCATTGGCTACTGGGAAAGAATTTTAGCGGAGTTTTTAAATATTAGTTGTAAAGGGAAGACGCCATTTTCCCAACAAGTTTATTAGTTTTAATATAGCAAGAATCTTGGTTTAATGAGTGCAAGATGTACACCGTAAAGATATAAGATGTAAACGGTTACCATTTATAATGCATTATTAATTATTAGCACGTTCGCTTCAGGTGCAAAAAGGTATGTAGTTCGAGCCCCGCTGGAGTCGTTACGATTGTACCCTTACGCAAGGCATTAATATTCCACATTGCCAGACTAATGTTATAGTACTGTTGAGTGGACATTTTCACTCATAACCCTTAACATTGGATGTAACCCCACGTCTGTTCAAGATCTATGTTGTTTACTATCCAGCCAAATGTTTTAGCTTCAATATCCGAAAAGCAAATAACATAGAGTCTGGTCAGACGTGGCGTTATGTGTAAGAAGATTGGTCATGATACATAGACACTAATACATCCTGGGATACAGTGTACCTTTGACAAAGTAAGCCATCAATGACTTTAAAGGAAATGATCATCAAACGGGATAAAGGGCTGTGTTTTATATTGGGTTGACGATTTTCTTGGTGATAGAAAACAATTTGTAAATGTAAACGTTCATAGTTCTGAGTAGAAAGACGCATTATCTGGAGTTCCACAGGGCAGCCTCCTAGGGCCAATATTGTTTCTTCTATACGTAAAAGACTCGCCAAACATTATCAACAGTAAATTCAAGATTTTTTCCGATGTCACTAATGTTTATGAAACAACTGAAAATTATAACAGCCTTCAAGAGGATTTGAATACTCTCAGTGATTGGGCCATGAAATGGGAACTGAAGCTTAACGTAGCCAAGTGGAAATCATGTACTACATATGGAAAGTCAAATGAGAAAGTTGAATATTACATGAACGCAGATAAATTGAGTGAACTAAATGAAGAATTAATGTGATCTCGGTGTTACAAGATTATCTGAAATTCAACAAACATGTCATGTAAAGTGCAAAAGGCAAATAGTATATTGGGACTAATCAGTAGATCTTTTGAATATCTTGACACGGATTCTTATGTAAAACTGTGCAAAGCACTCCTAGTCCCCCATCTAGAATATGGAAACGCTGTATGGCATCCCTACTGACGGAGTGTGGAAGGTGTGCAGAGGCGATCTACCAGGCTCATACCAGGACTGAAAGATAAAGCATACAGTGATAGACTTTCATCGCTCAAATGGTCACGTCTAATCCATAGACGGAGAAGAGGTTATATCATCATCATCATCATCATCATCATCATCATCAGCATCATCATCATCATCATCATCATCATCTTCATTATCTATAGTGATTGTGTCACGCTGCATAGAGTATATTCGCAATGTCGTTAAAAAGTCAACACCTGCAACAGTCAGATTATTCAATGCTTCAAAAATTATTAACGGAAATGAAGACATTCCATGTGAAATTATGTTCATCATTACTGAAACCAGAACACGAGATCATTGTTACAAATTAGTCAGAACAATGTGTGGAACGAGATTCCGTCTCCGAAGCTTTTCTCAGAGAATAATATCTGCATGGAATAACTTGACATACGATGCTGTAGAAGCAAAGACATTAAACCGCTCGCCCATATGGTTCGCCGGTGGCGAGGGTAAATAAGCTCAATCATCAGACATTAAACAGTTTTAATAACCGGATTGACGAGCAGCTTTGGGCCAATGAAAACAAGTACTCTTACTAAAGAAGTGTGTTACATCTGTAAATGATGTAACTGAAGTACCGAATATCACCAGATCTGTTCCAAGAATGTGTTTTAGGCTTTTAGCACCAAAAAAGTTAATTTTATTTATCTGGTGCGGGTCGTTGTTGTCATAAGATAAGATACAATAACATTTTATTTTGAGTCGGCAAGACATATCACACATAGCATACGCTCTGACGAGCTTTTATTACCGACTATAATGTCTAATGTTGTTAAAACGTGTGGCCCAAACCATTTGTATTTTCATGCTAAAGTATGTATTGTATCTTTATGTGTACTATTGATTTGCAATAAAATATGGTTAGTTAAAAATCAGTACGCCTACAGTAATAACAAGACGTTACAACAATGTAGGCTTAACACGGTTATATGATTCTTTCTTCTGAGATTAGCGACGGTATTTTATGGTATTATAAATTTATGTTTATTCAAAGAAATAAATAGTGTTTAAACTAACACTCTTAACAAGGAACCTAGATTAGACAATCAATAGATGACTCAATTGATCGCTTCAGTTCAAGCAAATTAGCCAAATGATTTCACAAATATGTTTTAAATTGTTTTTGTTTGCGTCTACGTCTAGCGTCGTGGCACATTATTCAGTCACACTGAAATGTTACGAACAAGTACGGGAAATGTTCAGATGATAATGGGAAAGTATAATTGCGCAATATGAGAACATTCGAGAAAGACCATAAACACCGAGAAATCCCGATTCCGCTACTAAAAATAGAAATGAGATCATAGAGTAACCAATGAAACCCAACTATTCTGTCACGAGGATATGCATAATCATCATAACAAAACACACAAAGTTGAACGAGGAAAGATGGACGAAAGTTGCCACTAAGTTCACAGTTATTTATTGACATATGAGTAACTCAGAATACCGACAGAATAAACTTCATATTGTAGAGTATCCAGAGGTCACGGAAACCAAAGTAAGTGAAGAACTACTGAGAAAGAGAAACTAAGAGTGTCTGTTGATTAACAGCATCATGATCAACAGGTAGGCTAGGTGTCCGATCTGTCAGCTGATCCAAATTAGGTTAGGGATAGTGGCAGTAATTCCACAAAACAGGTGGCAGTAAACTAAAGCTGAACAGTAGAATACTCTTTCAATTGAAGATCAAATTTAACCATAACCCTGATGGCGCCGATATATTTTGCCTGGTCAGTCAAATAAATATATTTTAACACCGAGGTTATTAATTGGGCCGTATTGAGTTTCTGATCATATCAACTGATCAACATCATTTTGCCAGAAGTGAAAAATCGACAGATGATTCAACGTCTAAGTAGACTGGAATTTGACAATGCCCATGTGCTCTTCCAAAAATAAATCACCCTCTCTGGCTTCGAACGATTGATAATTAGTATCATGACCAAATATCGAACCCGAGACACTGGACGACCACGGATGCCACACAACTTGTTCTGTTGTTTGCCTCGCATAGACTGTCCAGACAGTTGACATGATTATAATCTATCTATCTTGTATACTGCCAACTCTTCCCCAACACCAATCTTCATGGTAAGCTATCTATCTATCTTCCGTTAATGTCGAACCCCTCGCGGGGACGTAGACATGTTGCGCGTCATTAACCGCAAAGAAGTTAAAGTATGAGTAGTTAAAAGTATAATTTAAGAAGGTAATGAAAATAAGTTGTGGTAAAAGTGTATGTAGGTATGTTCCATTAACCCATTTCATTCTGGATACCGTTCAAACGGTATTTGCAAAGAATATAGAGCCAGATCAATGGCCACAGAACATGCCATCTGATCAGGCTCTATGCTGTTTGCTATTCACATGATATTGCTAAGACACTTGGCTATGTAGCAAACAACATAGATCCTGATCAGCACGCAGCATCACGTTGCGGCTGATCTGGATCTATGTTGTTTGCAAAAGCCTTTAAATGTATCCAGAATGAAATGGGTTAATGTCAAACCCATTGCGGGGACCTAGTCATGTTTTCCTGGGCATGCTTAGCCGAACTAAGCGGTTAACCAGTACTAAGCATTGTGTGTGAGGTGATTGCTTAATGATAAGTGCTACATTAGGTCTGACCGAGTATTGAACCCGTGACCGTTCAATTCCAAATCAGACGCTCTACCACTGGACCACGGATGCCATATTTAGTATCATGACCATGTATCAAACCCGGGACACTGGACCACGGTCACCACACAACTTGTTTGCCCCACATAGATCGTCCAAAATGCTGATATCATTAATAATATATCTATGCTTGTATACTGCCAACCCGTTTCCCAAGACACAATCTTCATGGTATATTGATTATATTTGATTTTTTTGTTTTAAGCTTTATTTATTTTACAACGATTGCGAAGCAAGTTTTAACAACTTATATTAATCACTCTCATTGGCGCAGATGAAAGCATAAAAGTGTTCATTCGTGTGGGAGGAAACCGGAGTACCCGGAGAAAACCCACCTGTCCGATCTGGCGACCATCGTACCATCTCACATACATGCTGAAGCCAGCAGTGTTCCAAAATCTTTAGGTACCAGATGTTATGGTGTACAGACTGGAATCCATCAAACCACTGACAATGTTCTCACATAATGGGGTAGATATGGCCACTACTTATCCACCGCATGATAGCTTAATGGCTGTCGTTTGTATCCATGGAGATATTATAGTATATTAACCTAAATCTCTATAAACAAAAGGGTTAATAGCAAACTTACTTACTGCTATGAAATCACCATTCTTGTAAGATCCTATATATATATCTCGCTTAATACAGGTTGGCTGCTTAATAGAGGTGACCGCTAACACAGCCTTTTCACAGGTTATATATAGTAAAACCTGTGAAAAGGCTGTGTTAGTGGTCACCTCTATTAAGCAGCCAACGTGTATTAAGCAGCCAGTTTACATATTCCCAATGTGTTGTTTTATTATACATTTGACCTCTATTAAGCAGCCACCTGTGCTAAGCAGTCACTCTGTGATTCCCTTGGCTGGCTGCTTAAGACATGTTTGACTGTATATGTATTATTTATTTGATCTTGCAGGAAGAGAAGCCTGGTGCCAGTGGTATGTCGGGCGACCGCCCGCAGAAACGTGCTGGGCGTCGGCCTGGACGTCGTAATTCGAAGATGGACGTTCGTGCCAAACTTGAACGCAGCAGACAGAGCGCGCGTGAATGTCGTGCTAGGAAGAAACTGAGATACCAGTACCTGGAAGATCTGGTAGCGAACAGAGGGAAGGCTGTGTTTGCACTGCGGGATGAATTAGAAATGGTAATTACCAACCTATTTAATTAATAAACCGCGTGTTAATAGTTTTCATTGGGGTATGAACTACATTGAGTGTGTTTAAAGTGCATGGAGGCCGACTTATCATGTGGCGGGGATCTGATAATTAGAATTAGATCATCCTTGGAACAGCGTAAACAGTAAGACACACCTTTTCTCGCTCGCGACAAATGCTGCCTAACATTGCGAATGCGCATACACGTAGCATAGAGTGCACATGTTAGCTGCATATCATTAGTCGGTAACCTTCATACAAAATTGTATACAATAAGGGCACATTCATTCATCGAAAGAAATACAATAGCAATGTAAATATTAAGTAATGAATCGCGTGTTAATAGTTTCCATTGGGTATGAACTACATTGAATGTGAGGTCAGCTGCATATCATTAGTAAAATAATTCGTACAAAGATACAAAGTTATTACAAAGATGGCATATAAAATGTACTATTATACAAATGCACATTACAAATCAAAATCAATGAAAACGGTGTCCTTACCTCTGTGAAGGGCTGTAGCCACCATGGCTCATTCTAGAGGGCGACTTGGGCGAAATAGTCGCCAAATGGACCCTGACTTCGCCCTCTGGGGGCTCCACTTCTCCCTAAAAAAATAGTTTAAAAGAAAGAATTTTTTTTACAATTTTCAAACAAAATGTTTTGTCCAGTAAGATGGCCCATTATAAAGCACTGCTTCTATTCATATGTTCTATTTTGATGAAATTTATTAATAATGCAAACGCGTGCTTTCTTACTTCTCCCAGAAATTTGGTTCTAGCTAGAGCACCCTTAGATTGTCTGCTCCCGAAGGAATATTATCAACGGTTTATGACACTTTGTGTGAATGTATATACGCACCATGACTATGTGGTTGTGACGTTTATAATTACCGGTATGGGATTTTCTGTTTGTTTGACAACTAATGTGTTCATACATATTAAATCGGTAATAGCGTCAAGAGATCAATTCAATTATAAATAGGAACAACGAATAGCGATTACACTATTCGAATATTCAGTCCGGAAGGTATTTGAATATTCGATAGAATTCTACCAAAAACTCAAAATCACTTAAACTCTTATTAAAATTGCCAAACGTGTTACTGAGCGGGTGGCATTTTTAAGGACAATATAATATGTTGTCCAAATATTCGAATACTGGAATAATATTCGGAATTTGATCGAATATTCGTTGCCCTCCCTAATTATAAAGCTTTTATTTAGCCATATTTCACAAGAGTCATGACCCTTAGATTGTCTGCTCCCGAAGGAATATTATCAACGGTTTATGACACTTTGTGTGAATGTATATACGCACCATGACGTAATCAATTTTGATAGTCGCATATTAAATTTGCCAGAGTTATTAGCCTTTGTCCCCTTGTATTTACGAACACGTCACTATAATTCAAAATGGTAAACAGCTCAAATGATTTGAACCAGCAGACCCATGATAAAGAACACAATGTAGTTACATATCATCTACGAGTCATTGTTAAATCGGGTAAAGCTGATCGGTTTGTTGTTTCAATGTTTGATTGATTATTAGTATTATTAAGTCCAACTGTACTTCTGTTGAACAGTACTTCTCACATACAATATCCGCCACAAGTAACGCTCAATTTAGGATGCAAATTTATAATGTGTACATTTTCGTTAATATAAGTTTTATGACAAAACTTGTTTTCCAATCCAAATTATTCACAATTTGTAAACAAAATTGTATTATTCGTATGTTTTACATGTAATTTATTGGAATAAATACTGTTTAACCATTTCAACACCACAGGCCTCTAAATAGGCTTACAAAAAAGTGTAAGTCGTGATAGCGCAGTGGATGCGCGTTCGCTTCAGATGCGAAAGGTCTGGAGTTCGAACCCCACTGGAGCCGTTACGATTGTGCCCTTAGGCAAGGCATTTAAATTCCACGTTGCCTCTTCTCTCTCCCGCGTGGCGATGGATTCCATCAGGAATGAGGTCTCGAGAGTGATTAATATAAGTTGTAAGAACTTGTTTCGCAATCGAGCTAAAATAAATTTATATAAATTAAATTTAAAAAGTGTAGATCCAGTCTCATCAGGATCTGCACTTTTTGCAAGTAATATTACTCTTTTTTTTTAATTACCCATTTTGATAAATGAACTGATCCAAATGTAATTTCTTATTAATTTATTGGTCTAAAAATATCATGGACCAGTCCATGTCAGTTACTTGGTGTTGAATGGGTTAAACTAAATAACACCATCATCCTTACTATCCTGCACTGATTTAACAATTTTCGAGGAAAGATACTGATGAGCGAATGATACACTTATATGTAGGTAAGTATACAATGTCTTGTCGTGTTCATCTAAAACTTCTAAATAAATAAAAACAGACTTGGCGCGGAAATTACACCTCTACCGGTGTAAAATACGGTAACTCACTTGACATTTGGTTGCGTAATTTTTCGCGAAATTTTGTGGGCATGGACCAATATGGCTTATTATATAGACGATAATCAACTTTAGTCTAGCAAAATCATGAAATTTGCCAGGGCGTTCTTTCTCGAAATAGTGATGAAAATAAAATGTGTGTGAATAAATTGTTGTTTATAGTTATTTCTAAATCTCACTTCTTTTATAATGACACCATTTCTTTTCTTGACAGTACAAACAATGGTGTATACAGATAGATAGCGGACTAATACCTATGGCGCTTCATCGCATCACGGAGCATGCTGATGAGCTGGAGGCAAAAAAACAACGGTTAGAGGATATCTCAGAAGAGGATGAAAATGTTGCAGGAATCACCTCACAGACGTCTCAGAATCACATTATCTGTTCCGGATCATCTGAATGCATTGGCCAGTGTGAAACTGAGCAATTCCAGGGAAATAACTCTAATGCCAGTGTGTATATGAAGGGAGATAATCAGTCAAATAACAATCATATTTATTATGATTCTGAGCCATTCAAGGGAACTAACTCTAGTGTAAGTGTGTATAGGAAGGGAGATAATCAATCAAATGATTGCTACGGTGCCCTACCCATGGACGGAGCTTCAGGATCTACTGAGGATGCTGGATTGTGGAACATGATGGAAGACGAAGATGTACTAATTATTGACCCAAGAACTGAACACTTGAACCCTGTGTCATTTAATATAGACAAACAAACATTACCAACTATTCTTGAAGAATGTGAAACAGAAATAGTATGATGAAATCCATTTCAGTCTATGGTTTAAATGTTTTGTTTATAAGAGAGTAAACTTTGTGTATTTATTTTATATTAATTTACATAATATTAGTGCAATGAATTCTACCCAGGGACACAAGTCAGCCTGGAACTACTGTGGTCTATTCTTAGATTTTGTTAAATGAAAAAAATAAAGTTTGTATGTAAATTATATTGTTATTTTTGAATTCTGATGTTACCTAACAATATCAGGACTGAATCTTCCTCTTTTTTTTAGAGGAGTTCCCCATTTTTGGTCACGTTTCCATTCACAGCTGTTGTATACCCCCCTCCCTTACGCTGTAAGATAGTATAAATGGCAGGACTCATTCTAGAGATCGACTTGGGCGAAATAGTCGCCGTAATTATTTTATTTTTTTACCATTTTTATAGATCTACAAGATTGTGTCCAGCAAGATACACTGGGTCTGGCCCATTATAAAGGCATTCCTTCTATCCAAATTTTTTTTTTAGGGAAAAGTGGGGGCAGTGGACGATGTCAGGGTCCTTAGGGTGACTATTGCGCCCAAATGAGCCAGTGGATGTGTTTATTTTCAAATGCATTTTCTAGTTTATAAAATGTATGTGTTGGTTGCCCAAAGAGGTGGGGATTTTTGGGCATGTTTCTAGTCCATAAGTCGACATGGATGAGAAATAGATCGACTTATGGCAGATAATGCATGGTATATTATTATTGTCTATTTCAGCTGAAGACAATGTGTCGAGAAGCGGACGAAGGTAAACCTACGGAACATTTGAAGGAGAAATTATTCCAAGACCTAGATATGGATACATTAGAGATGACTGATGATCAGTGAGGGTGCCGCTGGACTGATGATCAGTGAGGGTGCCGCTGACACGCCGTCGACACACTGTATTACTACTTCTCCCCATGACCTGCGAAAATGGATGTTCATATAGCCACTGCTAACATACATGTGGACCATCATTCTGTCCTCTCACTGCAAATGGACATTTACAATAATCATATAGAACACGGATAGGGACGTTCTGTAATTCGGAGAACACATGCGTAAAGAAATTTGAACACTCGCAATAGGTACAGATATTTACTGTGTGTCTGGCAAATCACTAAACCCAGAATGCCTATGCCAAGCTGTGTCTCTATTTCCCACGCCAGACTGTGTCTCTCTTGGAGAACCATCTCGCCATTTACTATATTGTATTATCAATGTTCATGGGCATAGTTTACGAACAATTTTTCTGCCTTTATGAACTTACAGAAAGTATGGCTCTACTTATTAACAGGAATCATTCTAGAGGGCGATTTGGGCGAAATAGTCGACCTAGGGACCCTTACTTCGCCCTCTGGAGGCCCCACTTCTCCATAAAAAAATGTTTTGTTTATTTCACACAAGTTTTGTCCAGTAAGATATACTGGCCCATTATAAAGCACTCCTTATATTTAAAGCAGCATTACATCGTATGAAATAAAAGATATTTGAAAAATTCAATTTTTACGTATGGGTAGCAATGCTGCTACACATTCTAACATTCATTGTATGCTTATGTTCATTTGGTAAACAGTGTTTTTTTTGCGATAAAACAAACGCGAAACCGAAAGTAGGACTTTCCGAGTCGATCGGTCACGCACTTGTTTACAACTGGAACACATCGTCCGCACTTGTTTACATTCGGAATGCATCGTCCCCATTTGTCCAATGTTGTCTTTTTTAATTAAATTACTTGATGTGTTGATTCATACCTCTGTATCTCACATTTCTACATCCCCGCGAGTGGTTCAACATTAGAGGAAGATAGATAGATAGTCTTTCATGTTCAAAATATATACGTTGTTTTCTACATCTCTGTTGTTTCACGCATGCGCGCTGTGCGTGTTTACAGTTTGTGTGTTGATAAACAAATTCGCGTATACAATGGTTTAAATTGATTGGAATTGTATCGTTTCTGAGCGACTATTTCGATTTTTGTAAACACACACACATTAGTATTTATATTTTACCCAAAACATCCTTTATTACGATGTAATGCTGCTTTAAATGTATTTAATGGTCATCAAGTGCATTTTAACCATATTTGGCTGAAATTTATTAAATAACACCATTTAACCCATTCAACACCAAGTAACTCACATGGACTGGTGTGACACGGACTGATCCATGATATTCTTAGACCAATAATTAATAAGAACATTACATTTGGACCAGTTCATTCATTTATCAAAATGAGTAATTTTGTCTAAAAATAGTAACATTACTGGCAAAAAGTGCAGATCCTGATGAGACGGCTTGTCACGAGCCGGCTCATCTGGATCTACACTTTTTGTAAGCCTATTTAGAGGTCTGTGGTGTTGAAATGTTGAAAGGGTTAAGGACGCAATCGCGCGCTTTCTCAATTCTCCACAAAATTCTGAGCTAGAATGAACCCTGCTACTATTGGCTATTGCCGAGTCCTTGCTATCGGCAGTACTGTTGAACGGGTGTCATAGACCGTGATTGTGTGATTAAAATTGTTGTGCCTTTAGAAGTTTGTACATACTGGACATAACTTTATCCCCTTCCTTCATAGAGATCTAGGTTAATATACTATTATATCTCCAAACAAACGACAGCCATTTAACTATAATGCAGTGAATAAGTAGTCGCCATATCTATCCCACCTCCATAGATATTACTGGAACTACATAGAGATTTAGGTTAATATACTATTATATCTCCATACAAACGACAGCCATTTAGCTACCATGCAGTAGATAATGTCCTCTACCCCTCCGTTTGTTGTTTGTTTTTTTGGTTTGTGGTGTGTAGTCGCCATATCTATCCCACCTCCATAGATATTACTGGGACTACATGAGATTCTGGCCTTTATTATGAACATTGGTTTGGCTACTACATTGTCAATGTATGTCGTATTGGTAATGGCGTCAAGATGTGCTTCTATGAGAGAAAGGGTTTATGAACATTGGTTTGGCTACTACATTGTCAATGTATGTCGTATTGGTAATGGCGTCAAGATGTGCTTCTATGAGAGAAAGGGTTTATGAACATTGGTTTGGCTACTACATTGTCAATGTATGTCGTATTGGTAATGGCGTCAAGATGTGCTTCTATGAGGGAAAGGGTTTATGAACATTGGTTTGGCTACTACATTGTCAATGTATGTCGTATTGGTAATGGCGTCAAGAGGTGTTTTGGGGGGTTGTTGGTTTGTACTACATTGTCAATGTATGTCGTATTGGTATGGGTCAGAGTTTCTATGAGGAAAGGTTATGAACATTGTTTGCTACTACATTGTCATGATGTCGTATTGGTATGGCGTCAAGAGGTGTTTCTATGAGAGAAAGGGTTCATGAACATTGGTTGGGCTACTACATTGTCAATGTATGTCGTATTGGTAATGGCGTCAAGATGTGCTTCTATGAGAGAAAGGGTTTATGAACATTGGTTTGGCTACTACATTGTCAATGTATGTCGTATTGGTAATGGCGTCAAGATGTGCTTCTATGAGAGAAAGGGTTTATGAACATTGGTTTGACTACTACATTAATGTATGTCCTATTGGTAATGGCGTCGAGAGGTGCTTCTATGAGTGAAAGGGTTTATGAACATTGGTTTGACTACTACATTAATGTATGTTATATTGGTAATGGCGTCGAGAGGTGCTGAAAAGGCAAAATGGATTGAATTACTTTGACTAAGGACATGTGGTTCGGACAGGGCTCTAGCCCAAGCCCCTCGATAACGAGGCAGGCACTATATCCGTTACACCACAAAGTCTCCATTACCTTGCCTTGTTTAGAATTATAGAATTATGGGTATTTATGTTATTTGTTATTGTTTATGCATTTTGAACATATTTTAATAATTTGTAACTTTTTAAATAAATATTTCTTTAATAATGCTGCATCCTCTGTACAATTACCAGTCATCCATTCCATTCTTTTTATGATGCTCCCCAACATTATGCTCCACTAAGGGGAGAGCATAATTATAGTTGCCAATTTGTCTGTCCTTTTGATCGTGCACACAATTGGGTACTTATGTGGCTAGGAGAACAATAAATCTATTGTCTAGTGGTCTAGGATTAGCTACATTGTTGCTATGCTTTATTTTACGTGGCTAAATAGGGGGAGAATAGGGGTAGCCACTTAAGTACCCATTTGTGAGACCACCCATGCTCTTCTTGTCAAGAGCAAAACTTGCAAACTATTTATGGAAATCAAATGAAACTTGAATCGGTGATACAGGGCAATGAGGCGGAGTGTAGTGTGCAGGAAACATAACGTTCTGTGTTATGCTTACTCGAAAAGTATACAAGCAATTCAAATGTAACTTCAAACAGTGATAGAGGGCAATGTAGCCTGGGTGCCAGTCTGTCGATTTTTAACTTCTGATCAGAAACTTAATACGGCCCAATTAATAGTCTCGGTGTTAAAATATATTTATTTGACTGATGAGGCAAAATGTATCGACGCCTGTTCCCGCTGAGGTAGAGCGAATATCAAACTTCATTTTTCAATGTGACTTGCACATGCCATCTATTATGATCGATTCTAGGACATGACATTTCTGAGTTTAGTCATTACTAGTCAGCCTATTTTTCAGTGTAAGTATAGTTCTAAAATCATCATATGATGCCATTCAAGCTAAGATTGTTCATACGTTTCTCACATATCTCGTCAAAAATATGTTCACCTAAAACTCTTGATACACTTTCAGTTATAAGCATTTCTCCGTCGATCATCAACCGAATTCCTTGTTTATTTTATTTTCCACTTACCGGTATGTCAAACCCTTTTCTGGGACCTAGACACGTTTATTCTTGTACAGGCTTAGTCGACATAAGCAGTACTAAGCAATGTGTGTGAGGTACATTGCTCAAGGACGCTACATATGTGCTGTGACGGAGTAGCGAATGTTGTATTCGTTGTCCAAGTAACGTTGTATCATTGTCCCTTTTTTCTAATCGTGATCGTATACATATATGTAGACCAACATTAAAGCGACACTACATCCAAAAGCCAATTTTCTATAGAATGTAATTTCCTATTATGTGGTATAATTTGTTTCCAAATATTTGCCTCAGAATCTGAATATTTCAACTAATAAATAAACGTCGTATACGCAGTTTGTTGACATAACAAAATAATGTAAATAGTGTCGACATCCATGCCTAATACAACGCGCGTATCTTGAATAACACGATTTATGTTACAGATTTACCGTTATATCTTGTGCCTATGCATATTTATATTATTTGTAGGCTAATCTTAGCAAAATTATCTCTAAGCGACAGTACCACGTGTTATGTATTGACTCAAATGACAAACACACGTCAATTCAAGAGCATGGATGACCGTAATATGAAATCCTACTTTCACTTTTGAAAATTATTAGACCAATATAACATTGTTTATTGATTCATTGTTAGTGTTTGAATGTATTCGGAAGAATTTGTAGTAGCAATGCATTTATACGTGAAAAATGATTTTTGCGATGTAATGTTGCTTTAATTTTAAGTTGATCATGATTAAAGCGAAACTACATCAGTGAAAACACAAATTGTACAGAATGTATTTTCCTATTATATGGTATAATTTTCCCCCCAAATATTTACCTGAGTATTTCAACAAATAAACAAACATCGTATATGCAGTATGTTGACATAACTAAATAATGTAAACATTCATGCGTAATACAACTAGTGTATCCTGAATAACACGATTTATGGTACAGATTTACTGTTATATCTCACATGTGTGTCTATGCCTATTTATTTGTAGACTATTATTAGTTAAAGTATCTCTAAACGACATTATCTCGCACTTAGTATTGACTCTGATGACAAACAAACATCAATTCAGGAGCAGCATGAAATCATACTTTCAAACCACAAAAATACCTGTTTATTGATTCAATGTTGGTGTTCGAATGTATTCGGAAGAATTTGTAGTAGCAATGTAATTTATTCGTGAAAAAGCATTTTATTTGCTTTTTGCTATGTAATGTCACTTTAATTTAGGAAATAATAATGTCATTCTGAGCGCCCGAATTAAGATTACATGTACATGAAAAAGAACATAAACTTACAAATCAAATATAAAAATTTACAATAATATGGCAATTATTTTTGTTGGGAAGCTAATGTGACCAATTTTCACAGTTGCTGTCAATTACACGGGTGTCACCGTTTTACACTGGTTTAATCCGATTTGTTCCTTGAGGATGCGTAAACGGTTTAACTACACGACTAGCTCAGTTGGTAGCGTGTTTACCATGTAAGCGAAAGGTCACAGATTCGAACCTCATCATGTTTGTTATTTCGTTGCTTTTTCTTTTCATAAATAATATTAAAATACAAAGTTGATGAGACAATGATCATTATAAAATAAATATATAATTTTCTTTTAAAACCTCTTGTCTCTCATTCCTAATTAAAGGAATAAAACATTCTCTACCTTGCATGTGTGGTATCTAGCCGCTGCATGTTGAAATGTCGTCAGACTCAAGCTGTCAGTGACATGATTGGTGACTTCTATGAAGACGGGCAGTTTACCTAACAACACCTTTCCTGGGCAGGCTCCAGTACTTGGTGCACCAGCCTCCGTAAGACACTGCCAACGTGTTCATATAAAGAGACACGGTCTGAGTGGGGCTCGATCACGTGACCATGAGTCAGTGAACCACTCGACCACGGAGGCAGACTTTTGTAATCATTATAACGTTGCAGGTGAACCTAGATAGTGTGATACTACCAATTTCTGTGGATTTGCTTGAATTACGTCAATCCCTACGAGCGAGAATATAGAGAAACGTTGGATGTTGGGGTTTTCTCAAACTTTGGATATGTACATTCAAAGATCCGCAACAGACTTGGTGTAGATAAAGCTACTAGGCGCGTAGCTAGGCTTACGCATGTACGCACGTGCGTAAGATTAATTTTGACAGTTCCTGAAAATGAAATTAAATAAATGCGAAAAATGCAATAAAAACTGGATCGTAAGGGGGGCACTGACATTGATCATTCACAAGAAAGCAGACGTGAACGAAATGCCAACAGATATTGATTGTAGCTGATGTTCATAGTAGGCAAAAGTCACCCGAGACCATATAGCAGGGGGGAATCTCTGGGTGGGGCATGGCCCCCGGACCCCCTAGAATGGTGCGTAATCCATATTTATGCCTAGCTACGTGCCTGGCTACTAAATTAGTATTCCGTTACAAGATGCTATGTGGCCCCTGTGAAATAGACAATTAAATTGAAAACAATGTGATTAAGATGGACTTTCAATAATATTACGTGTATTCTATGAACTATGATGTGTAAATTGATCAATGTGTTCTCAGGAAATGGACTGTAGGCCTATACATGCATATTATGAATTTGCACTATCTTAAATACTATTCTAACACGACCCAGCTAATAACATACATACTTGTAGAGTAAAATCTACCTCGGGTTATTCTGCGATATGCCTACCTTGAACTATGCTGCACGTGCACCGTGTTTTGGCTATTCCATTTATACAATGCGTGTAAAGTTTTATGAATGAAAGTCACGTGATGTTTGTAAATACTACCGTGGGAATTCGCGGAAGTGATCAGATAATCTCTTGTCCGTCTTGCTTTTCTGTTAAGTAACGTTTCAGTTACTATTCTGTACAGTTTTATTTGACAAAATAAATAAAATTATTGATCAGTTACAACTTGTGTTCATTTATGCACTAGATTGATATTTTCCATAAAAAATAACGTCATCACCTCTTACGCGGGAGGAAATTTCAAAAGCCAAATGCAGCGGAGTACCACGGTGTTTGAAGAAAATACTCCTTTGATTCTCGTCTAAAATTATTAGAAGTAAGTCGTGTTAGAATCGAAATAATATGTAGCAACCATGGTATATCGCAGAATAACCCTCGTTTGTCGTTCTTATGCGTAAAAATATATCAGTAGGTGCGGATGAAAGCCTTCGTGATATATTTCTACGCATAAGAACTTCAAACTCGGGTTATTCTGCGATATACCACGGTTGATACTTATTATTTCTTAATTATCATGATTATAAAATACAGTTGATTGATAAATGTGGATATACAGCTGCAATATCATGTTTATTATGATTGTGAGAAAATATGGTCCTAGGTACATGTGAGTTGGATCAGAATCTCATTGGGTATTAGAAAACCTTTTTATTTTAATCCCCACAGCAAGCTAGGCAGGGAAGTATGCGAGATGGTACGGTGGTCGCCAGATCGGACAGGTGGGTTTTCTCCGGTTTCCTCCCACATGAATGTTCATATATACGCTTTCATCCGCACCCCTACGACGGTGATTAATATAAGTTGTTAAAGCTTGTTTCGCAATCATTGTAAAGTAAATTTATAAAGTTTATAAAAAAGCTAGGCAGGTATAGTCTTTTTTACAAAATACATATTAAATTAAGATATACTATTATTGATACAGACATATATATATATGTGTATACTCAAGCAGTCAGGCAAAAACGTCTACATTGGCCAACCCGTATCAATATACGATCCTGTGTTATACTTTAATAGGTATTGAAATTGACGTACCTCTTATGTCCAACGACATACATTTATGGAATTAACTTCCAAACAGATCTGCATCCTTGCAAACAGTAAATGAGACTAGTCACTTTGAAGCACAAAATTACATTCATAAAATGTACTCGATGCACAGATAATGAACATTGCATACTGGTTTTTACGGTAAGGTACATTTGTACTAGAGTCCCTCGAAGTGCACCAAGCAATGTGTCACGGTGACATCCTGTCGGCACGCTTTTATAAATGCTACACTCTTTGACCTCGATTCACGATCTCTTAAACAATATTGGCTACCCAACCTGTCCTGACAACGGTATTCTGAGAACCCAGTAGAACTACAGACCATTCTTAATCTGGCCTAGCTCATATACGCACAGGAGGGCATATATAATAGTCACACATTGACGAGCATTGTGGGTCAGTGTGTGTGTTTTAAGTTTATTTATCGTCGCTACCTGTTGCCCATATGAACGACGCCTCGTGAAGAGATTAGTCATTTTAGATTTTGGAGAATAGTGCAATGATACAGACAGACCCAATTCAGAATATCCTCTAGTTCTTTTACGTGCACGGTGTATAGCACCGACACGAGACCTCGGTTTAATGTCCCATCTGAAAGACTGTTAATTTCATTAGGCTCAGACGGAGTGACTCTATACGAGTGTCAACATACTTACTAACATACCTACTTGCGAGACAGCACTGCTCGATTCTGGCGACGGCAGATAGTAGCGATTTTTTAGCCGGCTCCTTCAAGGAGAAGGTGGGACGCGACTTCTAGGTAACGACGATGACTCCAGCGAAGAAACCAGAACCACTATTGCTCCTGTGAGCTGACACGGGCTGAGGATGTGGCCCTAAAAGGGACAGCCTTTGAAAGAAAGGATACAGGATGTGTCATCCTGAGAAGAACGAAGATGCCTCTCCAGTTGTCAACATAAGCAACTTAGCAGACAACATAATCACCTTAGAAAAACCAGTCGCCCAAATGCCTAGGCGGCGGCGACAATAAGCAAAACTACAACGGCGAGCATCGTGGTGTGTAGAGTGACAAGCAAAGGGAATCATGTCTGATTGACACGTCGACATCATTGATTTGGCAGCTGACTCCCAAACATGTATGCACACATCTTGTGTTGATTAGGAACTCACAAAATGAATCAGCAGTAATCATAGAATTACGCATTAAACTTGCCAGAATGAATATTTATATATGCCAAGATGAGAGGCGGCGTTCATGGAAATCATTGAAGTATACACAGCTAATATTTTCCCGTGAAGATAGCAACACCAACTGTTGTGCTACTCAGCGACGATTTAAACCGTAACTCCCATTAAATTAAAGCTGTGATCCATCTATGACAACTGTAAGTCTCATAGCCGTAGTAGGTGACACATCTAGTTTCTTCACCAATTGATCAATGCACAGACTACAGTACGCTGAACCAATATGAACTACTGCCAATCTCAACCTATAGGCTGTCCGATTAGCGCAGTGGTTAGCACGCTCACTTCTCACCAATGCAACCTGGGTTCGATCCTCGGACTGGGAAGTATGTGAGATGGTACGTGGTTGCCAGATCCGATAGGTGGATTTTCTCTGGGTGTTCAGGTTTCCTCCCACAGGAATGACCACATTGACGCTTTCATCCGCGCCAACGAGAGTGATTAATATAAGTTGTTAGAACTTGCTTCGCAATCGTTGTAAAATAAATCAAGTTTAATCTCAACCTATAATTCATAAACACTACAGCTATTACTAGATCGGCGATTGAAACATATATTTGTTTAGATCAGCTGGCTTCTGTGGGATTGAGATCACCGGTACACATGTATACATGGGAAGTCGTGATTGCGCAGTGGGTGCGAGTTCGCTTCAGGTGCCAAAGGTCCGGAGTTCGATACCCCACTGGAGCAATTACGAGTATGCGCTTATAATAGGCATTTAATTTAGTTGCCTCTTTTCTCTCTCTCTCTCTCTCTCTCTCTCTCTCGTGGCGATGGATTCCATCAGGAATGAGATCTCGAGAGTGATTAATATAAGTTGTAAGAAGTTGTTTCGCAATCGAGCTAAACAATTGTATAAACTACTATCGGTCAACACTAGCTTACTGTAACATCTCAGATCTTCAAATAAGGAAAGCAACCCATGCAATATATAATACCATAGTTTAAACACTGTTTATTAAAAAAACATATACAATGTATACATTTTACACACAAGTTATGAATGAAAAAGGATTAGAACCGAAAACCATAATTTATAGAGATCTTCTCCTATATACATATAGAATGTCATAGAGTGAAAGGCACCACAAAGGCCCATCTTCTTGCTGGCAACTAGATAGATCTATCCATATTCAAATGTTATCAAACCCACGATGAGGATGTAGATAGTGAGCGCCATTCTAACAATATAAAACACATACATCAAGGTTTGGTGGCAGTGAAGTAGGTTACCTGGCTACTTCAAGGTCACGAGACGTCTGTCACCCGTGTGTGGCGACCGTTTTCCAGAAGTAGAGCGTTGGAGGTGGAATGGAATGGTCCCGGGTTCTATACTCGATCAGGCCACACATGTAGTTTCATAGTCCAAATATTTAGACTTGGAAAATGTGACATTTTACTATCAAGGCATTTTTCAAATAACAGAAAAAAATATACGTAGAGGTCTTATATATAGGTCAAAGACTAGTGCCATTGAGCAAGGCAACTCACACACATTGCTTAGTACTGTGGTTAACCGCATAGGTCGGCTAAACCCGCCCATTAAAACATGTATTGGTCCGTGCAAGCGGTTTGATATTATTAATTAATCGTATACTTAGCTTCTTCAGAATAATACAGTAAAACAATGATAACAAATACTGGCTGTCATAGATTTATTTCGGACAAATTGACATGTACATATTCCAGATAGAGTAGCGTTTGAAGTTCGTAAAGCTACATGCATATTAAACGTATTCGACTTCTAGCGTATACACACACCCAGGCAGGGGTGTACCCAGGATGTTCTGAGGGGGGTGCCGAGATTGGCTGGCCGAGCTAAAACAGCGTGGATGTACACATTACTAGAAATGACCAGTTCACATACCCAGGCAGGGGTGTACCCAGGATTTTCTGTGGGGGGTGCCGAGATTGGCTGGCCGAGCTAAAACAGCGTGGATGTACACATTACTAGAAATGACCAGTTAAATTTGGTGTCATGTGCCTTCAGCTCCTGGGCCAGGTGCAAACAACTACTTGTACATTTGTATACGAAAGAAAGAAGATGACAACGACAAAATGTTATTTTAGATCAGACCATGCCGTCTCGCCAGATTTGCGCCGAAAATGAGGTTTCCAATTCATATCTTTTACAGTGTATATTTGACACTATTTAGCTTAAATGATATTCCTACCGATTCATAGACGTTCAGTGCAAATATTTACAGGTAATTTATGCTGCAGGAAAGTATTTTGGTTGAATTTAAATGGGTTTTCTTTGTTTCATTTATCAGTAAATTCGGATAGATTCTTTCTTCGGATAAAATTAATGCAATATTCTTGGAAAAGTTCGATCACTGCGCTGGTCAATTATGTTCTAATTCCCCTAATAGTTGGGGAAGTTTGCTGTCTATATTCAATATAAAAATAAAACAATACGGGAAGCTGATGATACAGTATACACCAGACGGAATTCGCACCCACAGGCACCAGACACAAAATGTTTTCTTTTGCCTATGGTCATATAGTAAGTAATATATAATAAAGGCAACCAACGAAATTGAAACATGCATGAAGAAACATCGACGATAAACTAGCTAAAAACGACCAGATCACTGATATGCCCTTGTGGTCCCGACCGGAAGACCTTATTCTATCAACAAATACTTTTTATTTCATGGAGATCGGTCAAATAACACCAGAATGGCACATTGTTTCATCGTGAACAGCAGGAAATGAAATGTTATCGTTTTGGCTGGGCGTTCGGTTTTTGACAATATCCGATGTGAATGAATGCTTTTTTCTCATTGGTCAAAAATGAAACATGTAAATACATATATAAACAGCAGCCAATGAAATTCCGCTGTATATTCACCGCGTATCTTATCCAAAATGGAACAATTATTGAATTTTACTTTTGTTTTGTATTTGATTCCTGTGAAGCAGTTACTATAGGATAAGAGACTTACCGATCGTGTACCCTACAGCAGCTTCTATTTCTTATGGATAAATAAGTCTTGTCAGGCGTATAATCAGAGCGTGTATGGCGTGCTTGCTTTGTTCACCCCCGGATCTAGAATGCCCCACTGTATTGCTCTGTTGGATCTGCATGCCGAGGCTGCAAACAACATGATTCGCGAGAGAAAGATTCCATTTAACGAAGTAGGAGTGATTTTTAGATGTTATGAGAATTACACTGGGTAAAACGCCGAGAAAACATACCGCCAAATCAAAAACCGAACGCCCAGCCAAAACGACAACTTTTCATTTCCTGCTGTTCACGATGAAACAAAGCGCCATTCAGGTGTTATTTGAGCGATCTCTATTAAATAAAAATTATTTGTTGACAGAAAAAGGTCTTCCGGTCGGGACCACAAGGGCATATCAGTGATCTGGTCGTTTTTAGCTACTTTCTCGTCGTTGTTTGTGCATGCATGTTTCAATTTCGTTGGTTGCCTTTATTATATATATTACTTACTATATGACCATAGGCCAAACAATTTTGTTTTTGTGTCTGGTGCCTGTGCACGCATGCATTGTCCTAGTCCAAATATTTAGACTTGAAAAATGCGACATTTTACTATCCAGCCATTTTTCAAAGTCTAAACCTCAATTACGCGTAGCATATTTTATATTCTAAAGTTTTTTTATAAATAAAATTGAGCTTTTTAAAGATAAGACCTCGAAATAACAGATCGAAAAAAATGATGATGAAGTCTTATATATAGGACTAACGCGTGCCGTGCGAGTTCGATTGTTTTTCGTTCGTCACGAAATTTCGCTATGAATTGAATGGAATAAAAACTGGCCTGGAGCAATTTCCCTCTGATTGTGCGAAAATAAATAGCCGTGTTTAGTTTCGATAGATAGCTGGATCATTGATTGGTGTTAATTTTCGACATCCATTGGAAGTTAAAAATCATTCTGAACCAAATGATCATATGCCTTGTTGAATACATTATATATCCCTTTGTTCACCATGAATATCTATTTTTATATAAACAATCATGTGATATATCTCTCTGGCATGTGGGCAGGGCTCATTCTAGAGGGTGATTTGGGTGAAATAGTTGTCCTAGGGACCCTGGGTTCCCTCACTTCTCCATAAAAAATTAAAAGATTTTGTTTTTACAATTTTCATACAACATTATGTCCGGTAAGTTATTCTGGCCTACTATAAAGCACAACTTCTACTTAAATGTTGTATTTAATGGTGATACTGTGCATTATAACCACATTTTGTTGACATTTATTAAATAACACCATTTAAAGATGTTATAGCTCACTTTCTCACTTCTCCCAAAAAAGACTGACATAGCATGAGCCCCCCCTGCCTGTAGGCGTACGTCCTGCAAGGTTTCTACGTCGTACATTTGTATCAATTCATATATTTTCTGAAAATTATATATATATGCGACCAGATCGGCTGTAATTCGATCATGGATCATGTAAAAGTGTGGAATATATTTTTTATTATTTATGTTTATTTAACGTTGCTACCATTTGCCCATTTGAGCGACGGGCAGCAGTTTACCTAACAACATCTTCCTGAGCAGGCTCCAGCGGTTAAACAGTACTTGGTGCACCAACCTCCTTAAGAAACTGCCAACTTTTTCATATAAAGAGACAATATATATATTTCACTTTTATTGGTACCATTTTGTATAAAGACCATCATTCTTGTGTTGAAATTTTAATTGGTGATGATTAGTTAGTAATCAGAATGCCACAGACTATGTGATGCACCAAATTTAAAGGATTATTGTGTATTATACAATATACCACAGGCGAATCTGTAGTCCAGTACTTAGTAACACGCTGGACTGGTAATCCAGGGATCGCAGGTTCGACCCCCTCGTCTGATCCTAATAAAATTAAATCTTTTAGATGGGACCGAGGTCTAGTGTCGGTGCTGTACAGCGTGCACCACGTAAAAGAACCAGAATCTAAAATGACTAATCTCTTCAGGAAGCGTCGCTCATATGGGCAACCGATAAATAAACGTAAAACAATCAATATACAATTATACTGGTTGGGGACGCCCAGACTGATTGGGTGTTTAGATAACTGTCGTCGACCAATCTTATACAGACGCAGCAATTGTAAATGAAGCCTGATACATTTGTATTTATACAGTTATAGCTTTTATATTTGTTTTAATTATTAGGAAATCAGAGACTAAATTAGTACAATGTTATAGTGATCATTCTCAGACCTAAAAAATGGTTTGTGTTGGTAATATGCCCGAAATTGCTGTGTAGGATATGTCAGATTTTTGGGGGGGGTCTTTAAAGTTGGTCCGTGGGCAGTTTTTGCCATCGACACCTCTGACGATCCATCTGGTGTACACTGATATTCTTCTTCAATTTGACGTACAAATAGCGTCTTTATGATAAGTACAGTAAAATCAGAAAAGGACAAAATAAAGAAATTAACGTTTTTTCTTTTTCGGATCGTTCTCTAAAACTGCTAGGGTCAGCATGATATTATAGGTATGGTCGGGTTACTCATATTTTTTTTTGCCTCAGTAAATGTGTTGGTATAGGTCTGTAAGTTCTAAGTGAATCATGCCAGTGACGTGTGTGTGTGTGGATACTATATGGAAATTACACTAGTGTCATAGAGTTTGATTAATCCGTCTGGCGTGTACTGTTGAGTGGTGCATTTCCTCAAAATAACTGGCAAAAGTGTAACTTATGTACAGTCAAACCTGCTTTACTTCAGCTGTCACCTCTATTAAACAGCGAACCTGTATTAAGCAGCCATTTACCAGATTCCCAGTATGTTGTTTTATTATACATTTGACCTCCATTAAACAGCCACATGTGCTAAGCAGCCACTTTCTGTGATTCCTTTGGCTGGCTGCCAAGCTTAATTAAGACAGATGTCACTATAACAGTCTTCCCGAAATCCGTAGGACCGCCTGACATGTCAGACAAAAATCCTTCGGTCAGACAAAATATATTGAAAGTTTAAAGGCGTATAGCACAATAATTGATAATTGTCAACATTTTTTTAAACTTTGCATATATTTAGATTAGACATTTCCATGTATGAAAATATTTTAAAACTAGTGGGTCCCCGTGCTCGTTTTTGAGTTATGAGCAATTGAAGAGTAGTACCGTGTACACATTATTGGTCCAAATTTTGACGTCAAAAATGAGCATACAAATTCCTTTAAACATACATAAAAACACTAGAAAATGAGTTTAGTTCCATTTAATATTGCATATATTTGATGCAAACTAGCAGATGTTCATGTATATCAATAAAACTTTATAATTCTATGTGAAATATTTTTCATTTTGACCATTTTTTATTGTTTACGTCTCGGATATTTTTGCAGTTTGGCTTTGCGAAAAGTAAGAAAATGTGTCATAATTTTTTTTTCAATCGTCGGAATGTTTTTAAATTTTCTGTGTAGTATATCTACAATATACTGATAAATATGAAAGCATAAAAAACATACCACACCGTGCTTGTTTTTGAGCTAAATGAGAATAATCGTTACCATTTCAGTGTCAAAATAGGATATTTCCACAATTAGAGACTAATATTTGTGGTATTTCGTATTTATCATTTTATCTCAATTGCATTCTATTGTATTAAACTTACAACACAAAATGCAGCATTTATCATCGCCGTTTAAAGTGTCCGAAATTACAATGGGATGTGTCCCGTCCGAATTGATGTCAGTTTTATTATCAGGCAGTACGTGTTCAAATGCAATTTGTTTCTTTCTTACAGATGACTTGGCTCCAGATAAAAACTTTCCTGTTCGATTGCGTTTATAAAAGACCATTATGAATATTAAGACGCGTACTAATTTATTGAAATATAAAACTAACACAAAAAGTGATATTATTTTTTTCTGTAGAGGTGAGCCGTGAAATGTACCAACGGTAATAATCGCGATGCGTAGAAAGCTGCGCACGAACAATTGTGATATACGCCTTTAAGTGCATTTTAATCATTTGTCTGACCAGTTCAGACAAACTGGCAAAGTTTTGTGAAGACTGCTATAATATTTTACAACATTTTTGCAGGTAAACGGAGCTTTGTGATGCTACCGATTGATTTATATAATATACCCTACAACTGAGAAGTAACCATAGTGCACAAATAAATGGCTGCCCCTGACATGGACGTTATACGGGAGATCCCGGGATACAAAGTTATACTGAAGGCAGTCCTGAAGAGTCAAATACAGCAACTGGTTTGTGCTTGATATTGTTTGCCTTTTAAACCGCCACTTAGTAGCCTTATTGCTTAGTTTATGCACATTTATTTTAGCTAATTTATTTAGGTTGTGTCTAATAATAGATCGAGGATTTCCAAGATTTAGAAAATGGCCGTGAACTTATTTGCTGCGACACAAACTTTTTTTTTAAACTTCCAAATGAATTCAAATTAGATCTAGGTAATTATTGAAATTTAATGTTACAATTTTATCAAATTATCAGCACGACAGATCAGGCAACCATCTGGCAAATTTACCGCGTCCGATCGACATTTCTTACTAGACATATCCATCGGACGTGACCTAATGTCGAACCATGTATGGATTGTGCAAGCATCATAGATCCAGAGCTTATCAGGCTCTGTGTTTACTATTTAAACAAGTGTTATAGCTCCACTATCCGTATAGCAAACGGCATCTATGGCAGGTTAAGGGTTAAACTTATAAGAATTGTTGTTGTTTTTTGTTAGGTGGAGCAGCTTGCTAGTCACACAGATGAAGAGTCCGTTGTTTTAACTGCCAGTATTTCTGACGGCTCGTTAAGTCATCTGGGCTCGGAGTCGGGCAAATCCTTCCTGGAGGACCATGAAGAAATGAAATCACAATTTCTTGGGTTCTGTCTCAAAAGTAAGTATATTTTAATTTTTTAATTTGCAGTGATTAAATGGGTTTACGTATGTTTTTTCTGTCCTTAAAGCGACATTACATCGCAAAATGCCAAAAAATGCATTTTTATCATTTAAAGCAGCATTACATCTTAAAAAAGGATGTTTTGTGTAAAATATAAATACTAATGTGTGTGTGTAAACACGTGCAGACGATGCGTTCCGGTTGTAAACAAGTGCGTGACCGATCGACTCGGAAAATCCTACTTTCGGTTTCGAGTTTGTTTTATCGCCAAAAAAAACACTGTTTACCAAATGGACATAAGCATACAAAGTATAATGTTAGAATGTGTAGCAGCATTGCTACCCATACGTAAAAATTGCTTTTTTCAAATATCTTTTATTTCATACGATGTAATGCTGCTTTAAATGCATCTTCCGAAATGAAACTGAACACTAACATTGAATCCAAACCATTCACAATTTATGTAAATTTATTGGAATAAATACTGTTTAAACCAACATTGAATCAATAACAGTGTGGTTGTGGTCTACACACTTTCAAAAGCGAAAATAGGATTTCCACTGTCATCCACGCTCCTTAATTGATTGGAGTCAATACCAAAGGCGTGTGTCGCTTAGAGGATATTTAACTAAGAATGGTCTAAAAAATATATATATCCATTGGCACAAATGTGAGATATAACGGTAATTCTACCATAATTTTTTTTATTACGCATGTATTTTGGACCTATTTACATTACTTTTAGAAGTTGTTATGTCAACAAACGTGGTATACAACGTTTGTTTATTAGTTGAAATGCTATTTGAGGCAAATATTTCGAAGACAATTACAACATATAATAGGAAATTATATTCTATAGAAATTTGCGTTTTCACAGATTTAGTGTCTCTTTAAGAAATTGTAGCTGAAAATCAGATACTTCCCGTGCAAAATTACATGTTTTTGCTTTGACTAGAGCAGGGCTTCTAAAATGTTCAATTCCAAATCGGTCCAGGCATGTACGTGACTTAGAGATAAATAGTATGAAACATTTATTTCCCTTTGTTGTGAGATGCCATATGCCGTTTTAGTCCTAAACTGTTTGTTCCGGATTTCATTGGGTCTAAATATCTCCATCATGTGGGAAATCATTGAAAGGTAAAGATGTTATTTAATTTATGATAAAAAAATAGAAAGTTTAATTATGAGAAGCCCTTGATGTGTTGAGATTGACTAGGTTGACTAGGTGTTGACAATGAGTCATACAGATTTACTTCCGATGTTCGAACTTACAACTTGCAATCATCTGCCAATCTCTAACTTTACCCTCCTAAGCCAACTACTGAAGTTTTTAGAAAATCTTTCTTATATTCAGGGTCACACTTGTGGAATTCCTTCCCCTTATCACATCAAAACAGCACATTCTGTTCCACACTTCAAAGCTTTATATGGGCAATTTCACGGTATTGTAGAGCACTTTGTCTCAAGGACAGCAAATTTTCAAACTACTTTAATTACCCCAATTCCATTTTCACATAAAGTATTGAAACCTTTGTTTACTAAAATTGTATAGTTAAAGGCTACAATCAGTACACATTTTCTATGAAAATGATATTTAACCATGAGAGTGATGAATTTATGTAAATCAGTCAATTGAAGTTAGACACAGCTATCAGATGTGTGTTAATGCAACAGGTTTGTTTATTAGGCATAACCACAAAGATAAAACATCATTACTTCCTTCAATACTGAAAATGTACCCGACACATCATATCGGAGTGAACAAAATACATGATTCATGCAAATGAGTACATTTCTTTTGTTAAAATCAACATTCAATATACAACAGATTGAACACCTTACACTTTAACATGTTTAAGAAGTCAACCCAAGTAATCTACAAATACATCTAAATATGCCACAACAGTTTAAATTGTTATTCGTATTGATTCCTGGTGCGCGATGTATAGTTAAAAACAGGTACACGATGTGTCGGAGTGGACAAATTTGTGGACAATCAAAGAACATATAATTCTGGCATAATTTCCAATATATTTGTCCTTTTTAAACATATTTAGAAAGCTACAACATCACTTATTCAACCAAGTTGAAGTTGAGCATGGTGGGTTATGAATTACAAATTTATGGAAAGGATCGTCCACTTTGTATACTAAATATTTGAAATGTAATATTCAACATGGGGTCAAGATAGAATACTACAACAAGCAAACAATCTAACCTTCAAATAGTGTCTTGTCAATACATCTAAACATGCCACAACATGATTATGAATCTGTGTGTTGATTCGCGGTTTGCTATTCAACATTCAAAACAAAGTCCATACTGTGTCGGAGTGGAAAAATGTGTGGACAATCAATATCCTTGCATATTGGCATACATGGTACATGTATTTTTTCAAGCAATTGCGAAATTATAACATCATCTCCTTACTTAAAGAAACTATGGCAAAATACATCATATCTGGGTAAAAAAACCACATTCACATTCCTATGTGTACATATTTAAACTACATGTATAACATTCAAGATGTTATCAACAAGCACATTATAAACAAATATGAATCCAACTTTGATATCTTCATGGCGTCGCTTGAATTCATGGTAAACTTCAACATATGATGACGTGATTACGAAAAGGGACTTCATCTTCTTGACCCGCTTCTTACACGGGTACTCTCTTGCTGAGCTGTACCAGAAGCTTTCAATTTTGTTTCGAGTACTTTCCATCAAGCGATCTTGTCGTAATTTCCTCTGTCCTGTCTGACCTGTCGTGACCTTTCTGTAGACGTGGGAACTGACGCCGAACTTTGATGCCTGGCGATAGGTGAAACCACCCTGCTTGATTGCTGCTGCTTGGGCGTAGTACGACAGCTGATGCCGATCACTTCGAGAGGACTTGGAATCTGTTATGGAAGACTTGATAACATCTTGAGCACATGTATCTGTGCAGAGTTTTCTCTTCACGCCACGACGCTCCAGTTCAGCAGACTTTGTAGGCGATACAGATACAGTCAACTTGTCGACCACATCTGCATATGTCCTTGGCGTATCTGGCATCTGCTGTCTAATAGAGTCGACTGTCCGGTACAGTGTTGCATGACTTCGACTTCGAGATGGTGTAGGTGTGCATGGAACCTCATTCGTAACTTCAGTCATCACTCTTTTGCGATTGTGGTCTTTTTGGTGATCAGCAGCCTTCTTCTGCTTGCTACGGTTGTCTCTACTCTTCTTACGATTCACCCTCCAGTACTCCCGTAACTCGTCCTCCGACATATCCCGTCGCTTCTTCTTTGGTGGTCCACTCCCAGAAGGTTTCTCGTTGGAGATATCGGTTTTGCGTGCTCTCTGTGACTTTTTTTGCTCTGTCCACTTCTCTCTCTTGTCTTCTTGGTCATGTTTTGAGCATTCTTTGATCAGTACTTTCCGTGTGTGCCACCTTTTTCGCTCGGCTTCCTTTTGGGCTGCATGTTTTACAGAGTTTTTTTCCTTTAGGGCATGTCTGTATTTTGTTGATCTGCTCAAAGTTGCTGTTTCCTGTTCCACCACTTCATTTGATTGACCGTCTTTTGACTTTTTTTTTCCAATTAAAGTTCACAACTAGTTTATCAGTCATTTTGAGTTTGTTAGAGTTCTATGTTCATTGAAGCAAGAGGTAAGCAAGCTCTATCTACATGATCTACAGACTACAGCATCTACAAATAACAAAGAATGGCATGCATTACAATACCACCACCACCATAAATTGTTAATAAATGTGTTAGTCATCTAGCATAAGAGATTATAAATGCATGTTTTCAGGAATCTGAAAATGTATACAAAATATTCATATTAACCACTCAGGATGTTATAAGGGATAGTTCTTGAAACTGCAACATCATCGACTTAAGTTCTGTAAATGTAAGAAAGCGAAACATGTTACTGTCCACAATTATGTCCACTCCGACACAACAATATGAGTATCCTGTTATAGTAAGTTCTGTGCAGTATATTGAATGCTACAAAAGGAAAGTACACAAATGGTGTTAGCTTAAGTAATCATTCGCGAAACTACAAATATCTTTAGTATTATTGAACGTGTAGCAAATAAATACATATGTTAAGTGCAAGTGATGATCATTTAAAATTATAAAATTTCCACTTGTTCCAGTGAACATAGCATTATACCAAACTGTTGTTTGATATTGGACCAGGAATGTAATAGTCCCATCATGGTTACACATGTCTGAAAATATCTCATTTCACATTGCTATTTTAAAACGATATTCGTATTGTCATATTATGTGTCGGAGTGGACATTTGTGGACAGCTGTCTTTCACTAGTAAATCATCACGACTATGTCAATAATTGTGAAACTTTTTTTATTATATGCCATCATTGAACAACTGTCATTGATAATAAGCCACACATTATAGCTTGCATGATTGTGTCTTAGGCAGAGAACAGAAAAACTAAATGTGTCAGAGTGGACACTTGTGGACGGAAGGTTGTTTGACATCTCCCCCACAAGATAACACAACACGTACACATAATGTAAAATGATTTTTATTTAGCCTTTCATACAATCTTCATCTTGGGAATAAAAAGAAATATTTTGTTGCATTACATAGTATGATTTTATGCCATTGTGTCGGAGTGGACATTGTGGACGGAAAATATACTGAACTATATATTGCTGTGCTGCATTAACACCCATCGATACCAACTAATATGTACAATAACATACACTTAATAGTGAACATGAAGTTGGTCTGATAATAAAAAATACTTGTTTTATTCATATGGTATCAGCCTAACATCAACTGTTAGTTGTATTAATCTCATTTGAGACAGAAAAATCCGTCCAACATTGGTACATATCACCTTGTAGCACAACCAGTTTTTGAGGTAGAGCATCCAAACTTGGCATGTTGGTTGCCCAAACACTTAGTCTTTATTCCAGTGTGGAAAACATATGTCACACCTAATTTTTGGCATAGTAATAGCACTTTAAGCCAATTAAAATGGGTGCTCTACAATACTGTGAAATTGCCCATATATCAGGTGGTGCAAAGAACAGACCAATAACCTAATAAACTGATAATATACAATTATACATGAATACAAGTATGAGTTCTTGCAACTTATCTTATTTCCTATGAAAGTTTTACAGGTTACTGTTTACATGTTTCATTATGCTATTTCATGTTTTAATTTGTTGAGGGCCTCATGGTAGATAGACTTAATTGTTCAAATGAGTTCTCTCGTTAAATAAAGTCTTTATTATATTATTATGCTGAAATTAAGTCACGTGTGTATTTTACGTTTATTTATCGTCGCTACTGGTTGCCAACATGAGCGACGCCTCCTGAAGAGATTAGTCATTTTATATTTTTGGAGGATAGTGCAATGATACAGACGAGAGACCCATTCTAGGGTCTCTTCTGGTTCTTTTACGTGCACGGTGTACAGCACCGACATGAGACCTCGGTTTAACGTCCCATCTGAAAGACTTAATTTTATTGGGGTCAGACGGGGGGGATCGAACCTGTGATCCCTGGATTACCAGTCCAGCATGTTACCACTAGACTACAGATCCGTCTGTAATTAAGTCACATTAAGTACCAGAACATTTGGAGATTTACTTACTAACTGACACATGTCAAACACACTATTAACCCATTTAATTCTGGATATATTTAAAGGTTTTTGCAAACAACATAGATCCAGATCAGCCGCAGCGTGACGCTGCATGCTGATCAGGATCTATGTTGTTTGCTACATAGCCAAGTGTCTTAGCAAGATCATCTGAATAGCAAACAGCATAGAGCCTGATCAGACGGCACATTCCGTTGTGGTTCTGGCTCCATGTTCTTTGCAAATACTGTTTGAACGGTATCCCGAATGAAATGGGTTAAGCTGATTGTATAAATAACGTCATGAACAGATTTCGATGATCGCACAAAGGCACATGCAAATTTAGCCGTCGACTATGTCGAAGCACATGGGTACACAGAGCAGCAGATAGAGAATATGGCATATTAATGATTTAGTGGTCATACACCCGAGTCATGATTCGTAACAGAACAATTTGTGAATGTGCGGCGTAGGAATTATACAATTACGGAGTATTCTAGTGTTGAAAAAGGGGCAGGGTGGGTCAGAAAAGGGGCAGGGTGCATTTAAAGCTGCGACTAGGTGCGAGAGAGGTATTTTCGGGTTAGCCCCTAGAAAATATTGCTAAATTACGGTGATTGATCGAAGAGGCAGTACAGATTGGTGAACAGGGCAGAAGTTCTAAGTTATATAGGTCTGCCGCCAGAAGGCACCTGTTGAGGCTTCTATAAAAAAAAGGGCATAAAAGGTGGCGGCTCTGCTATTCCTCTGTAGAAAAAAACAATGTCATCTGTCTCGTACGATGTTCAACCTTTAGGCATGCAGCATGGACCTGTTGAGTAACTCGAGTTATGCATGGCCGATCATTGTACGATAGTCTTGAAAACGTCCTCGTGAAATATTTAATGTTAATAGAACAGTAACTACCATATATACTCACGATTTTGAATAAGACGACCTCCCTAATTTAATCGGTTGTGTTTTGCATAGACCAGACTAGGGGTGTCGCAGTATACCGCAGTCTTCACGAAAAACTTTTTGAGACACTTGCCCCTTTGGGCTTGAAAAATTTACTTGCCCGAATGAACTTCTAGGTGCCCATATATTTGCAGAATTTGACCCGCTTATTGCCGGTTAAATGTATAGTAGTATATGTAACATAATGTGGCATATCATGCATTTATTAGTAATACTTGTAATATGGCCATATGAGTAAACAATGTATAAAGACAAACTAATGTTTTATTATTATTAATATTTTACGATTATTGATAATATTCAGTTACTTCATGTATATTCATGAAAAGGATTTTTCTTGGTTTTATAGATTTCGTACTGAGCGACACGACACGTGATTTTTTTACCAAATTTGATGATATAATGCATCGATCGGCCGATTCGTCATAGGGCCGAGATAAGTAAGCGAAAACTCGAATTTACACCTGTCCGCTTCTAGACGATTTTCAATTCCCGTGTAAACAATTCGTAATTGTAAAGAATTTAGAAAAACATTTCTACTGTCCAGTTTATTACAGGGGCCTCCGTGGTCTAAAGCGCTGGCTGTGAGATCACTAACCTCTCACCGTGGTGGTTCGAGTCCCAGGTAAAAACCCCAATTAAAAATAAAATAAATTAAAAACAGGTGCCCGTCGGGCATGTGAGATTGCAAAATTTACACGTCCGTCCCGATTTCTACATGTCTCGGGCATCGGGCACCCGGCTAATTTCGCAGACTGATACCGGTATATTGCCATATTAAGATCCACGATAAAATATCGCGATATTCAAATTGAATACTGATATTGAGCGGTATTTATCTACTAGGGCTGCAACGATTAGATCCGATTCCGCGCCGCCGATTCTATACTCATTCCAAGTCCCGTCATTTTCGATTCAATTCCGAATTCACCGTTCTCTGAAACATTTTCTAGTCGATTTAAGTTGTTATTTTATTCAGTGTTTTGTTGTTTTTCAAGTTAATAAATACTGTTGTATCATTGATAGTGTCTTAAAATGTGTGTAAAGTAATCCATTTCATCTTATTAAATACTCTTAATAGAAAAAATATATAATCACAATGCATGACAAAATGCATAGGCAATATATCGCGATAAATATCGCGATTATTTGATAAAATATCACAATATATCACGATATGGGTTGCTGATATCGTGACACCCCTAGACCAGACGGATTCCACCCCCCTAGTATTTGGTCACCTTGCAATCCGGAAGATTAGCATAATTACCCTACTGAATTTGATGCCACTCGACTCGATTGGTCATCGCCCCGGGTCAAATTTGACATGTCAAACACACAGCATTATTTCATGCGTTCATCCCTTTCCTAAGTTTCCTTCGTAGAGATTTAGGTTAATATACTATTATATTTCCATACAAACGACAGCCATTTAGCTATCATGCAGTGTATAAGTAGTTGCCATATCTATCCCACCTCCATAGATATTACTGGGACTACATGAGATTCTGGCCTTTATTATGAGCATTGGTTTGGCTACTACATTGTCAATGTATGTCATATTGGTAATGGCGTCAAGTAGTGCTTCTATGAGGGAAAGGGTTTATGAGCATTGGTTTGACTACTACATTGTCAATGTATGTCGTATTGGTAATGGCGTCAAGTAGTGCTTCTATGAGGGAAAGGGTTTATGAACATTGGTTTGACTACTACATTGTCAATGTATGTCGTATTGGTAATGGCGTCAAGTAGTGCTTCTATGAGGGAAAGGGTTTATGAACATTGGTTTGGCTACTACATTGTCAATGTATGTCGTATTGGTAATGGCGTCAAGTAGTGCTTCTATGAGGGAAAGGGTTTATGAGCATTGGTTTGACTACTACATTGTCAATGTATGTCGTATTGGTAATGGCGTCAAGTAGTGCTTCTATGAGGGAAAGGGTTTATGAGCATTGGTTTGACTACTACATTGTCAATGTATGTCGTATTGGTAATGGCGTCAAGTAGTGCTTCTATGAGGGAAAGGTTTATGAGCATTGGTTTGACTACTACATTGTCAATGTATGTCGTATTGGTAATGGCGTCAAGTAGTGCTTCTATGAGGGAAAGGGTTTATGAGCATTGGTTTGGCTACTACATTGTCAATGTATGTCGTATTGGTAATGGCGTCAAGAGGTGCTTCTATGAGGGAAAGGGTTTATGAACATTGGTTTGGCTACTACATTGTCAATGTATGTCGTATTGGTAATGGCGTCAAGGTGCTTCTATGAGGGAAAGGGTTTATGAGCATTGGTTTGACTACTACATTGTCAATGTATGTCGTATTGGTAATGGCGTCAAGTAGTGCTTCTATGAGGGAAAGGGTTTATGAGCATTGGTTTGACTACTACATTGTCAATGTATGTCGTATTGGTAATGGCGTCAAGTAGTGCTTCTATGAGGGAAAGGGTTTATGAGCATTGGTTTGACTACTACATTGTCAATGTATGTCGTATTGGTAATGGCGTCGAGAGGTGCTTCTATGAGGGAAAGCGTTAAAACCCGGGAGCTCGGGTCAAAAGTAAGCCCTGAAATTACCATCACATTTATAAATTTCAACAACCTCATACATTAACATGACATGAAAAATCAACTTGGTGGATGGACCATATAACGTCTACGTGTTACAATATCTTATTAGGTGTGGTGCGATGTACTGGTAAACCCCGTCGTAATTACTGCAATACGGTACAAAAATAATATATCGGGGACCATTTTTCTCTTGACTCTGGTGCCAACTTCAAAACATTATTCCATTCAAATAATGAAATTGGATGAGCGAAGTTGACTTCGTCCTATTATCTTATCTGGTGGAAAATTGGCAAAAAAACAGTCGCAAAATCAATGTTTTGACTTTCAAAATTGGCAAAAAACAAGGCCTCAAAAATTGATTTTCAGACAATGCGGAGCCAAGAATGTGATCAAAGAATGAATAGATATTTACCCTATAGCGGTTATATAATTCAATTTCCAAGATGGGCTGTTTCCATGTTAAGAAATCTTATGTTAATATTCCAATTTTAAATCTGTTAGTTAATTCTTTATATACAGTATTTATTGGGTTATAGTTACCGTATTTAGCTATGTATAGTGCGCACATTTCTTACTGAAATCCTCATCCATTTTATCTACTGCGCATTATACACCAGTATTTTGGCAAACTTTGAAGAATTTAATTGAAATTACTAAATGCATAAAAATGGCGATTTGATAACATCACATGGTTTTATCGTATGTAATATTTCCCGTACTATTCGCGTACTTCGCCGCATAAAGCGACACTGCCTTCGTACGATATCATAGAGGTAAAGAAACTTTGTAATTATAGTTTATTTGATTTAATATACCGTATGTTTTTAAATACGACATGATTAAAGACATGATGTGTTGGTTATTTTTACGGGAAATATTTACTATGTACAATGCATTGCATAAAAAAAACTTTTTGGCTGCAGTATTTCAATTGTTTGTAGCGATAATTAATTTCGACAAACCATTCACAATGGGTCCCAGTTAATTAGGTAGGCTACACGTGTTGAGAAGTTTGAGCATCTGCTGACCTGTTTGAGAACGTGTTGAGATGTTTGAGAACGATATGCAGGTAATTTTCATTAAATCATGCCTGAGTGCGTTACCGTTCATCGATGAGGTATCTTGAGTGATTAATATAAGTTGTAAAAATCACGGAGCACAATTTTTAGCGATTCTTGAGAAATGTTAAATTTTGACTTGGAAAATTGCGTTTTTCACGTGCGCAGCAGTATACATCGGAACTCAGTTTTCCCCCTGATTTTCGTGCCAAATCGTGGGTGCGCATTATACACAGCTAAATACGGTAATGGGCTATTGGCAAAACAAGTCAGGTGTTAATTACAATACAATACAATACAATAAGTTTATTGCATAAAACAGACACATGTTTATAGCAATTAAACAGTAGAAACAGGCAGTGACATGGAATTTTACAAAAGAGCATAATTATAGGTTATTAGTATTCAAATACATGTATATGATATAAAAAGGTGTTAGGTTCGTTGTTTATTTCCAAAATATATAAATTTGGAAAGATCGATAGTGATTTTTTGGGATTTGCATGACAAGAGATTAATAAATTTCTGTATGGTAATATCTTTTAATAAATTTCGATCTTAAAGTTGCATAATGTGGGCAGATTAGTATGAAATGATATTCATTTTCCAAAATTCTCGAATTACAATAAATACATAATCTTTCGTTTCGTGGCAGGTGTAGGTAACGACCACGCTCAATAGCTAACCATGTTTTCATATTATACACCATGTATATACACAGATGGATCTAATGCCGGCAACAAAGTTGGCTGTTCTGCCGTCAGTAAATCACATAGTTGATATGATAAATTTTGGTGCAATTGACCTTTCGTCATTACAATTTTACTACATACAGTATGTAGCAACCACCATCAAATTTTAGACTATATCCTACTAAAGGGTTGTTCATTTTAAAATGGAGCCACACGTTAGAGAAACACATAGCACTTTATTTCATTGAAATATCTTGAAAAATAAAAAAGTTATGAAGACTTGAAAATCATAAAGTCGAGTGATTTTCTAGAATTTTTACAATAGTACTTTAGTAGAAAATATGATCACGGTCGCGGACCCGGATTAACTTAGATTTTTCTTCAATTCCATATAACTTTTTTATTGTTGAAGGGATCTTGCTGAAACTTGGCATTCTTATGCCATTTTCCCTGTACATTCCATTTTTGCACTTTATGGAAGTGTGTGATCATTTGTTGAGAAGTAATTTGTGAAATAATCCAACATATTTTTATAATAAATATTTTTATTGAAGCATTCGATATTATCATACATTGTTGCTAATACACATACATTTCCGTGTTATGGGCGAATATTGTGCGGTACATGTAATTGTGAATAAGATCATTACAGACATGCAGCATGCAAAACCACGCCCAAACTGGCACGCGGTTAAGTATGTGTATGCCAGTAATGATCACATTTCTGAAGGAACAGAGACATTATTTACAAAAAAACGGAAATGAAATGTCACAGCAACCATAACATATTTTATCAAGCATACATTTGTATATTATATATATATTGTACAAGGTTAAACACATTGTATTTCCACAATGCTAAAAGTACATAGCATGAAATTTAGTGTACACATCGTTGATTTTAACATAGTCTTCAACAAACCATTGACGCCCAGAACCAACACAGTCGGGCACAAAGTTTTTGCATAAGACAAATTGTTTTTCCACCATCCCTATCATCCCTAATGGGCCACTGATAATGTCCATCCTTTCTACATGGTGTCATGAATTTAATTAGAAAGGTATTTTCAGTCAATACAGTTTCAACACAGCCAGGATACCAATTATCTTGATATGCGACTGCCACATAATCATTTTCGCCAAGTTGTTCAATGGGTTCAACTGAGGGGGGTGTTGGCCCTCTTTGATCTCTTATTGTGATCACTGTTCATTTTACGTTTGGTTCCATTAATTTTCTTGGCATGTTCAGTCCGCATATTGTCGTTTATTTCTGACATAACCTTAAGTTCGTGGTCCTTATGCCTTTTACGAATTTGTTTCCCACCTTGTCGTGCTGAAGACAATAGGTCAGATTTGTGATCATCATCCATTTTGTTGATCCATGTCATAAGGGATTTTCTGTTGCGTTTTAACAGTTGGATCGATGAGTGATGGTGAAACGAAGCATGTGGTCGCCTTTTTTGACTCTAATCTAGGTCTCCAAAGTGGTGCTCGCATGCTAAGTTTGTCACCGGCGCAAAGTTTGTACTCGCACGAGACACTCTCGGCTTATGGAATTTTCCGCCAGGGAAAAAGTCCTCTAGCTGTTTCTTGAAACATTTTATCATTGCAGCAGCTACTACAGGAATAACACTCATCGATAATTACTGATGAGAGATTTCACACCATTTTCTGTTCAAAAGGCCTCCCATCTATCGCGAACACCTAAATGATCTCCAGTTGGCCCGAAACTATCCGAAGTTGTACGAATAACACGACTAACTACAGTCTCCTTCTTGCTCCAGGAATTAAAAAAAGACAAGGCATCTCGCCCTAATGGACCACTCTCACTCTGCAAGGATTGTTCAAAGTTTTTCAGTTCAGGGGTTATGTAATTATGCAGGCCTAAAAGAACATGTGCCATACAGTGAAAATGTGATACATCTTCTTTATCACCCTCGTAGTTCTGTAGCATGGTATCACGCCACTCATCCAGCAGTTTGTCGGCAAGTTTCTCATTTGATGCTCTATCGCTCATTGTGTACGATAGTTTTCTTAATGTATCTGCTAGATATTCTGGGTTGTCCTTTAAAGACGCAAGTTCAGACAGGTGATCTTTTGTCACGGTCTGTATTGTCTCAGCCGTTTCTCTAGCAACATGTGTGAAACTGAGGCTGATGACATCACCAGAGTCAAGAGTTACAGCAGTGTCTAAGATTTTCTGCTTGCGCCTTGTTGTAGCGTCTCTACCAAGACCCCAATTTTCTACGTGTTCTAGTTTGTCAGCAATGAAGTGTCCTTCATCCACTATTCTCAGTGCCGTGGTACCATTCGGCAAATCATCTGTCTTGATCTCTATCCCGACAACATGCTTTGTTACTGCGTGAATTACGGACGCCATTTTATCCGCAGCTACCTCTAATCCTGCCAGTTCCATAACACAAAGTCTAATATTATCTAGGTACACACCTTTATCATTTTTAGTTTCAACACATTTGTTTCTTAGCTGGCACAGTTCTTCTTCAAGCTCATAGAGTTGTTGCTGTTTCTCGACAATATCTAATTTTAATTTGCGTCTGGTTTCATCACAATCGACATGGTCAACCTCAGCATCACAATATTCATGTGGGTGTTGCGAACGTAAACAGTTAATCTCCCCTTTCAAGTAACTATTTGATTTTTGAAGGACAATTTTTTTAGCCTTTTCAATTTCACAACGCTCACCATGTCTCACAACTCCATCTTTCAACTCTGCATTTACATCTTTCAATTTCGTGTTCTCGTACTTTAACTTTGATAACTCGGATTTGTCAATAGCTTTTGATTTTAGTAATTTCTACTGACTGATTACTATTCGCTGGGCGTCTCTTAGCTTGTGTAAATTACTGCGAGCAGTTATATCACGCTTATTTACATTTTTTACTGAATAATGTCCCTTCAAGCTGTTCAAATCATGATTGTATTTAATCACTTCATTGGTCACTGTTGTTAATCTTTGTTCATGCAGTTTGATTTCATACTTCATCAGATTCAACTCTTTTAATTTGTTACCACAATCAACATCATCTGGTACAGCCGTTACTGGTACTGGTAGTGGTAGTATTGTTTCGGTTGACAAAGTTTTAGTGTGGTACATTTTGTAGATTTTAAAATAGTTGCGGGACATTTTGCTCAAGTTTGATTTTTTGTGTTATTTATGTTATTTAGTAACCAAAGAGTAAAAAAAGTATTTTATACATTTTTTTCAATCACAATATTGGCGGCCATCTTGGATTTCAAAATGGCCACCATTTTAAACCTATGTTGGACAATATCTCTACTTGTAGATGGAATAGGGCCTTGATTTTGGTACCTATACCCACATTTTAGGGGTCTGGGAATCTGGAAATTGTATTAACACTATTGCAGAACACATCAAACTAATATAAATTGTACTAAGATGATGGTTTAACATGTTTTATAGGTGTTTAACAAAATATGAATGAATGCTATTAAAATGTTACTGAATGTGGACTATACCCACTCTCTGTCCATAATAAATAATCCAGCCCATGAGTTGTCCACACTGGTGACAGCATTAGAACACTTATATCAGCTAAACAGAGTTGTATGTCCTGAGAACAATAGAAAGGTCGTGGCTACTTTTGATATGGATCTTTACAAAAGGGCAGTTAAACTCGAGCATCTCAGTGACCAGTACAAGGACAAGTGGTGGATATTGCCAGGCCCCTTCCACACCAGTCTTTGTGCTATCAGGTGTTTAGGGAAGACTATAGAGCATAGTGGTATCGATGAGACCTGGTTTCAATCGGGACTGTACAACTCAGTTGTTGTCAATCAAATAACAAATGGTAGCCACTACAACCGAGCTGTGGATGCTCATGAAACAACATTACAAGTGTTATCTGACCTTAGGTTCCAGGAATACTTTTCTGAAAATCCTCAAGTGCAACTAGCTCTAACTAGCAGCTTGGGTGAATTGGCTGAAGCATGTAGAGGTGACCTTGTTGTCAGAACAGCTATTCAAAATGCCCACAAAGGATTGGTGGTACAGATAGAAAGCATACATATAGAGAAACAGTTGGATGATTTTGACAAGAGCCATGACGCATTTCCTATGCATAGATGGATTTGTATATACATGCACCAAGTCCAGACACTTCTGAATTTAGCATCTTTGGAAAAACTGTCCGCATACTGTTTTGCCTACAACAGACTGGCTTATGCTCAGAATATTGTGGAATTCACTTCATGTGCATATTCAGCTAAGGATACTGACCCTGATATATGGAACATGCTCATGGCAGGTGAGTTTGCTGTGACAATGAATAAAGCCCCATTCACAAGTGTTGGTGTCGACCAAGCTCAGGAACAAGAAAATAAGATCCGGAAAGGAGAAGGTGATCTAGGAGTGATTACCAATAAGCCAGCAACCTTAATGAAGTACTGTCTTGCTGCTCCTGAATGAGGACGTCTGTCTCAAGAAACCAGAGACATGCTAGGAGTGTCTGAGTTTCCACACAGTACTGATCACCACCTCTCCTCACATACACAGTAGAACGGCAGGGAAAGAATATAGAATCCCTTATGCTGGTCTTAGAGCCAATGACACTATTCAAAGACAAAGGAGCTAGAAAGTGTTGGGAAAAGAAACACAGGAAAGTGTTCTTAACTTAGAAGAGAAAATGCAAAGGAATCCTGTGTCGAAAACCGTATACGTGGAGATGTAAACTTGTGGGACTGTATGACCAAACTGAAATATAAAAACTGGGATAATCTGTCCAAGAAGATAACTTATCAAAAGAGTATCAGCTAAAGTCGACAACTACACTTTTCTCCAGACTCTTAGTTATTGCAAGATCTGAACGAGACTTTGGCCTCCAGTCAGCAATTTCTGAATGTAAATCCCATGCTTCCAGATGGAAGTCTTCTGTTTTCCAATACTAAAAGTGACCTCATCCATGCTTTGAAATGACAATTAATCTATTACATCCAACATCAACAAGAGATACCTCATTATAGATGGCATGGCAGTTGTTCAGGTGTTGGTTCATGCAGTCACATTTATGTTCTGTGAAGATCTTGGCAACACTTTTGCTAATAACATTGATGCCATGCTCAATGAATACACTGGTGGACGCATTTTTGACAATTATGCCAAGAAATTACAAATCAAGGACGACATCAGATACGGGAAGGATTGCCCTAGTGAAGACCTACATATTGAGAATTCCACTATTATAAAGGACAAAACAAAGTTTCTGTCTAGCAAGAAGACTAAAAGATCAGCTTACCTTCTTCTTAGCTGAGAAAGCAATAGCACTGTGTAAGAAGTCAGTAGTTACAGCAACACGCATGCACGTCCTTATCAACTTACCAAATTACCACCCAACCACAGACATCAGCACGCACAAGGAAGCACACTCTCATGATGCTACATGCATTGGAGGTGGTGAATGAAGAAAATGGTAATGAGGTTGATTTCTTTACACAGGACACAGACTGGTAGGTCCTCATTTTACGAAGACTAAATAGGTTGGGTTTAAAGTCTGGTATTGTGACAGGCACCAGTGCAAATCGAAGAAGAGTAGACTTGGAAGCAATTTATACAAAATTAGGGTTAGAAAAGGCAGCTGCTTTGCCTGGGTTTCATGCCATCACTGGATCAGACACAACAGGACACATTAGTAGAGTTGGAAAGAAAACAGAACTGAAAGTGTTTATAAAGGCTCCTCAAAATATTATTGAAGCACTTTCACAACTTGGAGAAGGTGATACACCACAGGAAGATGTGATTACTGGGTGCAAAGTGATACACCACAGGAAGATGTGGTTACTGGGTGCAAAGAGTTTCTTTGTATGCTTGGAAGCACACATAATGTTTCTGATAGTGATCCTGGTTCCCTGATGTTGCAAAGTACAGAAGACTTTCTGCAAATGAAGGCGTTGAGCGGCTTCCACCAACTGATGGTGAGTGGCTTCAACATATATTGTGCTCTCACCTTCAAGCAAATATATGGGCTCAGGATAGGGTACTTGATCCAACACTCCTTGATCCATGTAACCTAGGTTGGATGAAAGACAATGACAGGCTGGTGCCAATTTTGTCTGCTGTGCAAGCTGCTCCAGCAGCAGTCGTAGAACTACTAAAGTGCAACTGTAAAGTTAGCCAGTGTTCTGGTAGATGTACATGTAAACAGAACAATCTGTGCTGTACAGAGATGTGTGAATGTGAGGGTGATGACAACTGCTTAAACACACAACAAATTGTAGATATGGATTCTGATGGGGAATAAATTAATGTCTCTTTCCACAATATTTTAAATGAGGGTAAGCCAAATTCATAAGCCAAAAAAATTATACAAGTTCATGTGCAATATTAAATATTTTTATTTTGCTAAAAATCCTATATGTACAAAATGATTCCCCAAATAGCTGTTATATTAACATCCATATGTACTAACATTTTAATAATGGCATTTTCAGATTCCTGTACCCTTAAAATGTCGGCATAGACACCGACATCAAGGTCCTAGGTTGTCTACAAGTAGAGATATTGTATAGAATAGGTTGAAAATGGCGGCCATTTTGAAATTCAAGATGGCCGTCAACATAGTGATTGAAAAAAATGTATAAAATACTTTTTTTACTCTTTGGTGTCTAAATAACCTAAATAACACAAAAAATCAAACTTGAGCAAAAAATCCCACAACATTACAGAATGTACCACACTATTTTGACGGTTGCACTGGCGCAAGGAATGGCTTATTCAGCAACTGTTGTACATTAGTATATCCTTTAACTTTTTTTTTGCTGAGTAGTTTCTTCTTTTGTTCCTTTACATATTTCAATTTACTGACAATTGAGGCAGCATTGGTATTCTGGAATGATGAATTAATTTGAGAAAGTAAACTGAGAAATTGATTTGATGTAAAGTTCTTTGTGTCAGAATAATTCTTGAGTTCTATTACAAGTCCATTAGGTATTTCTTCTATTACAAGTCCATTAGTTATTTCTTCTATTACAAGTCCATTAGGTATTTCTTCTATTACAAGTCCATTAGGTATTTCTTCTATTACAAGTCCATTAGGTATTTCTTCTATTACAAGTCCATTAGGTATTTCTTCTATTACAAGTCCATTAGGTATTTCTTCTATTACAAGTCCATTAGGTATTCTATTACAAGTCCATTAGGTATTTCTTCTATTACAAGTCCATTAGGTATTTCTTCTAGTGCTGGAAGCTGGGAATTTTCTATATTCAGTTCGAATATACCAGCTGACTTGGCAAAATAACCCGAGGCCAGCCATGAAGATGAAGAAGGGCTTGATACTTCTACCTAAGGCAGCTTGTCAACTGAAATCAATATGAATAAGGACACTTAATAAATATATATAGATACATGAAAACATATATGAGTTGGCATTGTTGTTTAATATGCTAATTATTAAACACAATTCCTTCAAATGGCGTTTTTAATCTAAAAGCAATGGTTTTGAGATTGTAATAATGTACTGCTAATTTGGGTACAAACAAATTTGAGTACGAATGACTAATACATCAAATGAATATGATTACGGGCGTAAATAAAGTCATATTGGTTTCGACTAATATTATTTGTCATTACTGTCCCCTTTTCTTGTTATATAAACCCACACATTGGCGTACATTAGCGATTCGATCAAAAAGAAATCAACAAAAAAAATCTGGAATTTTTCTCATAGTCATAGCGGGTACGACATCGGGACGATTGTCAAAGTAAACACAAAATTCTGGGATATAAGTAGTATGAAATGATAAATTAAGAATATATTTGATATAATTAATAACTTACCATTTGATTTCCACTAGAAATATATTTCAAAACACGGCGTCTGTCTGAAATCGATCGATTTTTTATCAAGATGTCGTCTCAAATTTTCTATTGGAATATTGCAAATGGCCGCAGTCAGGTCAAATTCGGGTCATGTCAAAGTTCACCGTTTTGTAATAAAAATGCGAGATACTTGTAATTGGTTCCGAAACATGATGTTGGTATCAAAATAATTCTGGGATCGTGTACTTTATAATAATATTTTGTTATTTTAAAAAAAATGTTAACTTTTATGGGAATTCGTCTTCAACTTTCGGGGACTATATCTCGGCGTAGGACTATCGTATGCAAATAATTTAAACAGTTTCTGAAAGCTTATCCAATCAGCTTTCATTTGATCATAAATTAATGAATATTAATGAGATTTCTATCGCTAGTAAATTAACTGTAATGACATGCATACAATAGGTCGTTACACCAAGATTAGAATTTACGGATTAGTGTGAAAATGATAATTAGTCTGCAAATATATTTGCGTGTTTGAAAAACAGTAAATGCTATAACCAAATAAAAAAGACAATATGAAAAAGGTTCAGTGGGTATTGGAAATCTGTAAAATTCCAGCTGATTAGCCATTGATTTATCTATCAGTGGTGGTTGCTACAGTATGTTTAACTACGTTATCTACATATGTACATATATTTTTAACTATCTTGTATACAATATACTTAACCCGGCGCGATATAGCCTGAACTGTGCTGATGCGCCGTTAAACCAAATACTCACTCACTCACTCACCCACTCACTCACTCACTCACTCACCCTCCATTAAGCAAGATGGATTTATATTGTCTGAAAGACACATTATTCAATATTTACTATACAATGCATAAAGTTAGTTTACTATTGTGCAATTACTTTCACAACTTGTCAGGCTAAAATTATGCATGTACATAAATGTATTGATTAATTATATTTTACAAATTGGGTGGTATGCCATGGTTTTAATTGATTTTATATTCTTCAGGGCATCATAAAAAGAGCCAGGATGTGGGTGGTGTAGAAGTTCTACCACAACTAGATATGACTCCATCTGGTTACCAGAACCCGTCTATGAATATGAGTTACACACACAATATGCCGCCTCAACAACCGCCTGGGCACCGCATGGGTGTAGGCAGAATGGGCATTGGTTCGGAACACAGACAAAGAGGCTTCAGACATGACCCATATAAGAGCTTGAGGGGTCGGGTACGGGGACCAAAGCAGCATTTGAACAGATCACCTATGGCAGCTAGTCAGAGCCATAGTGAAAGCATTGTAAAAATGCCTGTTAGTGATATAAGCAACGAAATGAAAGTTATCAAGACGGAACCTGAAATACAAATACTTGATAACGAGAGCTCAAATCAAAGCCATAGTGACACTGGTGCTATTAACAACAGCCAAAATCCTAGTCACTCCCAACAACCCCTATTACAATCTGCCGAATCAGGGGTAGACTTGATACCGGGGGAAAATCCTCCACCTGTGTCGGATTCTCTTTCCATGAATCCAAACATACCACCAGAATTGGCTGAAGGGCAGGCTTTGCATGCGGATTTAGCAAGTCTCGTCTCTGACCAAGCAAATGTTTCTGTTGATGATTTAAACTCTAGCGCCATCAGTGATTCTAGTGTAAATGTAAAGATGGAAGGAGGTGGTGATTCAGACACTGAACTAGAGATTACAGGCATGGAGCCTGGTGTGGACATAATGCCCCAGGATAATTGGGGACAGAACATTTCCATGTCGGATGTTTCCATGGATGCGAGCTACGATGCCCTCGGGGCTACAGGATCGTCACTTGATTTGTCTGCGGGGCAGTCTGGCTACAGTAAGTACTTTGATACGTTCACTTTCTCTATGAGGCAGAACCACCTCTGGTTTCATGTTACCATGACCTGGAAATTGCACAAAGATGTAGGAACTCACATTTGAAACATTTTATGAGGATTACCTGTACGACTAGGTTAGGGTTTGTCGGCAAGTTTATTTGCCCTTATTTTGGCTTTAGCTGGTTCCAAGGGTTATTTAACTGATGTTCATAAAAAGAGGTGTTTCATAAGTCAGAAATGACTGGCCCTTTAAATAGGGGTGACACTATAATAAACAAACACTTTACTTATAAGCATTGTGGTGAACGACGTGAAACTGAATTAAAATTATTTAATAGTTACTTTTCTGTAAATGGATTAATAGAATATAATTATGCATACAAATGTACATGCACATTTTATTGTTTAGTCCAGACTTACAAGCCAAGCATAGAAAGTCAGTTTCTTGATACCTTGAAGATTAAAAATATATGCCAGCTCTTGTATATAAAAATGCTCTTTTCTGAAATTCAAGTTCTGATGGATCTGTAGTCCAGTGGTTAACACGATGGACTGGGAATCCAGGGATCGCAGATTCGATCTCCCGCCTGACCCTAAGAAAAATTAACAGTCTTTCAGATGGGACTTTAAGCCGTGGTCTAGTATCGGTGCTTTACACTGTGCACGTAAAAGAACCTGGGGAGACTCTGGAATGGGTCTCTGTCTGTATCATTACACTGTCCTCCAAAAATTTAAAATGACTAAGTAATCTCTTCAGGAGGCGTCGCTCATATGGGCAACCGATAGCGACGATAAATACATGTAAAATACATTTACGGAAGGCTTGTAAAAACGTGTATTTATTCACATGAGCTTGCAATTTTATCCATTACTGTCTAATCCTGTGAATGCATTTTAAAATGATTCTGGAAATGATAGTTTCAGACACAACTTGTCATGTAATGTATCACTGCAAATGTAACCCTTACCTCAGTCATAGTTTATGGGCATACAGCATTGAAGTGGTACAATTGCAAGATATATTATAATAAATATACTATCAAAACTCTTGTTTGGGAAAAATGGTGCACGCCTGAACTGTCTAAAGGAAGCACAGATTCGGCTACAAAAACTTTTCTTTCAAGTGCTGTATGATTGTTCTAGTGCTAATTCATTACAGGCAAAATATTAAATGTTTACACCATAAAATATTATAGATTTAAAATGAGTTTTAAGATTTCTTAAAGTTTGCGCATATTCGCAACAAATACTTTGATCTGTTACATTAGCGACTCGAATAACTTCTATTCTTTCGGTGAAACAAGCATGTACAGCAGTTTTTCTTACTGTGCATCACTCTGGTCATATACCGTATATCCCTGCCCATAAGTCGATCTCCGCCATATATCCTCGGACCGGGAAAGTATGTGAGATGGTACGATGGTCGCCAGATCGGACAGGTGGGTTTTCTCCCCACACGAATGATCACATTTACACTTTCATCCGCGCCAACGAGAGTGATTAATATATAAGTTTAAACTGATCTCCGCCCTATAATTTCGAAGGTGTAAAGGTTGAAGAATCTAATTTCCAAGCTTGATCCTTCCATTAAGTCTAGTGTACTTTGTGGACTTAGACATTCATTACGACAATAGTAATTTTCTCTAATTGTTTTAATGAAACTAGGCTCAACATGAGATATCTTGTTGACTTGTTCAATTACAAAATCATAACCCCCCCTCCCAGAAAGCATGCTATGGTAGACCTATATTATTTATCCAATACATGATCTATTGAATAGTTTGTCTTTCCTGAAAATATGTTCACACTGATTTTAATAATGTTTAATTGTTACTTGGCCATAAGTCGAGATGTTACTTTCATCACATATCTGGGATAGAAAAAAGTGCGAGTTATGGTCGGGAATATATGGTAGGTAATTGATATGAACATATATGTTTCCAGTGCAATTTCAACACCATGGTATAATGAAAATACAGAATGGGAATGCTTCATTCTCAAACTTGCGTCGTCATTTGAATTGCCTCTCAACATGTTGAAGGTGTCCGTAATTCTCTAAGACGTCTAAATATATATACAATGTGTGACCCCGCATTAGGGAGGCATTTCTAATGCAGATGTACATGTTTGAGCTAATTTAGATTTTCCAAAACTGCAAGGTATTGCTAGTATATATAATATATATATATTGTGTACTTTTCGTGCTCATGAGCCGTTTGTTTATTAATTTGTTGAACCTGTTTGTGTTGAACAATAATCCTATGGGAATACTTCCTTCCACATGTAGAACTCTGCATGCTGGGTAAAAGTAAAGGCTATAAATAGACTATACATTTTTGTTTTCTTCACTTGGAAAAATAATACTATAATTCATATGCAAATTTATCCAAGTGTTAACTTTAGTAAACCACCATTTACAGGGTTATTGGTGATCTTGTTAAAATATATCCATAAAGGGAGATAATTTACAAATGGTAATTTCACAAAAGCAGGTTCGTTTGTGGGCATATTTTCCAAATTTTGCCATAATAATTTATTATTGAAAATATAAGACAATAATCGCATATTTATCTAATCGTCATCCTTACAATATCTTGGTGTGCAGCACATTGTAAGTAAACGCATAATTGGGCGTTGTATAATTGTAGAAGACGAGAATTCGTTGGGACCCCGTCTGACCGTAATTAAATTAAGTCTTTCAGGTAACGACGTTAAACAAATGTTCTCCTGTCAGTGCTTTACACCATGCACGTAAAAGAACCAGAGGAGACTCTGGAATGGGTCTCTGTCTGTATCATTGCACTATCCTCCAAAAATCTAAAATGACTAAAATCTCTTCAGGAGGCGTCGCTCAAATGGGCAACCGATAGCGACGATAAATAAGCGTAAAGCACACATATTATATAGGAACAAAATATCAAGTCGTGTGAGAATGTTATTTTCGCCGCTAGCGAGCAAAGAGTTGATGGAAATCACAATTTGGTGATAAAAGCACTCGTCATTTCTCTGTCCCAATTTTGGCTATTAAATACATTGTTGCATGTCATGTTTTCCACTATTGGTCGCCAATGGCGCCAATTGGGACAATAAACAAATACTGGCTCTAAATTTTATGAATTGGCAAAAAATAATTTGGCGGCACTTTCTAAAATCATTTTTTTACATGTTTTTTCAAATACCTGGCTTCAAATATTTGTCTGTGAACTATATGGCTCCAGTAGGTTTCAAATTGGCTCCAGTTGTTTTCAAATTGGCTCCAGTTGTTTTCAATTGGAGACGGAAGTGGCACAGACCACAGTTCAGACACAGAGAACCTTGGTAGTGTGTATCCTGAATCTCGTAGATATTAAATGATCATTTTCTATGCCTGTCTAAGATGTGTTTTGAAAGTTTGGTTTGGGTAGTAGATGTGCATGTATGTAATATTTATTGCTTAATGCATAGCTTACACCCAAAGTAGAATCTTGCTAAACTCGCAAGCTAGGCTGTGTGTCGGTCAGATCAGTGTAGATGTTGCCCTAAGGACCCTGACTGTTCAGTAAGTTACACGGGCCCATTTATATAAAATACTGAATACTCTATGTTTAACCCATTCAACACCAAGTAACTCACATGGACTGGTCCATGATATTCATAAACCAATAAATGAATCAGAAAATCACATTTGGACAAGTTCATTTATCAAAATGGGTAATTATGTCTAAAAATAGTCATATCACTGGCAAAAAGTGCAGATCCTGATGAGACGGCTCGTCACGAGCCGGCTCATCTGGATCTACACTTTTTGTAAGCCTATTTAGAGGTCTGTGGTGTTGAAAGGGTTAATGGTCATACTGTGTATTTTAACGATAATTTGTTGAAATTTATTAAATAGGTTAAAAACTTAATATACTATTATATCTCCATACAAACGACAGCCATTTAGCTATCATGCAGTGGATAAGTAGTCACCATCTATCCCACCTCCATAGATATTACTGGGACTTCATAGAGATTTAGGTTAATATACTAAAATATTATATCTCCATACAAACGACAGCCATTTAGCTATCATGCAGTGGATAAGTAGTCGCCATATCTATCCCACCTCCATAAATATTACTGGGACTACATAGAGATTTACTGGGACATGTGATTCTGGCCTTTATTATGAACATTGGTTTGGCTACTACCTTGTCAATGTATGTCGTATTGATAATGGCGTCGAGAGGTGCTTCTATGAGGGAAAGGGTTAAGGACACGATTGCACGCTTTCTCTCTTCTCCCAAAAATTCTGTCCTAGAATGAGCCCTGGATATTTAGCATAATGCACACTCATTGGCACATGTTCGGGAGAACCCCAAAGTACCCAGAGAAAACAAAAGGGTCCGATCTTACGGCTACGGTTTGAGGTGTACACCTATTTGTTTTCAGGCAGCATTTGTTTGTTCCAAATTTTCTCCTTTGAATTAACTCTTTCAACCCCACAGTCCTCTAAATAGGCTTATGAAAAGTGTAGATCCAGATGAGCCGGCTCGTGACTAGCCGTCTCATCAGGACCTGCACTTTTTTGCCAGTAATAATTATTACTATTTTTAGATAAAATTACCCATTTTGATAAATGAACTGGTCCAACGGTAATTTTCTTATTAATTTATTGGTCTGAAAATATCACGCACCAGTCCATGTCAGTTACTTGGGGTTGAATGGGTTAAGCTATATTCTTAAAGTTTTCAAATTGGCATGTATACCTTGCAGTTTGTGGAATTGTTGTCTAGATACTGTGTTTGTTGTGCATGTTATTGTTACTTTAGACATGTGAATGTGTGTTTATTGTTGGAACAAAATGCATTACACTAGGTGTACATGTAGCGTGAAATTATCTTAATTTTACGAATAATTGGAATATATACAGGTCTAGTTAGTCTTTATTCAGTGCTTTCGCTAGTTATTTTAATATACATTTTTGGGAATCATTTTTTATTTGTTTCAAAATTTCATGAATTTTGTATATATCTATTATAATTATAGACAAATAGATAAATAACAAAATGTACAATACAGTGTGGCGTCCGTGGTACCAGTGGTAGAGCGTCGGATTTGGAATTGAACGGTCCCAGGTTCGATACTGGTCAGGCCACGTATGTAGTGTCATTGAGCAAGAGCACCTCACACACATTGCTTAGTACTGGTTAACCACTTAGGTCGGCTAAGCCTGCCCAGGAAAACATGTCTAGGTCCCCGCAAGGGGTTCGACATTAATGAAACATACATACATATGTACAATTTCTGAAATTTGTTTCGTCATTTTCTGAAGAAATGTTAAGTCTTAATTGCTGTTTGTATGTTAGTGAGAGCACTGTATATTGTTCCAAATACAAGTGGGTGAAATGTAAGGAATGGCTAATGCACTGTTGTTATAAGGTTAGCATTTATGTGTTGTTAGTTTTCTTTAACCCCCCCCAGCCCCCTACCTCCCCTGCAGTGCTTGGAGAGATATTGTGAAAGACCACCTCCATCAATGCGATCAGCGACCACCAAAATCTCGCCCATCGAGTTGATTGCATAATTTCCCTTCTATGTAATGCTTCAATGCTTCTGCGACCAAGGCAAAATGCATGATGACAACCATATTTTTAAACATGACATTCCATCTAAACAGGACTATGACGGTATTGTTCAATAAAATACAAATCACCAGACCACATTATTGTATCCTGCTACTTTTTAGAGGTTAAATCTTAATCAAAGTTATGAAAGAATTTATGATTTTTGAGCACGAGTTTTTGTTCCATTGCATCATGAAATTTATTAGACTCTAATAATATTTACACTGTAGGGCGGGCCATTTCACAGTATATGTGAAGTGACATAAAAAATATTAAAGTTAAATGTTAGATAGGTATCTAAAGACCGGAAATTGGCATTTGGGTCAAAATTGCACATTTTTAATATATGCAAATTAGCTATTTAACACGAAACAATGGATTTCAGCGTTGTGGACAGGACAAATGTTTTTTAAGTTTTCTCGTGGTGTATTTAACTTTAAGTCAATTTCTGTTGTTGACAGCATTAGTGTTATGTCTAAGTATAACATGATGCAGTTTTAATTTTTTTTTATAAATGTGAAGCCATACAAAATTCGCTTCACAGACCCAATGTGTCCTGTCCGCAATGTCTTCGGTCGAAAAGTTTTAATTTCACCCAAAAATAGTTGGATTTGAAAACCCAAACTTTATATTCTCTTAGCTGGGGTATATCTGAATAATATCAACCAAAAGTAAAGACAAAAATATAACGCACTTCATGGGAAACCAAAACTCATTTATGTTGCAGACAGGACAAAACGTTGCGGACAAGACATACAATGACTATAAAGTGATTTTTGAAAATAAAACTGTTATTAATCATGATTTTCCTAGGTAGGTTGGTCACTTAAAATTTAGCCTAGTGGCTTAATCCTTGATGATTGGAATGGCGTCTTCTTTTGTTTGGCTTCCATGGAAGAAACAATGAAATCATGAAGACCAGGAAGGGCTTCCTAACAGGTTTGTGCTAGGATGTCTTTATCAAAAGAGGTGTTAAAACACCTTTTAGGACTCGGCAGGCTTGATTACTATAACAACAGAACTGGGACTTCTAAGATAGAGCCCAAGTTCATGTTTTTGCTCGCCCATATGGTTTACCAGCGGCGAGGGTAAATAAACTGAATCATCATCATGTTTCACCTCAGAAGTCAAGCCGGCATTAACTGCTACAGAAAGATCCCATCGTTTTAGAGCGAAGGTCGGGAAGGATGATGAGAAACATGAGGCTGCTAAAGCAAAAGATAGAGACAGGAAAAAGCAACAACAAGCTTTGAAAAAGGTCACTATGACTGAATGGGAGAAGAACGGAAAAAAAGCGAAAGGAACGGGAGGCCAAACGACGGCAACGAAGAGAAAAGTTTTGATTTTTCAGCCGGAAACTTTCGTCTTTACTGTAGCGATATTGAAGCAAATATATCGCTGTTCATTGTACATAATCACAATATTTACGCCCAGCATTATATTCAGGGTTCCCGCTGTCTGTCGCCAATGGCTCCAATTGCGACAAAAAACAAATATTGGCGCTAAATTTTGTGAATTGGCGAAAATATTTGGCACTTTTTTGAACATTTTTTGTCAAAAATACATTTCTTCAAATATTTATTTGTGAACTATATGGCTCTTAGTTGGCTCCAAGTTATTTTTAATTGGCTCCAGTGTTTTTCAATTGAAGTGGCACAGACAAACATTCAGACAGAGGGAACCCTGATATTACATGTATATTGAAGGCAGAGAAGGTTGTAGTAGTTGATTTACTGATATTGTTTGACATGCTATGTTACATCATTTATTATCTATACCTGTACAACAGTAAGCACACATTGGTTACTGTTGACAACAGTATTTGAAATTTTGTTAGGATAGTTTCGAATATTCGTTCTGTCCGAATACTATTACACTATACGAATATTGGTCATGAAGTGGAACATGTGTTTTGCGGGAATGACAAACGTGATTAATTGTATAAGTACATCGCCTGTTGTGGGATGAATGTATGGTTATAGTGAAGCCCAGTGGCCAGTGATGCCACACCATCGCAGTAAAGATCTAGAACTCCATGAGCGGCCCCGGCGGCAAGATTCCTGTGTGTAAAGAAAGTTGTGAAGGTTAGTTCAGTTATTAAAGTTAGGATCATTGCGTTATCATGTTCCGTGTTTTGTCAGTTGCTTAATTGTATACAATAGGATATTTCTACTGCTTCGAACAAAGGTAGTGGATGTGCCGTGCCACGCCGCATTGTGTGCTGCAGTCAAAATTCTTTCCTTATTTTTAAAAGTAGAAAACTTTCACCAAATAGTAACTTCAGAAGGCAAACCACTTATTTATGATCTGACAACATTAGCAATTCACCTTTCAAAAGTGTCAGTGCTCTTATTTTGACTGTTGAAAACCTCCTGTCCACATTGTTTAACCCTTAGCCTGTCCAGGGTTCCAGCTGTAGGTCGCCAATGGCGCCAATTGCGACAAAACACAAATACTAAATTGTGTGGATTGGCGGTTTTTTTGGCACATGTTTTTTTGTCATTCAAATATTGATCTGTGAACTAACTATATGGCTCTTAGTTGGCTCCAAGTCTTTCAAATTGGCTCCAGTTTGTTACAATTGGCGACAGAAGTGGCACAGACAAAAATTCAGGCAGCGGGAACTCTGCTTGCTGGATAAATTGGATAGAATGTGTAAACAACATAGATCCAGATCAGCCACGGCACAACGCCACGTCAGTTCAGGATCTTAGGTTGTATGCTATTCAGACAAGTGTTTTATAGCTCCACTATCCGGAACCCTGAGTCTTATTTGATTTTGATGAACGTTTAGTTTTTGAACTATTTTTAACGTTGGGTAATGTAGTAGACCTTCAGGCTAGTTCTGTGAACATGTTATGTACAGTAAAGGCCGTTCGTTTATGAGGCAGAAAGATTATTGTTGCTGGATTTGAAAAAATGTGCTTACTCTTTTTGCTGGTTGTATGCTGAAAATAGAGACAACACGGTAAGGAAGAGAGGGTGGAGGTCCGGTGGGGGTGGTATTGAGATTGAAAAGAGGTGCATCACATTGCTCGAAACTTCCAGAAAATCAATAGTTTGATATTTTGCTAGCCTGGGAACAGGCCTTGATATATGTTGCCTTGTCCGTCCGTATATTTATTGACCCCCCCAAACTGTGAATTGGGCCGTATTGAGTTTCTGATAATGTCGTTTTGCCAGTAAAAAAAAGTGAGAAATGAACAAGACTGGGAAACCAGGCTAATATTTTATATTAGAATCCAGAATATATATTTATACGACCGTCGTAATTTGTTGACCAACCAAATAGGATATTTGAATACACATTTCCTGTGTACACCATCATATGTAGTTTAACTCTCTGCATGCTGGGTACAATAAAGGCTATAAATAGTTCGAATAATTGTAGCACCCGACAACTCATTAATGTATTTGTACATTGTAAGTGAATACTCTGGAAATATATCAGTGGATTCCATTACAAAATAGTGTCATCACGACAACATTCTGATGAAATTTGATGACATATTTGACTTGTTATTTTTCGCCGCTGGCATGCGAAGAGTTAAGTAGGGTGGGCAGGTCTACACTCATTCCATTTATTATTGCAGTTATCCGGAACTAAATCCCAGACAATTTAGATAATCTTATAATCATTGCGCACCATACAAAGTAGTGACTGAAATAGCAGATACATGATGTGTGTGTGTGTGTGTGGGAGGGAGAGGGAGAGGGGGAGGTGGGAGGGGTAGATGGCATGGTAGCAACACAGGTATCAATGCTGTATCTGTAGCCTTGTACAGTTTATTGTGTTGAATAAAGCACCTGAATAAAATATGTGTTGCTCGATTGTCGATTTAAAATGTATCTCGCGAGTGACCTGGTCGTCTCGCAGTGACCTGATTGTCGCGTTGTGACCTGATCGTCTCGTTGTAACCTCTGATTGTCGCATTGTGACCTGATTGCCGTGCGATGACCTGATCATCACGTTGTGACCTGATTATCGCGTTGTGACCTGATTATCGCGTTGTGACCTGATTGTCGTGCGGTGACCTGATTGTCACGTTGTTCCCCCCCCCCCCCCCCCGGTCGTGGTAAAGTGGAAATAGAAAATATTGTAGAATATACATGTAATTTATATAGATCAAGTGAAAGTGAACTGCCCCTTTGTGCACCCTTAAATCTCTAGCTATTTCGATTGTCTAAATAAATGACAAATACAGAGTATATACTACAATATTAATACAGGATTAAAACTGGTGTGCTCATAATGAGCCGTCTCATCAGGATCTGCACTTTTTGCCAGTTCTTAATATTACTATTTTTAGACAAACTTACCTATTTTGATCAATGAACTGGTCCAAATGCATTTAAAAAAAATTAATTTATTGGTCTAATAATATGCACATGTCCATGCAGTGTGTGACATTAACTTTTTAAAACCATAGCCAATGGGGCTATTAACTTTTAATTTGTCATAGCCCAAGCCATTTCTTCATAGCCCCACCAGAATTTACTAAAATATACTCTCAGAATAACTTTTCGAAACAAAAAACCCCTACTACCGTATTGTTCCTATTTATAGCGCCCGGGCGCGATGCAAAACCCAAAGGGGCGCTTGTATTAAAGCCATAAAAAAGGTAAAAAAAATCCGCCTGAAAATCATAAATAAATAGAGTAAATAAGGTACATCAACGTCATGTAAACTGCCACACTACACTATTTTAAGATTTATGGGTTACTCACCTGTACACGACACGCACAGCACGCATCGATTTTTAAATAACCTTGACTTGCTGGACAGACAGAGTCCATGTGACGTAACAGTACATGTTGTTTGCTTGTACACAGTGATCTTTATAAATACATGCTCCGTGCTATAAACTTATAAACCATGTAAATAATTACCCCTACTTTCGGTTTTGTGAAAGCAACAGTTAACAAACAGTTACAGTTTTTGTTCATTTTGACTCGATATAATACTTTTAAATAGTGCATTAGTGTTCTGTAACTGAAAAATATCACATACTATCCTTGTATACTTTGTCTCATTGTGATTCATGATTGGATTATGTGGATTATATTATTCAACAGCCGACGATAAGGTAAGCCAATTTTACTCATTTAAGGGCGCCATTTCATTTTGCAAGTTTGAAATCTCTGGGGGCGCTTATATTAGGGGTGGCGCTTTAAATAGGAACAATACGGTATGTACTACAAAACAAATCTGTACGTATCTTTATTTTAAACTTTTATTTTATCAAGATGACACTGTACTCCTCATCGGAGTCAAGACAGGAGCCGTCACTATCATCTTCATCTATGTCTGTTGTCGGTATATCGCTTGCACACGGAACATCCTGGCAATCTTCAGCATCAGATGGGGTCGGGGTAGATGCAGGCTGCCTTGATGTGGTGTGACCTGTGTCTCTAGTGTAATCAGGCCTTCTTGGTCGAGTTGAAGAGGTCTAAGATAGATAGATACAAAAACAACACATGAATAGTAGTATACCGATCCTGCTAGAATTGTTTAAAACGGCTAGTGTTTTCATGAATTTCTAGAAATTATTTGAAAATATAACCACATTTTAACAACATGCCTTCCCAAATTTCTGGGGGAAACACTGGTAACATGCATATTGCATACTCCAGGGTTCATTCTAGGTCAGAATTTTTGGGAGAAGTGTGAAAGCGCGTGATCGCTTCCTTAAATGGTGTTCTTTAATATACTTCTGCAAAATATGGTTAAAATGCACAGTACAACCATTAAATACAACATTTGAATAGAAGGAGTGCTTTATAATGGGCCAGTGTATCTTACTAGACACAATTTTTTTAGGGAGAAGTGGGGGCCCCCAGAGGGCGAAGTCAGGGTCCCTAGGGCGACAATTTACCCACATCGCCCTCTAGAATGATCCCTGATACTCTTACAATCATTTTAATGTACTGAATTATTATTTTGAAACATAAAGCTACCACCAATTAATGTACTTACAGCCCAAAGATCAATAGCTGGTATTGGATCAAAATCCGCAACAGCCGGTGTCTCCATATATATAGGAGATGAACTGTTTACCAGACTTGTCAGTCTCATAGGTGTTGTTCACCTGTAGGCCCTTCGCATGATTCAACTCGCATAAACGAACGTACGTCTTGAATGACATGTCCCACTTAGCTACAGTATGCACGTTGCGGAATTTGAGGTACATCTGCTGCGTATCTATGCTTCGTACCTTTGCTAAGGCAGTAGCAGCTTCTGACATGCGCACTTCGTTGGTGGATTTGGGCTGGCGCTCTGTGGCTAGGGTGTGTACCTTGGACACCTCATGTTTTGTGATAGTATCCTTTTTTGAAATTATTTGTTCCCTCCAACCATTTACGGGACTCAGATTTGAGGGTACTCATCCGATCTGCCTGGCTGTAATATGTTTTGCAGACAGTACAACGCATGATATTGTCCTTATCATGCTCCAGCCAGTCCCTCCCAATCGTCCAAGACTGCTGGAAGTTGCGATCTCGTACCTAAAATAAACAATAGTTTAATAAGCTACTGATGTAGATATTGAATCAGTCTGAGTTGGTGTATCTGCTTTCAGAGTTTATGACTATATAGTGGTGACAGGTGAGTGCACACAGGTACGCCATATAGTAGATCCATGACAGGCTTGAAATTTAATTATGGTCAGAAAAGTCCAATTTCAATCAAAATGATTGAAAACATTCAATGGCATACTAGGATAAATGCATCAATCCCATAATCAAACGTTCATCAGTGATAATTTCAATAGCACAATGACATGTTCGTGTACGAATTGAAACGGTCAACTCACTGAAGCTCTACTACGTATTGTATCCGAAATAAGTAGACATCCGAATATCGGTCAAGTTAGTAAAATGGTTGATTTAGTCTCGAAACATACCTCTTTTTCGTACTTCCTACGTTTTTTCCTTTTCTTCGTCCGCAGTTGCTGGTATTCGGTGCTTCGTTTTTTTTCCGGGCACTGCCCCATATACATACTTTAATTTATTTAGCATTTCGCTATTTTGACGTTACGATTTTGTTTTGGGCCTTTGGCGGAAGTCACCCAGCGGAAATCGTGAAACGGTGTTAGGATAAAAAATAAATTACCGTAAACAAATGGTTTAGCGATTTCGCTGAATGCTGTTAAAAGAGGATTCGCTTTTTTATTTACATAGCCCGGCGGGCCACACTGGCAACTTTTTGTGTGGCCCGAGCCATTATTTCGTAGCACCGGGCCACTGTTAATGTCGCACACTGGTCCATGTCAGTTACTTGGTGTTGAATGGGTTAATGCCACTATTTGACAGGCATTTGTTTATATATATCTGAATGCTTTGATAGACTAGTATTTGCTTTTGATAATACCAACAAATGGTCATTATGCGTGTACCTACAGAAAACCATTGTTGATTTTAATAATGGAGTGAAATGCGGTTAAAGCTGTAATAAGCTACAGTGAAAACCCCTCAAAACCGGAATCCCTCTAAGCTGGAATTCCGTCCAAACCGAACAAACTTCTTGTCCCGGATTTTTCCCTTTGTTCATTTTTGTAAAAAATCTCTGTAAACTGGAACCCCTCTTTTCCGAATACCAAACAGACTTATTTTAAAGATACAGTCAAACCTGGCTTAACCCCCCCCCCAAGCACCTCTCGATGCCAATTGACATAGATCGACACATTAGTAGACAAACAAGCTATAATAAAGCTTGGAACAACATAGTGTATACAACACTTAGTAATTGCTAGTTACCTCCATGAAGGCGGAGTAGGCAAGTTCAAAGCTTATCCATTGTGTACGATTGGTAAATTACAGCCAAATGTATGAAATAAAACTACATCTCTATGGGGGAAAGGGTTAAGCAGCCAGCCAAGGGACTAGCAGAAAGTTGCTGCTTAGCACAGGTGGCTGCTTAATAGAGGTCAAATGTATAATATAACAACATATTGGGAAACTGGCTGCTTAATACAGGTTGGCTGTTTAATAGAGGGCAACCACTAACACAGGTTTGAAATTTTATTAAAGATGTTAATTTTCAACTAATTTACCTCTATAAATATTAGAATTTATGGTAACTACAGTACCTGTATGTCACTGGAAACTACCATAATATTCCTATACAATGAACTACTAACTAAAAGTAAGAATATTAGAATTTATGTTAACTACAGTACCGGTATGTCACTGGAAACTACCATAATATTCCTATACAATGAACAACTAACTAAAGGTAAGAATATTAGAATTTATGTTAACTACAGTACTGGTATGTCACTGGAAACTACCATAATATTCCTATACAATGAACTACTAACTAAAAGTAAGAATATTAGAATTTATGTTAAATACAGTAATGGTATTTCACTGGAAACTACCATAATATTCCTATACAATGAACTACTAACTAAAGGTAAGAATATTAGAATTTATGTTAACTACAGTACTGGTATTTCACTGGAAACTACCATAATATTCCTATTCAATGAACTACTAACTAAGGTAAGAATATTTGAAAGTTTGTTTATAGTTGTATATATAGGTAGTTGTTTATGAATTACATGTATGTAAACTTTGATTTCATTTCATTGATCATGTTAATAGTAGCGAGGCTGGATTCACGAACACACTTAGTCATATGTTATGTTCCCAATCTCGAGCGAATAAATACTTTTCCTTTAATACAAATTTATTTAGCTCGATTGCGAAACAAGTTCTTACATTGATCACTCTCGAGACCTCATTCCTTGTGGAATCCATCACAATGAGGGAGAGATAGAAGAGGCAATATGGAATTTAATTGCCTTGCCTAAGGGCACAATCGCAACGGCTCCAGTAGGGTTCGAACTCCGGGCCTTTCGCACGTGAAGCAAAAGCGATACCACTGAGAATTACTGAACTAATGAACCGACGTGGCTGAAACATGCTCGGCTGAAACATGCTCGGGACTTCGTTTCGATGTAGTTAACATTTGTTTCGTGAAAGTTATATTAATATTCCACATAAATTGGTTTCGGTTCGATGGATAGACTTGCTAAGCTATGATAAATGGGGATAGCAGAACACAACGCTGGTTTTTAATTGGACGATTTGAATGAAATGTCAACCCCTACTTTCTAGGAAAAACAAGACAAATATTACACATTTGTTATCTGCTCATTTTGCCTACAGCATGCTAAATGCCTACATCATGGCTAAATGCCTACAGCATGGCTAAATGCCTACAGCATGGCTAAATGCCTACAGCATGGCTAAATGCCTACATCATGCTAAATGCCTACAGCATGGCTAAATGCCCCTACATCATGCTAAATGCCTACATGCTAAATGCTTACAGCATGGCTAAATGCCTACATCATGCTAAATGCCTACATCATGGCTAAATGCCTACATCATGGCTAAATGCCTACATCATGCTAAATGCCTACAACATGCTAAATGCCTACAGCATGGCTAAATGCTTACAGCATGCTAAATGCCTACAGCATGGCTAAATGCTTACAGCATGCTAAATGCCTACATCATGGCTAAATGCTTACAGCATGCTAAATGCCTACATCATGGCTAAATGCCTACATCATGCTAAATGCCTACAGCATGCTAAATGTTATTATTTAACTTTTGGACAACTTTATTCCAAAATGAAACAGTTATTGTTGTGAAATTTAGTTAGTAAAACTTGATTATTAATATTTATTAAAGCGACATTACATCGCAAAAAGCCAAAACAATGCATTTTTTCACGTATAAATGCATTGCTACTACAAATTCTTCCAAATACATTCGAACACAAACATTGAATCGATAAATAGTGTGTTTGTTGTCGACAAACTTTCAAAAGTGAAAGTAGGATTTCATATACCGGTCATCCATGCTCCTGAATTGACATTTGTTTGCAATTGATGTCGTGTGATACTGTCGTTTAGAGATAATTTAACTAAGATTAGTCTACAAATAAATATGCATAAGCACGTATGTGTGATATAACGTTAAATCTGTACCATAAATCGTGCTATTCAGGATGCACGCGTTGGTTGTATTATGTATTGATGTCGACACTATTTACATTATTTGTTATTAGTTGAAATACTCAGTTTTTGAGGCAAATATTTGGAATTTTTTTTTAGCAGATAATAAGAAATTACCTTCTGTATAAATTTGCGTTTTCACTGATGTATTTATTTTACAACAAGTTCTAACAACTTATATTAATCACTCTCGTCGGCTCGGATGAAAGCGTAAATGTGGTCATTCGTGTGGGAGGAAACAGGAGTACCCAGAGAAAACCCATCTGTCCGATCTGATTTGTTATACATTTGACCTCTATTGTTAAGCAGCGACCTGTACTACGGAGCCACTTTATGTGATTCCCTTGGGCTGATGAAAATTGTTGGAAATAATTTGTGTATTGACAATGATGAACCAGTTACTGATGGACCTTCATGTTCTGAAATATGTACAGGGCTCATTCAAGGTCAGAATATTGGGAGTAGTGAGAACATGTGCGGTTGTGTTTAACAGGGTTAAAATACACAATATGACCATTAAATACAACATGTGAATAGGATTGCTTTATAATGCCACTGTACTGGACACAATTTTTTTAAGGGAGAATTGGGGCCCCCAGGGGGCATAGTCAGGGTCCCTAGAGCGACTACTTGAGCCCAAGTCGATCTCTAGAATGAGCTTTGACCTATAATATTATGTAAGAGGAAGAATTGTTTGTATTCGTTGGTCACAATTTATCCTCATGCTGTGGAATTTGGTTTTTCTTTAACTGTACTTAGGTATCAATTGTTGTCTTCATGAAAATGGTGTCGTCTTAAACAGTAATTTGTAGTTGCCAAGCAATGCGTCATCTTGAAAGTAATGTTTGTGAGAGTACTGCAAGAATTATCTCTTTCGGTACATCCATGGCCGAGTTGGTGAGATTCATTGTCTTCAAATCGTTTGCCCCACACGCCACTGTTGCTTCTGCCCCACACACCATTGTTGCTTCGTATCCAACCAAGTTCTTTCAAGTGAGGAAGTTACGCTTGAAGCTTGCGGAAGATCTGTATGATTCTATCTGGATGTGCAAGTGAAACAAGGAACGGAAGGGCACCTGAGGGAGAAGATCATCATGATATGAGGTAGAAGAATTTAGAGGTTACTTTGCAGATTGAACAGACATCTCCCGTGTGTATCATAAATTTCTTAGTATTTTGAAAGTTATGTGAAGGCCTGACCGGCCTCTGTGGCCGAGTTGTGAAGGTCGTTGATTTCAATTAGTTTAATTACCACTCGCTGCTGCATGTTCGAATCTCATTGGGGGTGAAATTGTTTTATGCGATGAAGCCATCCGACTGGTTGCATGCCAGTTATTCGACCCATTTACAGATCTGTGACTGAACTGCTTCTCAGAGGTGCATCCAGGGTCGTTCTCCAGCAATGAAAGCTGGAGAGTCGCCATATGACTTTAAATCCAAACACAAAAGAAAAGACCAATTGTAGACTGTAGTACAGAACAGTACTGTCATAGAAGAATTATGTACATGTAGATACAACTAACGATATAATTTATATGCAGTATTCTGGTCATTTCAACACATGAAACTTTTTGGATATATAGAGCAAGTGTTTCGTTTTTGTGACTCGGTGAGGGCTGTCGGTGAAGTGTCCACTCCCATTTGACTATTAATGTACCACAGCAAGCTGAAGCATTTGTTCTTGTGTCAAATACCAGTGGATGGATGGGTTTGCATCTCTCTCCGAGTGCTATCCTCTAGTTAATTGAAGTTAGTTTATTGCAGAATTACAAGGGAAGCAGAGAAGTCCAGTAGTCTGATCAATGATACCTTGAAGAGTGATGATGAAGTGGTGAATGATGTTGGCGAAGCCGTAACTAATGTTAAGACTGATGGCCCCCCAACACCCATTTGCTTCAACTTTTGACAATTATTGTGCGAACGATGTTCTACATGTGTCGTATATTATATATAAGTTTGTTCGTTTCTTTTTTGTATTGTACATTGAATATTTAGATTGCAATAAAATTTGATTACCTAAACTATCTTAATGAAATTCAAGCGCTGTATCGTTAACCCATTCAACACCAAGTAACTGACATAGACTGGTCCATGACATTTTTAGACCAATTAAATCAATAAGAAAATTACATTTGGATCAGTTCATTTATCAAAATGGGTAAATTATTTTCTAAAAATTGTAATATTACTTGCAAAAAGTGCAGATCCTGATGAGACGGCTCGTCACGAGCCGGCTCATCTGGATCTACACTTTTTGTAAGCCTATTTAGAGGTCTGTGGTGTTGAAAGGGTTAAGCCAGTTTTGTATTGAAATGTCCGTGTTTCCTAGCAGTTAATCTGGAGAAGAAGCCTGTTGTATTTATTTACCTCCAACAAGGAGATTATGGTTGTGTCTATCAGTTTTTATGCCAGCTTTGTATGGATATCACCGTGTTTCCTAGCAGTTAATCTGGAGAAGAAGCCTGTTGTATTTATTACCTCTGACACGGAGGTCATGGTTTTGTCTTCGCTGTTTTGTTTATTGGTTTTGTTAGCAGGATTATGCAAAAATTTACAGATGCATTTTCCTGAAATTTGGTTGAAGAGTTGGTATGGGGTCAAGGACGAACCCATTAGAATTTTGGAGGTGATCTGGATTTTTAAATAGGATTCTTCAGTATTGTGAGATAGGGCATGACATTTAGCAGCGTGGCTGAGGTTGGCTATCTCTAGTGTTTCCCCCAGACTGAAAAATGGGCATTATGTTATTGTTATGAAACATTTTGAGGACGAATCAATTTTCGAGTACGAAACATTTTGAGGACGAATCAATTTTGCAACCTATTGTGTGTGTATTTCAATTCAAAATATATTATACGGCGTGACAATGGTGTGGTATTCGAGATAATTATCTAAACAAAAAATGTAAGCCAGAAAATTACAGCAATAATTCATTTACATTCATTTAAATAGAAACCTACAAATAAAATTGACATCCGTTGGCGGACTTTCCGATGGGTGCAATGGGACGATCCATATGCTGTGATATGCACAAAAATACCCAGTAAAACTAAAAACGTGAGACTATTTGAAGAACAAAGTTGGGACTATTTGAATCAATTAGCGCCAATTATGAGATTTGCACACATGGAACAATATGTCTGTGACTTCACTATAAAGAACTCATAATTGGACATCGCGCGTCGATAATCCCCTACATTTGTTTTTTCAACAATGACTCGAATGGAAATTGGGGCATAAATGTGCGAACAGTGACTGATTGGGCACGTATCATGATTACTTGTCAATTTTTATTGCCTCTTCAATATACATAACCAGCAGACGACACATTAGTCTCTTGATTTATTTATGTTTTGAATTTCTATTAAATCAATATTAAGAATACACCATTAACGTACATTCTTGCTAGGACCCATTGCATGCCCCATAATGCATTGCATTGGCGGGAAAGATATGACGTAGTCAGTTAAAACACATGTTCAATACCTTGAGCAAAGTCAATTTTGCTTTAGGCTAGCTACACAGTGCATCAATGGACATTTCACAGCATAGTGATCGTAAACCTGTGTATTCCAGATTATAGCATTAGTCTAACACAGGACTGGTGTTTGTTTAGGGATTTCGGGCAAATTGCAATACTTATCAGTTTTTATTGAGAATTTAGGCACACGAGGGCGAGCATTTTCTGAATTTCGGGCACAAGGGCTTCCCCAAAAAGGGGCAGGGCGAGCCGCCCTCCTATTTCTGCTTTGGGGAAACACTACTATTTCGGTTGGCTCTGGTTATGGTCATGTACAGTTTCTAATTCTTTTAGGGTATCCAGGTGCCACTTTCGAAGATAGGACTACAAGACCGTTCCTGAATTTTGAAGATGCAATGTGTGCGAAATCTGTAAGAGATTTTCTTTCTTTTCCCATAGTATAATTTTTTGAATACCAGAAATGTATTCCTGCCCATTATTCAAAAATAAAAAGATTCCATGCTCCTTATACAATGTTCGTTTTGCTATGAATTCAAAGAAAATCGCAATATATATATAAAGTCAATCAGTGGTGGGGCATGGCCAAGGGATTATGGTCGGTGATTTCAAATCACTTGCACCACAACGCTGTATGTTCGAATCCCACTGAGGGTGTAGAATTGTTAAAAGCTATTCAGTGGTCCTGCGGTGGCTAAGTAGTTCTACCCATGCTCACATCTGTGCATTAATGTAGTCAGCACATGACATACGGTGTTGATGCAACTCTAAACCTCAAAACAAATAAACAGAAGACAGTCGGTTTCCAGACAGCAAAGTGTTTTTGTGTGGTAGGTTTGAATGAGGAAAACATTCTATTTCCTACTTTGTGCGTGGATCATGTGGTTCAGGGGTAAAGTACTGGACTGCTGATCCAGGGATATCGGTTTCGATCTTCTGCTGAACCATGCTAGATTGACCCAATCTTCGTCTTTCGGACGAGACTTTCAACGGAGGTCTAGTGTGTTCTTTGTGCTCTATGCCGTGCATGTAAGCGAATCAGTCAAGGCTTTGTTTGGAATGTGTCTCTGTCAACGTGATGGCCATATTCCGGTACTCCAAAAAAAAAATGTTTAGTTATTACTGACAAGTGTCTCCATGAAGACCAAATTTACTGGAAGCAAATATAACACTAAAGACTTAATAAAGATTGTTATTGATTTCAGATGGTATCATTGGAATTGGAAGGCGGACAGCAGGTGGTCGTTAAGAGGCATCAATGTTCGTTGTGCAGTTACATGACGTACAAAAAATACAATTTAAGAAGACATTTGATGGCGAAACACATGTGAAGTGTTTGACAGTGTTGGACATCAGATGAATCATGGTGACTGGTCGTTAAATGACTTCATTGTTCTTCGAGCAGATAATGGACAAGCAAACTTAAACCTCGAAGACAGAGCTGAACACAGTTTTGAATGCATTGTTGAAGAAGCTATTTTAATATAGTTTGGATATGTACTGTGACATTAAATACGTTTTGTGATTTGAGTATGATGATATCTTGGTATATGTAGGGTTTCTTGTGAGTAGAGGGGACAGAGATGTTAGTGTTTGCCGTTCGGTTACATCGTCTTTCTCATTGTGGGTTCCAAATCTGGCTTTTGTCTCTGCATTATGATCAGATTCGAACATGTAATTGTCACAATATTGGTAATATGCTGGAAACGAGTATATTCGTAGAGCCAGATCAGATGACATATACCCTTACTGTGCTGGAAACGAGTATATTCGTAGAGCCAGATCAGATGACATAGACCGTTTCGTCTGATTAGGCTCTATGTTGTTTCCTATTCGGATAGTGGAGCTAAAACACTTGTCTGAATATCAAACGACACAGATCCTGATCAGACGCAGCGTTATGCCGCGATTGATCTGGATCTATGTTGTTTGCACATTCCTTCCAATTTATTCAGCATTTTAAGGGTTAATTTGTAAACAGATGTCGTCAAAAACGAATTATGAATTTGTAAGCATATGCGACACTTTATGGGATAAGAGAGACAACACGGGACTCCCTTGCATTATTGGATTATTTGGAGTGATAGATATGGTTATTGTAGGAAGCTATGTGGAATAGCTATGTAAAATATGTGGTGTAATCGAAAGTGAGACTAAGCAGTCACCTTTCCGGCGACTGCATCAGTGGCGTCCAGAATAGTCTGGTTTCCGAAATTATTTGGTCCAAAAAACCCATCAAAAATTATAATTTCTCAAAATCCATCAATGTTATTATGGCTGCGAAACTTTGCATACACATCACATCCGCGATGACAAATTCTCTACAACAGTACGACCCACCTTACCACTGACCTTGAACTTGAATTTTGGCTATTCATTGGAAAACCATTGTTATTTTCGATGGGTTTGTACAGATAATCTCCTTCTTGCGTGACACCCTTGGGACTGTGGCCTTGTTAACATCGGTTGCTATGAAAGCATGTTTTATTTAACTTGCTGTCTTATAAAGCGGGACAGACGCACAGACAGTGTGCACTTTTGTGTTTCTGAACATGAATAACTATGGCATAACATTAGCAACTTTCACTGTCCCAATAGAAATATCATCTTTCCGTTGGTGCATTTGACTTATTTGAAAAGTTAAATGTTTTCTATGTCGATACGTAGAGTTGTGTCTTGAATATTTTAGTGACAAACCTCCCTATTGCATTTTTAGGCAGTTACATGACCATTAGCCTGGGAACAGGCGTCAATATATTTTGCCTGGACAGTCAAATAAATATATTTTAACACCGAGACTATTAATTGGGCCGTATTGTAAAATTATTTATTATCATTAATCATATTAATAGGACTATTAGCATGTTTACGGGTCAACAGAATGATAAATAGTTTAAAAAGTACAATGTGTGTCTGATTTGACATATTTACTCAAGATTTAAGTCGTCCTTACTTCAATTACGCTGAATCGACCCATTACCACCTAAACGTAATGGTTAAAATCCACAGAAACGGGAAATTATATTTTTGAAATGTAAATGAGGCTACGGGAGCATTCGTGAACATTCGGAAATGATCGTGTATAATCGTGCCTGTTCGAGGATTTCAGATAGAGTTCCGTTTCTATATTTAGCGATAGTATCTTGTAGAGAAGAGTTTTTGTTCTTCAAATCTACACCTGTAATAATGAGGGTGTAAGTAGATGGCACTATGATCGGAAATCAAGTTTCCCCAGGCTGTCATTTTGCCAGAAGTTAAAAAGTGAAAAATCGACAGACTGGAACCTAGACTATATGGACCAGACACGTCGGCCATTTGGCAAAAAATTTATGAGCTTTTTAAAATGAACTAATTAACAAACCAAGCTATGCATTGTAATGTAACATTGTGGTTTTTGAGTGAGCTTTTTTTGGGTCCATTTCTATTTGAGTGTTGGTATGATGTTTAGATTTTGAAAAATGGATTTGTTAAAAAGAATAATGTCGTCTTGTTATGTTTTCATGTATTATGCATGTATAGATTCTCGTAACTAGCCTTATCTTAGGTCACTATGGTTTCAACTCTCTGCACGCTGGCAGTGAAAATAAACAGTCAAATATGTAATGGAATTTTATTCGGATTGTATCGTAACGACACGATTATAATGAAATTCCATGCATACACGACATACGACATAGTTACGAAATTCCACGACACATGTAAACATAAGAGTTTACAGTTACAAGTAAGAAAAACGCATTAATGACTTGTCGTCTGCTACAATAATAATTATTTGAATTATTTATAGCCTTTGTTTTATTTACCCAGCATGCAAAGAGTTAAGCCAACTGCCTACATAGCAAACAGTATATGCATGATTTGTCCCGCTCCTACAGACGTGCATTTGGGTACATTGTCAGCCACTTGGACTGGAATTTAGCCTGTTATAGGTCATTTCATGCTGCAATTCATCAGCAAGATCGAGACTAACCGTAGCCAAAGTTGTTCTCGTCGTCGCTTTCGCTTTTGCGTAACATACTCTTCACAAGGACGTTCTCCCGCTTCTGTTCATATTTGCCTCGATCACTACGCGCTTACTCGTTTTCAGTATATGCCTTCATGATGTTATTAGATTCTAGACGGGTTACGCGGTCTCCCTATAAGCAGACGATATTTTCTGAGAAAAACAAAAATATGTGAACGGCAAGAATTTCGACAGCGCAATTTCAGTGCACTTTTCATACGAAATATATGCAAAAAGCGCGGAATCGCTGCCCTGATCCCTGGGTACCTAAAGCAGAATTGACACGATTTTACGAATGTGCGTATTTTGCATTAACCGTTTCAACACTACAGACCTAAATAGGCTTACAAAAAATGTAGATCTACATTTTTTTTAGCGAGTAATATTACTATTTTTAGACAAAATTACCCATTTTGATAAATAAATTGCTCCAAATGTATTTTTATATTTTTATTTTATTGGTCTAAAAATACCATCAGGGCTAGAATTTAACTTTTGTGCACTGGCAAATTTTTGCGAGTGCCTAAATTGTCAACTGTCAATAGTTGAATTCTTCTCGCAATTTTTATAAAATGTCATTTTATTTTTCAATTTTTCTTCATCTCAAAGTTCACTTTTTTAATATTGTTTTTGGAGATGAGCAAAATGTCTATTTTGGGCAGAATTGCCCAACTAGACTTGGGTACGTGAATTTGCGATTGTTGCCTCCTCTCATCACTGTTACCGACATTAAATTTTTTGCTATTTTGAACATTTCGTCTTGGAATATCTACTACAGACAAATTACACAAACTGGATTTTATTATTGAATGGATTTTCAAAAAACCCAAAACGAAAAACCATGGTCAAACAGTTGTGTTCTACGTCATAGTTTTATGTGTGTGTTTACAATCCGAAAACATAGTTTTATGTGTGTGTTTACAATCCGAAAACATAGTAGACATACAGGAACGTAAATTGTACATTTCACAGGTTTTAAATTGAACTCGCAAAATTTTGCTAGTGCCAGAAAGTTCAACTCACATTTTTGTATTTCTACTCGGTGCGAGTACTAAATTCGAGCCCTGATCATGCGCGATTCCATGTCAGTTACTTGGTGTTGAATGGGTTAACTAAATGGCATATATGCCCGCTTCATCATCCACCTGGTACTAATTAAGTATGTTCTTATCTTATATTATCTATATTACTCTGGTTTTGTTCCAATTTTGTCAATGTTTTAAGTGGTGCACAAATAATGTCAGTTGAATGCTTCTTGTAATTTGTTCTGTTGCCAATAATAAAAATAAAGATTGCGTGACCCTATTATACATTTCATTATAGTACATTAAAATGTTCAAAAAGTTGGATTTATAAAGAAAGTGGGCAAGGCTTGTTAATAGTTTTAGAAATTGTGATAGCATTCGCTCCTCACCCGCACAGACGGATCTGTAGTCCAGTGGTAACACGCTGGACTGGTAATCCAGGGATCGCAGGCTCGATCTCCTGTCTGACCCTTGATTTAAATTAAGTCTTTCAGATGGGACATTAAACCGAGGTCTCGTGTCGGTGCTCTACACCGTGCACGTAAAAGAACCAGAGGAGACTGGAATGGGTCTTTGTCTGTATCATTGCACTATCCTCCAAAAATCTAAAATGACTAATCTCTTCAGGAGGCGTCGCTCATATGGGCAACCGGTAGCGACGATAAATAAACGTAAAGCACATAATCCTCACCCGCTCCTTACTACGAATACCACTGGGCGTGTCGGATTCTTTCACGGGAGAATGTTATATGGCTGGCTTGTGGAATGTTGGTGGTTCTAACCGCGTACCCGTCCGTACACGAAATCTGATCTGAGGGGCACCCCGGGGGGTCTTCCTCCACCAATAATAGCTGGAGAGTCGCCATATGACCTAAGCTGTTGATGCGACTTTAAACCCCCACCTCAAAATAAAAAATCCAATACTAATATTGAAATGTTTCTTATACTTCCAGGAAATGAAGCATATGAATTGCCTTGTTTCCCGACAAGAGTTTATCCAAGTGTGGAAGATGCCATGGTTCCAGGCTCTGTAAGGATATAATTGTTTGCTTTATTTGCAGTACTTTGCATTCATAGACATGGATCTGAACTGGTTCTTTATTGCTTTACGATAAATATGCTTTACTTCCCGAATCTCATGGAATATTTGCTTTATTTGCAGAACTTTCGATTTAATATATGTACTGGTTCCCGACTTTTTACAGAACTTGCCTTTGGCAGCTCCGTATTAAGAAACGTCCTCATTTCATTTTCAATTCATTAACCCAGTTCATGGTGGATACATTTAAAGGCTTTTGCAAACAACATAGATCCAGATCGGCCGCAGCTTGACGCTGCATGCTGATCAGGATTATGTTATTTGCTCTATAGTCAAGTGTCTTACAAGATCATCTGAATAGCAAACAGCATAGAGCCTGATCAGACGACATGTTCCGTAGTGGTTGATCTGGCTCTATGTTCTTTGCAAATACTGTTTGAACGGTATCCAGAATGAAATGGGTTAATCTGACACCTTATTTCTGTGAACATAATTGGGAATGGCTACCAGCTTCACAGCTGCTAATGATATCGCTACAGCTAACGTGGCAGGGAACCAATGGCGGAAGTCAAGTTTACATGTTTATTTTGAGGATGATTTTAAAAAAACAAAGCCCAAAAATCTGCCCATCATGATTCACCCAAATAACGAGTCTGGCGGACTAGCCACTTAACAGATTTATTGTAGTCCTTCCCAGAAACAAGTAGGCACTGGACTAGCAGACTAGCTCGAACCCTGTAGAAATGGGTGTTATACAAACTTCATAAACTAGTACATATGTTATTAATTTTCAATGGAATAAAGTCAATATGGCCGGGTATATACTGTACATGTAAAATGAATTCAACGCTAGACAATTGTGAACTAATCGAGTGCAACATTCGAGATCGGAATCCAACGATATTACACTAATGTAGGTGTGTAGATTTGGGAGGCAACCAGTAAGCAATAACAAATGACCCACTTAGTCTCGCCTCGATCACAACCCTTTCCCACTTAGACTCACCTCGATTACAACCCTTTCCCACTTAGACTCACCTCAATCACAACCCTTTCCCACTTAGACTCACCTCGATCACAACCCTTTCCCACTTAGACTCACCTCAATCACAACCCTTTCCCACTTAGACTCACCTCAATCACAACCCTTTCCCACTTAGACTCATCTCAAACACAACACTTTCCCACTTAGACTCACCTCGATCACAACCCTTTCCCACTTAGACTCACCTCGATTACAACCCTTTCCCACTTAGACTCACCTCGATTACAACCCTTCCCACTTAGACTCACCCAATCACAACCCTTTCCACTTAGACTCACCTCAATCACAACCCTTTCCCACTTAGGACTCACCTCAATCACAACCCTTTCCCACTGAGACTCACCTCATCACAACCTTTCCCACTAGACTCACCTCAATCACAACCTTTCCCACTTAGACTCACCTCGATCACAACCCTTTCCCACTTAGACTCACCTCAATCACAACCCTTTCCCACTGAGACTCACCTCAATCACAACCCTTTCCCACTGAGACTCACCTCGATCACAACCCTTTCCCACTGAGACTCATCTCAATCACAACCCTTTCCCACTGAGACTCACCTCGATCACAACCCTTTCCCACTTAGACTCACCTCAATCACAACCCTTTCCCACATCAAACAAGCAGAAACACCCATAGTATATGTCGGATTAACTGTGCATGCTGGGTAAAATAATGACTATAAATAGTTCAAATAATTAATAATATTAATATAGTTTTATTATTTGTAGCTGAAAACTCTTGGAAATATGTCGTGGAATTTCGTTACAATTACGTCGTTAAAGACACAATTGTAATGTAATTTCGCGACATATTTGACTGTTATTTCACCGCTAGCGTGCAAAGGGTTAATATAGTGGGTAAACCTTCCCAGTATTCTGAACGGGGGGTGGAAGTCCTGGTAGCGCAGTGATCGCTGATCCTGATCGCTTCAGGTGCGAACGGTCCGTTGTTCGAGCCCCACTGGAGCCGTTATGATTGTGCCCTTAGGCAAGGCATTTAAATTCCACGTAGCCACTTCCCTCTCCCTCGTGGCGATGGATTCAGGAATGAGGTCTCGAGAGTGATTCTATTCTGATTCTCCACTGCGCTATCACGACTTCCACCGTTTATGGGGGGGGGGGGGGTTATGGGAAGAGTAGAACATTCATTATGATGACGTCGGATTCCGATCTCAATTTCGGCTGGACTCGGCATTAACGGCACGATATATGTCGTGATAGCGCAGTGGTAGTGCGTTCGGTCCGGTTGTGAGAGATGTGGAGTTCGCACCCAACTGTAGCTGTTACGATTGTGCCCTTAGGCTAGGCACATTCCACATTGCTTCTTCTTCTTCTTCATGGTGATTGATTCCACCAGGAATGAGGTCTTGAGACTAATGTTGTAAGAACTTGTTTCGCAATCGAGCTAAAATAAATTTGTATGAATTAAACTAAATCGTATTATCGTATAAGACAGTTGTGTACTTTGTGCTTATTTTTAGTTCATTTCTTAGTGTTTAACCCTTTGCCTGCTAAGTAAATAAAGTCACATTTGCAAAGAACATAGATCCAGATCAGCTACGACATAATGTCGCGTCTGATCAGGATCTATGTTGTTTGCTATTCAGCCAAGTGTTTTAGCTCCACTATTCGAATAGCAAACAACAGAGCCTGATCAGTGCCATCTCACGTTCTGTGCCATCTGATCTGGCTCTATACTGTTTGCAAAAGTGATTTTTATCTATTGCTAGCGTGCAAAGGGTTAATGTATCGTAGAACATGGATGTTGCATATTTACAGGGAGTTAATTCAAATTTACAGGGAGTTAATTCAAATTTACAGGGAGATAATTCAAATTTACAGGGAGATAATTCAATAAAGATGAGTGATTAACCCGTACTCTTTATCTTGCTTGTATCGTTTACACGAGGGTTTGTTGTGTAAATACTTGTTGCAACTGACCGTGCACACAGTTCCAGTCTTGGTTAAACTTGTGTACGTCCGTACGTCCAGAGTCGATATTTCTGGTCCGGATTGTAACATATGTGGCTTTGGAGGGATTTCAAAACTAATGTGCTACATGACTCTGGTCCGTAGCTTCCAGATCGAAGTCACACTATTCATTACCTACTGTGATATTTCTTGTACTTGAAACCGAAGGAATGTTTCTTACTGGTTGGGGTATCAAGAGGAAATAAAATGAAATAATTCTTAATTTTTTTATTATAGTAAATACTTTTGTCTACTTACAGATAGTTTCTCTGAAATGCAAGGAGACTGGACAACAGATGGTGGTTAAGCGGCACCAGTGTGCTATGTGCAGTTACTGGACATATGTAAAATCCAACTTGAAGAGACACGTGAAATCGAAGCATGTGCCATCTTTGAACTGAGTAGAGCACGTGGATTCTGCTCACAGCAGGAGGGAGATGTATGCGAAAAAGACGAACTTTGAACACAAATTAATTAGGCAGATTGTGTTGTCAACGGAATTTTAACTTGGAATTCAGGCGCATGGAATTTTGTGTGGAATGAAATTCTGTGATTGTGCATGGAACTTGGTGTGAATTAAAGTACTCTCTGTGTTGTGTGGTATTGTACATTTATTTACTTGTCCTAGTTTCCCTTTTGTAGGAATTCTTCATAAGACATAATTATTAGACATAATTCTATATATTGTCGTAATGCGAGAATAATTATTAGACATAATACTATATCTTGTCGTAATGCGAGTATAATTATTAGACATACTACTATATATTGTCGTAATGCGAGTATAATTATTAGACATAATACTATATCTTGTCGTAATGCGAGTATAATTTTTAGACATAATACTATATATTGTCGTAATGCGAGTATAATTTTTAGACATAATACTATATATTGTCGTAATGCGAGTATAATTTTTAGACATAATACTATATATTGTCGTAATGCGAGTATAATTATAAGACATAATACTATATCTTGTCGTAATGCGAGTATAATTATTAGACATAATACTATATATTGTCATAATGCGAGTATAATTATTAGACATAATTCTATATATTGTCATAATGCGAGTATGTAAATATTTTTTGAATATGTCAGTCTGATGTAGATAAAAATAACATTTTCAGCATTGTCAGTGAGTAAATTAACCCTTTCCTCCCCCATAGAGATGTAGTTTTATTTCATACATTTGGCTGTAATTTACCAATCATACACAATGGATAAGCTGTGAACTTGCCTACTCCACCTTCATAGAGGTTACTCGGAATTACTAAGTGTTGTATACACTACGTTGTTCCGATCTTTATTATAGCTTGTTTGTCTACTAATGTGTCGATCTATGTCAATAGGCATTGGTGTCGAGAGGCGCTTCTAAGGGGGAAAGGGTTAAGATGAATGGCACTGATACAGCTATATTTTGTGTTGTAGATTCATGTAAGATAGTAGTGTTGCTTTCGTTTGCCTCGCCCGTTGATACACGTACTTGATTTTATCACATACCGTTGTTTGTATTCAATGTAATAATACCATATCCTAAATTGTTTATATGTACACACGTGTAATAACACGTGGAAGGATTCTGATTGGTTGAGAGAATAAATAATCATTATAATTTGTAAATTAAACTTAGTATGTTTCACTTTGAATTGGTACATAACGTTAATGGTAAGACAAACTACGATTTAAAAGAATTCTCGACTCGATTAAAATGCTGTTTAAAACATAAATATAACGCTGGATGTCATGATGCTTTAGTGACGTCATGACAATTTGCGCCAAAATGAAAGTAGAGCCGTATGCAAGAATACGTTTAAAACCCAATATGGTAATATGATGAAAAGGATTTTATACTCGTGATTTCATACCAGATTTTATGAAACTATTTTTCGAATTTTTCGAATTTTGCTATTAAACGAGCCGTTTGGCTAATAGCAAATCGAGTTTCATAAAATATGTTATGAAATGACCACGAGTGTAAGATCCTATGTTGATTGCGTGTATTCATAATAATTATTATCATCTGCATGCAAACACTCTAAAAGTTGATTGATAAATTCTCGGGACAATTGTGGAAATGCCTGTTTATCCATGAACACATGACCAGATTCTTATACGTATCAGTTAACTACATCGGTGAACCGATGTAGCGCCTAACTACATCGGTGAACCGATGTAGCGCCACAGAGCATTGCATTTTCTGAAAGTTAACGCCAACAATGTCCGTATATCTTTCATGTATCTTAACCCTTTCCTTCATAGAGATTTAAGTTAATATACTATTATATCTCCATACAAACGACAGCCATTTAATCCTTTCCTTCATAGAGAGTTAGGTTAATATACTATTATATCTCCATACAAACGACAGCCATTTAACCCTTTCCTTCATAGAGATTTAGGTTAATATACTATTATATCTCCATACAAACCACAGCCATTTAACCCTTTCCTTCATAGAGAGTTAGGTTAATATACTATTATATCTCCATACAAACGACAGCCATTTAACCCTTTCCTTCATAGAGAGTTAGGTTAATATACTATTATATCTCCATACAAACCACAGCCATTTAACCCTTTCCTTCATAGAGATTTAAGTTAATATACTATTATATCTCCATACAAACCACAGCCATTTAACCCTTTCCTTCATAGAGATTTAAGTTAATATACTATTATATCTCCATACAAACCACAGCCATTTAACCCTTTCCTTCATAGAGATTTAGGTTAATATACTATTATATCTCCATACAAACGACAGCCATTTAACCCTTTCCTTCATAGAGAGTTAGGTTAATATACTATTATATCTCCATACAAACGACAGCCATTTAACCCTTTCCTTCATAGAGAGTTAGGTTAATATACTATTATATCTCCATACAAACCACAGCCATTTAACCCTTTCCTTCATAGAGAGTTAGGTTAATATACTATTATATCTCCATACAAACGACAGCCATTTAACCCTTTCCTTCATAGAGATTTAGGTTAATATACTATTATATCTCCATACAAACGACAGCCATTTAACCCGTTCCTTCATAGAGAGTTAGGTTAATATACTATTATATCTCCATACAAACGACAGCCATTTAACCCTTTCCTTCATAGAGATTTAGGTTAATATACTATTATATCTCCATACAAACGACAGCCATTTAACCCTTTCCTTCATAGAGATTTAGGTTAATATACTATTATATCTCCATACAAACGACAGCCATTTAACCCTTTCCTTCATAGAGATTTAGGTTAATATACTATTATATCTCCATACAAACGACAGCCATTTAACCCTTTCCTTCATAGAGATTTAGGTTAATATACTATTATATCTCCATACAAACGACAGCCATTTAACCCTTTCCTTCATAGAGATTTAAGTTAATATACTATTATATCTCCATACAAACGACAGCCATTTAACCCTTTCCTTCATAGAGATTTAGGTTAATATACTATTATATCTCCATACAAACGACAGCCATTTAACCCTTTCCTTCATAGAGATTTAGGTTAATATACTATTATATCTCCATACAAACGACAGCCATTTAACCCTTTCCTTCATAGAGATTTAGGTTAATATACTATTATATCTCCATACAAACGACAGCCATTTAACCCTTTCCTTCATAGAGATTTAGGTTAATATACTATTATATCTCCATACAAACGACAGCCATTTAACCCTTTCCTTCATAGAGATTTAGGTTAATATACTATTATATCTCCATACAAACGACAGCCATTTAACCCTTTCCTTCATAGAGATTTAAGTTAATATACTATTATATCTCCATACAAACGACAGCCATTTAACCCTTTCCTTCATAGAGATTTAAGTTAATATACTATTATATCTCCATACAAACGACAGCCATTTAGCTATCATGCAGTGGATAAGTAGTCGCCATATCTATACCACCTCCATAGATATTACTGGGACTACATAGAGATTTAGGTTAATATACTATTATATCTCCATACAAACGACAGCCATTTAGCTATCATGCAGTAGATAAGTAGTCGCCATATCTATCCCACCTCCATAGATATTACTGGGACTACATAGAGATTTAGGTTAATATACTATTATATCTCCATACAAACGACAGCCATTTAGCTATCATGCAGTGGATAAGTAGTTGCCATATCTATCCCACCTCCATAGATATTACTGGGACTACATAGAGATTTAGGTTAATATACTATTATATCTCCATACAAACGACAGCCATTTAGCTATCATGCAGTGGATAAGTAGTCGCCATATCTATCCCACCTCCATAGATATTACTGGGACTACATAGAGATTTAGGTTAATATACTATTATATCTCCATACAAAGACAGCCATTTAGCTATCATGCAGTGGATAAGTAGTCGCCATATCTATCCCACCTCCATAGATATTACTGGGACTACATAGAGATTTAGGTTAATATACTATTATATCTCCATACAAACGACAGCCATTTAGCTATCATGCAGTGGATAAGTAGTCGCCATATCTATCCCACCTCCATAGATATTACTGGGACTACATAGAGATTTAGGTTAATATACTATTATATCTCCATACAAACGACAGCCATTTAGCTATCATGCAGTGGATAAGTAGTCGCCATATCTATCCCACCTCCATAGATATTACTGGGACTACATAGAGATTTAGGTTAATATACTATTATATCTCCATACAAACGACAGCCATTTAGCTATCATGCAGTGGATAAGTAGTCGCCATATCTATCCCACCTCCATAGATATTACTGGGACTACATAGAGATTTAGGTTAATATACTATTATATCTCCATACAAACGACAGCCATTTAGCTATCATGCAGTGGATAAGTAGTCGCCATATCTATCCCACCTCCATAGATATTACTGGGACTACATAGAGATTTAGGTTAATATACTATTATATCTCCATACAAACGACAGCCATTTAGCTATCATGCAGTGGATAAGTAGTCGCCATATCTATCCCACCTCCATAGATATTACTGGGACTACATAGAGATTTAGGTTAATATACTATTATATCTCCACACAAACGACAGCCATTTAGCTATCATGCAGTAGATAAGTAGTCGCCATATCTATCCCACCTCCATAGATATTACTGGGACTTCATAGAGATTTAGGTTAATATACTATTATATCTCCACACAAACGACAGCCATTTAGCTATCATGCAGTGGATAAGTAGTTGCCATATCTATCCCACCTCCATAGATATTACTGGGACTACATAGAGATTTAGGTTAATATACTATTATATCTCCATACAAACGACAGCCATTTAGCTATCATGCAGTGGATAAGTAGTCGCCACATCTATCCCACCTCCACAGATATTACTGGGACTACATAGAGATTTAGGTTAATATACTATTATATCTCCACACAAACGACAGCCATTTAGCTATCATGCAGTGGATAAGTAGTCGCCATATCTATCCCACCTCCACAGATATTACTGGTACTACATGTGATTCTGGCCTTTATTATGAACCATTGGTTTGGTTACTACATTGTCAATGTATGTCGTATTGGTAATGGCATCAAGAGGTGCTTCTATGAGGGAAAGGGTTTATTATGAACATTGGTTTGGCTACTACATTGTCAATGTATGTCGTATTGGTAATGGCATCAAGAGGTGCCTCTATGAGGGAAAGGGTTTATTATGAACATTGGTTTGGCTACTACATTGTCAATGTATGTCGTATTGGTAATGGCATAAAGAGGTGCTTCTATGAGGGAAAGGGTTTATTATGAACATTGGTTTGGCTACTACATTGTCAATGTATGTGGTATTGGTAATGGCGTCAAGAGGTGCTTCTATGAGGGAAAGGGTTTATTATGAACATTGGTTTGGCTACTACATTGTCAATGTATGTGGTATTGGTAATGGCGTCAAGAGGTGCTTCTATGAGGGAAAGGGTTTATTATGAACATTGGTTTGGCTACTACATTGTCAATGTATGTGGTATTGGTAATGGCGTCAAGAGGTGCTTCTATGGAGGAAAGGGTTTAATGAACATTGGTTTGGCTACTACATTGTCAATGTATGTGGTATTGGTAATGGCGTCAAGAGGTGCTTCTATGGGGGAAAGGGTTTATTATGAACATTGGTTTGGCTACTACATTGTCAATGTATGTGTATTGGTAATGGCATCAAGGGTGCTTCTATGAGGGAAAGGGTTTATTATGACATTGGTTTGGCTACTACTTGTATGTATGTCGTATTGGTAATGGCTCAAGAGGTGCTTCTATGAGGGAAAGGGTTATGAACATTGGTTTGGCTACTACATTGTCATGTATGTCGTATTGGTAATGGCTGGGTGTTGGGGGTTTTTGGTTGTTTGTTGTTTTTTGGTTGGTGGGTGTTTTGGGGGGGTTTGTGGTTTTTTTGTGTTGTGGTATTGGTAATGGCGTCAAGAGGTGCTTCTATGAGGGAAAGGGTTTATGAACATTGGTTTGGTTACTACATTGTCAATGTATGTGGTATTGGTAATGGCGTCAAGAGGTGCTTCTATGAGGGAAAGGGTTTATGAACATTGGTTTGGTTACTACATTGTCAATGTATGTGGTATTGGTAATGGCGTCAAGAGGTGCTTCTATGAGGGAAAGGGTTTATGAACATTGGTTTGGTTACTACATTGTCAATGTATGTGGTATTGGTAATGGCGTCAAGAGGTGCTTCTATGGAGGAAAGGGTTTATGAACATTGGTTTGGTTACTACATTGTCAATGTATGTGGTATTGGTAATGGCGTCAAGAGGTGCTTCTATGGGGGAAAGGGTTTATGAACATTGGTTTGGTTACTACATTGTCAATGTATGTGGTATTGGTAATGGCGTCAAGAGGTGCTTCTATGGGGGAAAGGGTTTATGAACACTGGTTTGGTTACTACATTGTCAATGTATGTGGTATTGGTAATGGCGTCAAGAGGTGCTTCTATGGAGGAAAGGGTTTATGAACATTGGTTTGGTTACTACATTGTCAATGTATGTGGTATTGGTAATGGCGTCAAGAGGTGCTTCTATGGGGAAAGGGTTTATGAACATGGTTTGGTTACTACATTGTCAATGTATGTGGTATTGGTAATGGCGTCAGAGGTGCTTCTATGGGGGGTTTGTGTTTGGTTCTACATTGTCAATGTATGTGGTATTGGTTGGTGGTGTTTTGAGGGAAAGGGTTTATGAACATTGGTTTGGTTACTACATTGTCAATGTATGTGGTATTGGTAATGGCGTCAAGAGGTGCTTCTATGGAGGAAAGGGTTTATGAACACTGGTTTGGTTACTACATTGTCAATGTATGTGGTATTGGTAATGGCGTCAAGAGGTGCTTCTATGGAGGAAAGGGTTTATGAACACTGGTTTGGTTACTACATTGTCAATGTATGTCGTATTGGTAATGGCATAAATAGGTGTTTCTATCAGGGAATGGGTTAATTATGTATATCTGCACAAATCTTGTCTAATTAGCGATGACTATTTGCATTGTCATAAAGCTCATTGTCTATAGCCTACTGGATTATAATGACATTGCATTTTAGCTCACTTGACCCCAAAGGGTCAGGCAAGGATTTGTGAGAGGGCACTCTGTGTTCCCTCTGTCTGAATTTTTGTCTACGCCATTTCTGTCGCCAATTGGGAAAAACTGGAGCCAATTTGAAAAACTTGGGAGCCATATGTTTTTTAGTGCAATTGGCGCCATTGGTGCTATGCAGTGGAGAGTATTACTATAAACTCTATTAGCTTTTGATTCAATCCACTTGTCTTGATAGTTGTATTGTATGGATGATATATGTACAAATGTTATATGTTATGTTTATCTTGAAGTCATGATAGCGCAATGGTAGCCCTTTCGCTTCAGGTGCGAAAGGTCTGGAGTTTGAGCCCTGCTGGAGCCGTTATGATTGTGCCGTTATGATTGTGCCGTTAGGCAAGGCATTTAAATTCCACGTTGCCTCTTCTCTCTCCCTCGTGGCGATGGATTCCATCAGGAATGAGGTCTCGAGAGTGATTAATATAAGTTGTAATAACTTGTTTCGCAATCGAGCTAAAATAAATTTGTATTAACTAATGTGATAAATGTTTACACAATTTTTACATTTTAGTCCATTCGATGTAGTGTAGCTTTAAAGGAATCTATGTTAGTTTATTTATCCCCTGTAAATGAAAATCAGTAGTTATTGTGAATTACATTAAATATTCCATAAAGACATCTGCTTGTTTTTGTTCTACTGTAAATGATTCTCAGCACTTATTAACTCTTTGCATGCTGGGTAAAATAGAGGTTATGCCGGTATGAAGGGTGTGGGGAATTACTTTTTGATGTGTCTGTCTACCTGTTTGTCTGTCTGGACAGGATAGATAACTCTTAAAAGGGTGTAGATGGATTTTGATTAAAACCTTTGTGGAAATACCGAGGGTTGATCTAGGATTTGTTTTGATTGTGGGAGAAGTCGGTGAAGGTTCTTAAGGCAGTCGTCCAATGAGGGACCTCGCTGGCTTTTCTATTACCTCCCCTGACATATTAAAGTCCAATTGATCCCAACATGTATAGCGGTCCTTTTAGTTGGAACCCTTTGTTTTTACTGTTGTTCCCTAACCAAATGTTGCGGGATGATAAATGTGATTTGATCATAATCGTGTTAATTAACTGATAACATTGTTTTACAAATAAAGTACTCATTGCATATACTGTAGGAGATCTGTCGAGATATAGTCATAATAATTATACGAAGCGAAAGTGGTCAAAATTGCTAGCATGGTGTGCAAAGGAAACAACGATAAAAACAGAGGAAAACACTTAATAGGACCTATCTACTTTTAGGGAGTATTCAGGGGCACTAACTCACCAATGTCTTTCATTGACTTCTACAGTAAACTATGCATGCTTGTAGCTTGAAAACGAAGCTAAATAGACATGTAGTTTCAGGGGAACACCTGTGGGAAACATATGACCTCGGATAAGCCATACACTGCCGTGACCTTGAGGTTGACCCATTCAAGGTCAAATCAAGGTCATGTGAAATCGAGCGTTTGTTGTGTCAAATACCTGCGCGGATGTTAACATCTCTATGAGGGTGCTATCATATAGTTAAACATTTATCTCCTCCGAATCCTAGATTGATCTTCTCTGAATCCTAGATTTATCTTCTCTGAATCCTAGATTTATCTTCTCCGAATCCTAGATTGATCTTCTCTGAATCCTAGATTGATCTTCTCTGAATCTTAGATTTATCTTCTCCGAATCCTAGATTTATCTTCTCCGAATCCTAGATTTATCTTCTCCGAATCCTAGATTTATCTCTTCCGAATCCTAGATTTATCTCCTCCGAATCCTAGATTTATCTTCTCCGAATCCTAGATTTATCTCCTCAGAATCCTAGATTTATCTCCTCCGAATCCTAGATTTATCTTCTCCGAATCCTAGATTTATCTTCTCCGAATCCTAGATTTATCTTCTCCGAATCCTAGATTTATCTCCTCCGAATCCTAGATTTATCTTCTCTGAATCCTAGATTTATCTCCTCCGAATCCTAGATTTATCTCCTCCGAATCCTAGATTTATCTCCTCCGAATCCTAGATTTTTTGAATTCCAGTGAGAGTACACACACACATGGTAATCATTATTATATTTTTCAACTTTTTAACCTCTTCATTTTATTGTTATATATAATCTAATCCATACAGTGGTTGCCAGATCGGACAGGTGTGTTCTCCGGGTACTCCGGTTTCCTCCCACACGATTGACCACATATACGCTTTCATCCGAGCCAACGAGAGTGATTACTATAAGTTGTTAGAACTTGCTTCGCAATCGTTGTAAAATAAATAAAGTTTAAACTTAATCCATACCATTGGTAATCTAATCAAGATGGCGACTATGCAATTAAGAGCGTAAACAAGAGAAAATAAAATGGTCGCCACTTTTCATAGCTGATCCCTTCTACACCCTACCAACCCTCAAATAATTTGGAGACGGATTGGAAATTGTTAATTATAATAACTGAGAGATTGACAACTGGAGAAAAAAAAATGCTTTTTTTCTTTCTTCGCCAAATCATTATGATTTTTAATGCAGAAATGGCGACCGCCAGCGGGAACCATGAATTAACTCTGTTTGACATTCGTTGGTAGTATCTATCTAAATTTTGTTACATTTTTTTAATTTATCACTAAAATTAGATTTTAGAGTTAGCTGTAGTATATAATGGACCCTGTAATGAATTAACCCGTTACTCTACATTTAGGTGAAATAAAACATTTATCAACCCGTTACTCTACATTTAGGTGATATAAAACATTTATCAACCCGTTACTCTACATTTAGGTGACATAAAACATTTATCAACCCGTTACTCTACATTTAGGTGATATAAAACAACGTTATCAACCCTTTACTCTACATTTAGGTGACATAAAACAACGTTATCAACCCGTTACTCTACATTTAGGTGATATAAAACAACGTTATCAACCCTTTACTCTACATTTAGGTGATATAAAACAACGTTATCAACCCTTTACTCTACATTTAGGTGATATAAAACAACGTTATCAACCACCCTTTACTCTACATTTAGGTGATATAAAACAACGTTATCAACCCTTTACTCTACATTTAGGTGATATAAAACAATGTTATCAACCCGTTACTCTACATTTAGGTGATATAAAACAACGTTATCAACCCTTTACTCTACATTTAGGTGATATAAAACAACGTTATCAACCCTTTACTCTACATTTAGGTGACATAAAACAACGTTATCAACCCTTTACTCTACATTTAGGTGATATAAAACAACGTTATCAACCCTTTACTCTACATTTAGGTGATATAAAACAATGTTATCAACCCGTTACTCTACATTTAGGTGATATAAAACAACGTTATCAACCCTTTACTCTACATTTAGGTGATATAAAACAACGTTATCAACCCTTTACTCTACATTTAGGTGACATAAAACAACGTTATCAACCCTTTACTCTACATTTAGGTGATATAAAACAACGTTATCAACCCTTTACTCTACATTTAGGTGATATAAAACAATGTTATCAACCCGTTACTCTACATTTAGGTGACATAAAACAACGTTATCAACCCGTTACTCTACATTTAGGTGATATAAAACAACGTTAGCAACCCTTTACATTTTGGTGACATAAAACAATGTTATCAACCCGTTACTCTACATTTAGGTGACATAAAACAACGTTATCAACCCGTTACTCATCATTTAGGTGACATAAAACAACGTTATCAACCCGTTACTCTACATTTAGGTGACATAAAACACTTATCAACCCGTTACTCTACATTTAGGTGATATAAAACACTTATCAACCCGTTACTCTACATTTAGGTGACATTAAACACTTATCAACCCTTTACTCTACATTTAGGTGACATAAAACAATGTTATCAACCCGTTACTCTACATTTAGGTGACATTAAACACTTATCAACCCTTTACTCTACATTTAGGTGACATAAAACAACGTTATCAACTCGTTACTCTGCATTTTGGTGACATAAACAACGTTATCAACCCTTTACTCTGCATTTTGGTGACATAAAACAACGTTATCAACCCTTTACTCTGCATTTTGGTGACATAAAACAACGTTATCAACCCTTTACTCTACATTTAGGTGACATAAAACACTTATCAACCCGTTACTCTACATTTAGGTGACATAAAACACTTATCAACCCGTTACTCTACATTTAGGTGACATAAAACACTTATCAACCCGTTACTCTACATTTAGGTGACATAAAACACCATTATCAACCCTTTACTCTACATTTAGGTGACATAAATCACCGTTATCAACCCGTTACTCTACATTTTGGTGACATAAAACAACGTTATCAACCCATTTCTCTACATTTTGGTGACATAAAACACCGTTATCGCTTCCAATGTGTATCCGCCATTGCCGTGTATTATGACGGATGACCGTAATTGGGTAGTTTATACCAAATACATCTTTGACTCTTTGCATGGTATCGGTGTAACTAGCAAGTCAAAAGATCGTAACCGACAAATTTCTAATGAAATTCCAACGACGTATTTCCAGAGTTTTCAGTTACAAATAAGAATGAGAAATAAATGAGTTGTCGTCTGCTACAATTATTTGAACTATTTATTGCCTGGATTTTACCCAGCATGCAATGATGTAAAGCTATCACTTCCCCAAATAGAAGCTCCCCTATTATCAAGATTTGTCCTATGTCAAATATTTTTGGGAGAAGTGAGAAAGCGCGTGATTGTGTCGTTAAATGGTTATTTAATAAATGTTAACAAAGTATGGATAAAAAGACACAATATGACCATTAAATATTTATATATCTGATGCTGTGTGTTTCAGGGTTCAAGACGGAGGCACATGATCATGTTTCCAGTTTATTGAGGCCGAACTACTCTCAGATGGATCAGATGGATGCCATAGCAAGGAGGACGTACAAACCCGTGTCCGGACTGACGGAAGCCCAGAGACAACACAGGAGAGAAATGGATAGAGAAAGGCAGAGGCGCCGGCGGGAGAGGATCAAAGTCGCGACTGCAGAGTATTATCATTTGTTTCAACATTGACTCGAGCGTGCAAAGTGCTCATTTAGTATATTGACGATATGGAAGGAAAAATCAAATGTCAATCAATACGTGAATGAGAAAGAAATACAGTTAGTTACTTGTTAACTATTTTTCTCCATTGAAGCACCTCTCGACGCCATTACCAATTCCACATACACTTCCAAACAAACAAAAAAACGATCCACCAAATAATATAATTAACACATTTGTTTTTCAGTTATATATATTCGAATAAAACGTGGTTCGTTGTTCTGAGCGACGGAATTGACTGGCAGAACTCAGTTTTTTAGAATGATGTCGCAAAACTACAAAAATGGTAGTGAAATGGTGTCAGATGTTTGACATCACACCACCATGGTGGTTTATTGCAGATATAAACAGGGTAGATTCATTTAGAGTGCCTCATGGTTGATTGACTTAATTGTTCAAATGAGTTCTCTCATTAAATAAAGTCTTTCTTATTATTATTATTATTCTCTGCGAATACAGACAAAATGCCGAGTCATGTTAGAGTTGAGAATAACATCGAATCCCACCTGAGAACATTTGCAGTAATCTCTCCGAGTTGTTGTGTAAATATGCCGATTGCTTATCCATGATTAAGATTGGTATACGACAACGATATGTATGGAGATGTACTAACAATAGCCTACATCTTTTAGGCCAAAAAAACAAACCTGTGTTTACAGTCCCTCACCTGACCCAGATTTTTTACATCCCCCACCCGACCCAGATTTTTTTAATGAAATTTAAATTTGTTTTTGAAATATGTTTTTTTTATACATTTTTCTGTGCCCAAGAATATGGGAGCAAAATCCCAAAATTACTTGCCGACCGACTATTTTTGTTTTGGCATGACACAGTATAAACATTTTTTTGTGCCTAATATAGAAATGGTTAAAGTTTTCTGATTGCTTTTGTTACGTTTTTTAAGTTTGATAATTGCTAAAAGGGATGGCTAAATGGATTGTGGCACCTATGTTGCACTGATGTGAATGTAATTGCCTACACTATTGCCTGGACTGCACACTCATTTACTAACTTCTGATAATGCAGTATGCTTCCATTGTTCTAGTCTTTATCTTAGACATGTGCTGTGTTTGTGACCTGGGAAAATAGAACATCTGTGTAAACTTGTCTTGCAACAGAGCTGTTGCTGTTGCGACAGAGCTGGTGTGCTGTATATGACGCAATACATTTCACTCTTCGATTACTTGTACACTTCATCTGAATACATTGAAATGTTTGCCTGCTAGTTTTGTCTATAGGTGTAAATTGCAGTTGATGTTTATTAAGTTTTGGAGATGGTTATATGGTATAGAGTTGTATTTTATTATTATGATATTTAAGAAAACAATGAGTGCGTGCTAATCCTCATCTGCTGAGTGCTTGTCATTGCTCTGTCTGTCTCATCCGCTGAGTGCTTTTTCTGGTTCATCTAATGAATGCTTGTCATGGCTTTTTCTGGTTCATCTAATGAATGCTTGTCATGGCTTGTTCTGGTTTATCTAATGAATGCTTGTCATGGCTTGTTCTGGTTCATCTAATGAATGCTTGTCATGACTTGTTCTGGTTCATCTAATGAATGCTTGTCATGGCTTGTTCTGGTTCATCTAATGAATGCTTGTCATGGCTTGTTCTGGTTCATCTAATGAATGCTTGTCATGGCTTGTTCTGGTTCATCTAATGAATGCTTGTCATGGCTTGTTCTGTTTCATCTAATGAATGCTTGTCATGGCTTGTTCTGGTTCATCTAATGAATGCTTGTCATGGCTTGTTGTGGTTCATCTAATGAATGCTTGTCATGACTTGTTCTGGTTCATCTAATGAATGCTTGTCATGGCTTGTTCTGGTTCATCTAATGAATGCTTGTCATGGCTTGTTCTGGTTCATCTAATGAATGCTTGTCATGACTTGTTCTGGTTCATCTAATGAATGCTTGTCATGACTTGTTCTGGTTCATCTAATGAATGCTTGTCATGACTTGTTCTGGTTCATCTAATGAATGCTTGTCATGACTTGTTCTGGTTCATCTAATGAATGCTTGTCATGACTTGTTCTGGTTCATCTAATGAATGCTTGTCATGACTTGTTCTGGTTCATCTAACATAACAATAAATTGTCATGGCTTGTTCTGGTTCATCTAATGAGTGCTTGTCATGGCTTGTTCTGGTTCATCTAATGAATGCTTGTCATGACTTGTTCTGGTTCATCTAATGAATGCTTGTCATGGCTTTTTATGACTTTATATGTCTCTTACGTTTGTATTGTTTTATTTGTCTATTTCATCTGAAGAGTGTTTGTCACGGTTTGGTCTAGCTCATTGGAAGAGTGTTTGTTATGGCTTGGTCTAGCTCATTGGAAGAGTGTTTGTTATGGCTTGGTCTAGCTCATTGGATGAGTGCTTGTTATGGCTTGGTCTAGCTCATTGGAAGAGTGTTTGTCACGGTTTGGTCTAGCTCATTGGAAGAGTGTTTGTCACGGTTTGGTCTAGCTCATTGGATGAGTGCTTGTTATGGCTTGGTCAGTCTTATCCCTCCATTTCTGAATAATAATATTTGCCATAGCTACTCAATCTGTAGACTGATTTGTAGTATTCACACGAAAACTCCCAAATCATTTACGTACTAAGTAGTCCACATTGACATAAGAATTTTGATCATCACATTTTCCCGAAGTCATAAGCTTGTAACGGACACTTTGCAATATGTTCATCTCTTTACAGATTTATCATATATTCTAACACAAACAGTCGTAGTTACTAGTTATGATGTTGACCGATATAGTTATAACTTATAAACAACGCTTTTTTTGCCAGAACTTCTTCGTCTATTGACTGAGTTGTCTGATATGTAAGAGTTTTCTGATATGTTCGAATTGTCTGATATGTTCTAGTTGGCTGATATGTTCGAGTGGGGTAATATGTTCAACATGGCTGATAAGTTCAAGTTTGTTGATATGTTCAAGTTGGTTGATATTTTCGAGTTGGCAGAGTTAGTTGATATGTTCGAGTTGGCTGATATGTTTGAGTTGGTTGATATGTTTGAGTTAGTTGATATGTTCGAGTTGGCTGATATGTTCAAGTTGGCTGATGTGTTTGAGTTGGCTGATGTGTTCGAGTTGGTTGATATGTTCGAGTTGGCTGATATGTTCAAGTTGGCTGATGTGTTTGAGTTGGCTGATATGTTCGAGTTAGTTGATATGTTCGAGTTGGCTGATATGTTCAAGTTGGCTGATATGTTTGAGTTAGTTGATATGTTCGAGTTGGCTGATATGTTCGAGTTAGTTGATATGTTCGAGTTGGCTGATATGTTCGAGTTGGCTGATATGTTTGAGTTGGTTGATATGTTTGAGTTGGTTGATATGTTCGAGTTGGCTGATATGTTCGAGTTGGCTGATATGTTAAAGTTGGCTGATATGTTTGAGTTGGCTGATATGTTCGAGTTGGCTGATGTGTTTGAGTTGGCTGATGTGTTTGAGTTGGCTGATATGTTCGAGTTAGTTGATATATTCGAGTTGGCTGATATGTTCGCACACAATACTGAGCTGAAAAGTTCTCTGGTTGGCTACCTGGGTGCCTGGCTACCTGGGTGCTGCCTGTCCATTCCTAAGATACTGCTATGAGAGACATCCTGTGTGTGTTCCTTCACCAGTAATAGCTTAAGAGCCACCATAGTCAACCAAAGCTTTAAAGCCCTGACACATTAATGAATTGTCTTCTGCTACAATTCATTTGATCAATTTTTAGCCCTTATATTACCCAGCATGCAAAGAGTTGATGTTACATTATTGTCTACCATTTCGAGTACTTGATATTATTACAAGAATGACGATATTATGATTTATAATATGTGTTAAAAAATGAAATATAACATTATCGACAAATTAGTATGTAGACACAGTAGCTTGGTCTTGTAAGTAAAGTTTAAGCTTTATATATTTTACAAGGATTGCGAAGCAAGTTTTAACAACTTATATTAATTACTCTCGTTGCCGCAGATGAAAGCGTAAATGTTTGTTATTCGTGTGGGAGGAAACCGGAGTACCTGGAGAAAACCCACCTGTCTGATCTAGCAACTACGGTACCATCTCAGGGTTCCCGCTGTCGGTCGCCAAAGGTGCCGAATATGATAAAAAATAAATATTTGCTTCAAATATTTATTTATGAACTATATGGCTCTTAGTTGGCTCCAAGTTTTTTAAATTGGCTCCAGTGTTTTTCAATTGGCGACAGAAGTTGTGTGGACAAACATTCAGACGGAGGGAACCTTGCATCTCACATACATTCCGGTCCGAGGATCGAGTCGTGTATGTTAGGACTGCACTGTTGCATTTTTATGTTTTTCCGGATATTTCTCCGATGAATTTCATCATAAACTATTTACCCTGTAATTTTAGCTCTTGAATGGGGAATTAATTTCATCATAAACTATTTACCCTGTAATTTTAGCTCTTGAATGGGGAATTAATTTCATCATAAACTATTTACCCTGTAATTTTAGCTCTTGAATGGGGAATTAATTTCATCATAAACTATTTACCCTGTAATTTTAGCTCTTGAATGGGGAATTAATTTCATCATAAACTATTTACCCTGTAATTTTAGCTCTTGAATGGGGAATTAATTTCATCATAAACTATTTACCCTGTAATTTTAGCTCTTGAATGGGGAATTAATTTCATCATAAACTATTTACCCTGTAATTTTAGCTCTTGAATGGGGAATTAATTTCATCATAAACTATTTACCCTGTAATTTTAGCTCTTGAATGGGGAATTAATTTCATCATAAACTATTTACCCTGTAATTTTAGCTCTTGAATGGGGAATTAATTTCATCATAAACTATTTACCCTGTAATTTTAGCTCTTGAATGGGGAATTAATTTCATTATCTTACATTATTTACCTTTACATTTTATTTATTTGTTATAGAAATACATATACCGTAATTATTCTAATATTCACTCGTGATTTAATAATCGCACATCCGTCGACTTTTGGGCGTGAAAACTGTCGTATGCCAGATAAATGCCCATCACGACTTTTCACCATATGAACTGCCATTATATATATAACGAACTATAAGACAAATGTCGATTTAAAAGTCTCGACGCAATTATAACGCTGTTTAAAACTGAAATATAATATATGATAATGTGTTGTGACGTCATGATAATTTAGTGACGTCAGTACTATTTGCGTTGACACTTGGTGCCAAAATGAAAGTAGCAACGTTATTTATTAAAACGCTCGCTACGGTAACGTGATAAAGGGATCTTACACTCGTGATGATTTCATACCATATTTTATGAAACAAATTTTGGAATTTTGCTATTAACCCTTTCAACACCACAGACCTCTAAATTGGCTTACAAAAAAGTGTAGATCCAGATGTCTCATCAGGATCTGCACATTTTTCAAGTAATATAACTATTTTTAGAAAATAAATTACTCATTTTGATAAATGAACTGATCCAAATGTAATTTTGTTATTAATTTATTGGTCTAAAATTATCATGGACCAGTCCATGTGAGTTACTTGGTGTTGAATGGGTTAATGTGGAAGTCGTGATAGCGCAGTGGATGCGCGTTCGCTTCAGGTGCGAAAGGTCCGGAGTTCGAGCCCCACTAGAGCCGTTACGATTGTGCCCTTAGGCAAAGCATTTAAATTCCACATTGCCTCTTCTCTCTCCCTCGTGGCGATGGATTCCATCAGGAATGAGGTCTCGAGAGTGATTTATATAAGTTGAAATAACTTGTTTCGCAATCGAGCTAAAATAAATTTGTATAAAATAAAAAAAATGGGTTAAGTGAGCCTATATGAATGTTGTTTGTTGCAGCTACAACCTGTGCCCGATTGGAGACATACCAGTAGCATACATTAACCCATTCAACACCAAGTAACTGACATGGACTGGTCCATGATATTTTTAGACCAATAAATTAATAATGAAATTACATTTGGACCAGTTCATTTATCAAAATGGGTAATTTTGTCTAAAAATAGTAATATTATTCGCACAAAGTGCAGATCGTGTTGAGACTGCTCGTGTTGAGCTGGCTCATCTGGATCTACACTTTTTGTAAGACTATTTAGAGGTCTGTAGTGATGAAAGGGTTAAAGGAATATTTACTGCTAATAGTGTTCGCACTTGTTTGTGATTTTTTCTTGGTTTTTATCTATCATTGCTACCGATTGCCCACATGAACCCGAAGAGATTAGTCATTTTATATTTAACCCGTTCAACACCACAGACCTCTAAATAGGCTTACAAAAAGTGTAGATCCAGATGAGCCGGCTAGTGACGAGCCGTCTCATCAGGATCTGCACTTTTTGCAGGTAATATTACTATTTTTAGACAAAATTACCCATTTTAATAAAATGAATTGGTCCAAAGTTAATTTTCTTATTAATTTATTGGTCTAAGAATGTCATGGACCAGTCCATGTCAGTTACTTGGTGTTGAATGGGTTAACCGAATAACTGAATCGGCCAAAACTACAAAAAATGCTCGTCAAATGACGTTTGACATCACCCGCTAAACAGTGTTTTATTGCAGATTTAAAAATGGGAAATTCCTTCTTTGCGACAAGATTGAATAAAGTGCATGTATATTTTCATGCCCGGTAGATAGAGTGTCACAGTTGTATACAATATACTTAACCCGGCGCGATATAGCCTGAACTGTGCTGATGCGCCGTTAAACCAAATACTCACTCACTCACAGTTGCAATGTAGCGTAATGTCATGCTTCGTGCATTGGTTAGTTCACAGGTATTTCTAATCGAATCTGAATCGGCAATATGAATGAACTTGAATGACGTATGGTACGAATACGGAAGTGCAGAAAGTCACTGCTTGAAAAGCGTGTACCATATATACTTGCGTGTATAGTGAAGACGGCAAGTTGTGTTTATTTCTGTTCGTATCTGCAAATTTGTGGATTTTATTAATTGCCCAGTGCGTTTATTGTGATAATTACGGTACGTTTTTTTCTGTACATATGTATGTTTGTTTTAATAGAAAAATTATTGCTGTTTATATTTTATGCCAAGCTGTAATAAGTTTATTTGGCTTGTTTATTTTATAATTGCATAAAGCAAGAGAATTTATTTTGTTGTAGTTGTTAATTTTCTTGAAAGTTTGGATTTATACTGGTGTCAGTAGATGTATCGGTGCTTATCTTTATATAGATAAGATGTTGATTCATAACACTTTGCACGCTAGCGGCAGATAAAATCACTTTCAAACAGCATAGAGCCAGATGACACGACACCGGTTGATCAGACTCTGCTGTTTGCTATTTGGATAGTGGAGCTAAAAATACTTGGATGAATAGTAAACAAAATAGATCATGATCAGGCACGGCGTTGCATCTCGGCTGATCTGGATCTATGTTGTTTGCAAATGTGATTTTATATACTCAGCAGGCAAAACCACATATTTTTACCCCCCACCGAAGACTGGTGATTATTAATTAATCGTTCTGCTGGTTTCCGGTACATACATCATGGCGCCCTTCCTTCCGGTACATACATCCGGGCGCCCTTCCGTCCGGAGCAGAGTTTTGAAGATGGATTGGTAGAATTCAATTTTATTTGCAGGTCTCGTTCTAGTGGGCGATTGGGGCGAAATGGTCGCCGTAGGTCCCTGAATTCGCGCCCTGTGGACCAGATTTCTCCCTTAAATTTTGTTTGGCAATGGTCATACAAACGAGCATTCATTATAATGCACTCATGCTATTAAAAATTGTCAAATTGTGACGTTTAACCTTATTTTGTTGAAATTATTAAATAACACAATTTGAAGGGTGCAATCACGCGCTGTCTGTCTCACTTCTCCCAAACATTATGACCTAGAATGATCCCTGATTTCGGTACAAAGTATGTGTTCCCATACAGATTAGTTAGTATCCAACCAAACATTGTACCAAAACCCCTTAGATGCTTACCTTATTGTCCTTGTACTGGTAATGCATGTTGGTCTGGCCCCAATATCTCTTCTTCATGTCATTGAAGGATACCTTCCGACCTAGGACTCCCTATGCACGTCGGAGGAGCATGTCGTTCCTTTATTCACATTTACAGACATGTCAACATCTGATGGACAACAAGCATCAAGAGGCAGATTTTGTTTTTTTTGTAAAGCCTTCAGGGACCCACACACTAATTAATAAACAGTTTGCAGTTTCTTACGGAAGTTGGTGCACCAAGTACTGGCTGGTTAACCAATGTAGCCAGATCAGGAAAGGTGTTGTTAGGTAAACTACCCGCCGGCAATATAGCCCAAAATGGTGCTGATGAAGGCGTAAAACCCAAAACAACAAGAAAAACATAAACACGACATCCACTTAATATAAATAAGGCTATATTTAACAGAAATTGTACTGAATGATGGGCGCCCAACCATTTGTAATTGTTATAAAAACTAACAAATAGTTGAAGTTACTTCAGATAGCGTAAAACCCAAACAAACAACATCTTTAATCAGCACAAATGTATTGTGGGGTCTCTCTGGTATGGTCGGTTACTTCAACATCTCTTATCCCTCAATGCTGCTGGATCGAATCCTACTGTGGGTGTCGAATTATGTGCGGAAGCTATTCAGCTGGTTTGCGGAAGATTGGGTTGAATTAAAAGAATTTAGTACTTGGGTGCTTAAATTCCACATTGCCTCCTCTAACTTCCATATGGCGAAGGATTCCATCGATCTTAATCACGAATAAGCTAATATTGTACGGTCTTGTTTCGCAATCAAGCTAAAGTAAATATGCATTCAATTTTAAAAAATAAAGGAGATAAAAGAATTTAGTTCCAGTTCTTAAAGCGACATTACATCGGCAAAAGCCCCCAAAAAATGCATTTGTTAACGTATAAATGCATTGCTACTATGCATTCTTCCGAATACATTTGACCACTAACATTGAATCAATAAACAATGTTTTTGTGATCTACAAACATTCAAAAGTGAAAGTAGGATTTTATATAGCTGTCATCCATGCTCTGAATTGATGTTTGTTTGTTTGTCATTGGAGTCATATCGCGTGATACTGTAGTCTAGAGATAATTAAGCTAAGATTAGTCTACAAATAAATATGCAGAGGCATCATGTCAGATATATCAGTAAGTCTGTACCATAAATCGAGTTATTCAAGATACACGCGTTGTATTACGCATGGATGTTGACACTATTTACATTATTTTGTTGTCATCAAACCGCGTATACGACGCTTGTTTATTTGTTGAAATACTCAGTTTTTGAGGTAAATATTGGAGAACATTTTTATACCATATAATAGGAAAATTCATTCTGCTGACATTTGCGTTTTCACCGATGTAGTGTCGCTTTAATAAAATCATTGCTAAGCATTCATTGGAGTTTTCTAAGCACCATTTGTACATGCCCCTCACCGCTGTAGGTTCGAATGATTTCATGTGAGGAAGCTATCCAGTTCGCTTGTAGTAGGTCGATGGTTTAACCAGCGTGTCCGACCGTGTCTGCAATGCAGCACGGAGAGGCACCACCCGTGGTCTTCCTCCACCAATAATAACGGGGAGAGTCACCATATTTCCTAAGCTGTTTGTGCGACTTTAAACCACAAAAAACAAAGAAACAAATGAACTAATCACAAATTAATCGAGCAAACATTTTTCAGCATTTTTGATTTAAAAGAAACTATCATCTTGGCATTTAGTATGCTATATGTTTGTTTTCCAGGAGACGATTCTGAACACATTCAGCTGCAACATGTCTCCAGTGTGGACGACACAGAAGACGGCCAGTATTTACCGATGTCTATGAAGACGGAAGAAATGCAGATGCGGTACAAGCAAATGGAGAAAGACTTGATGTGTGTATATTGCGAGAAGGTTTTGAGTAACTATGCCAACCTGAGAAGACATATGCGTATACACGAAGGCGTATTTCCATATAAGTGTAACATTTGTGACAAAAAGTTTTCCGATGCCAGTAACTACAAGAAACACGCTGTAATTCATTTTTTGAACAACATGAATCAATAAAGAAAGAGTGGTAATGTGAACTAATAAAATAGCAGTAAAATACAGTTGATTATAAGGGGTGCCAAGTGGTTACTGTCATTGACTTCAAATCACTTGCCCCTCGCTGTTGTAGGTTCGAGACCCACTGGGATGAGTCAAATTCATTCATGTGTGGAAGCTATCCAGCTGGCTTAAGGTCAGAGATTCCACCTGAGTGACCATCTGTGATACTGCTCGGAGGGCGGGGCATGCTTCCTCCACCAGTAATTGCTGGAGAGACGCCATATTATGATGTATTCTGTTTGTGTGACTTTAAAACGCCAAAAATAACGGGGCTCATTTTAGGTCAGAATTTTTGGGAGACGTGAGAAAGCCAGCTATCGCATCCTTAAAATTGTGTTATAAAATTCAACGAAATTTGCACAGTGTGATCATTGACTGCAACATTTGAATGGAAGGAGTGCTTTATAGCAGGCCAGTGTATCTTACTGGACAACATTTTGTATGAACATTTAGAATTTTTAGTTCTTTATTTTAGGGAGAAATGGGGGCGAAGACAGTGACCCTTGCCCAAGTCGACTATTTCGCCCAAGTCCTCTAGAATAAGCCCTGTCAGGGTAGTGATACTTTAGGTGTTGGTTTAATACAGAGTAACAGTATTCCGAGATATAGTGGAGAAATGCTTGATATAAGCAAGGAAATCGCTGTTATGCCATTTAACCCATTCAACACCAAGTAACTCACATGGACTGGTCAATGATATTCATAAACCAATAAATGAATCAGAAAATCACATTTGGACAAGTTCATTTATCAAAATGGGTAATTATGTCTAAAAATAGTCATATCACTGGCAAAAAGTGCAGATCCTGATGAGACGGCTCGTCACGAGCCGGCTCATCTGGATCTACACTTTTTGTAAGCCTATTTAGAGGTATGTGTTGTTGAAAGGGTTAACACATTTATCGCTTTGCACATACTGCTGCCATACCACGCTGTTATCTATGGGAATCTATATCACAGATTGTTGTGATCTTATTCACAATTTGTAATATATTATACACAGGGATGTGACCCTTCCTGTTTTTAGACGATTATTTTGGTCAAATTTCTGAAAAATAAATATTGTCAGATTTGGTCAGATTAGGAAGGGGCGATCCTCTTATTTCAGAATTGATTTCCACGACATCATCACGTCTCTGTACTTCAGCACGTTCATCGAGCATATACAAGCAGAAACTTTGTTTGTTCCGTAAACTATGTCCAGCTTCATTGCTGGCGACCCCAAATAAACTTTATTTCTACTGTGTTTGGGTGTCAACATGTTGTCTCGGTATGCGATATTATGGCTGTTTATCCCCTTGTTGCAGCGAGCACTGGCATATTGTTGACTCACTGACATATTGTCCATGCATGTACATGTATACCTTCGACAAATACTCGCGTCATTCATGGCTACTGCTTTCTTTCATTGATATGTTCCATTTTCGTGAAATTTAGAATATTCTTTGTCTAATGAATAATGCACTAAAAATGTTACAACATACTTACTCTATAGAGCTAAGCCAAACAATATTTTGCATGTGGACTCTGGTTGGTATGGGATTAGTTCTAGGTCAGAATGTTTGGGAGAAGTGAGAAAGCACTCGATAGTGTCCTTAAATGGTGTTATTTAATAAATTTCAACAAAATATGGTTAAAATGCAAAGTATGACCATTAAATACAACATTCTAATGAGGGAGAAGTGTGGCGTGGCCCCCAGAGGGCGACTATTTTGCCCACATCTCCCTCTAAAATGATTCCTGTGGACTGACCTATGTGCAACCAACTCATGTAAATCATCCTACAGGCATATTCACTATTGATCATAAAACCTGTTTCGATTAATTCTTTTATTTCATGCATGATTATTATGCCTTGAATTTCTAGTGTTGATATTTACTTATGACGCCAAGTATATTTCGCTGTTTGAATGGTTGAAAATATGTGTTCTTACATACAAGATAATATTATGACATGATCCACAGTTATTATGAATTACATATGTTACTGGTTTTTTCTAGAGCGGAATGGCAGCAGCCCTGCCCTGCCCTTTTTAGCCTTGCACTTTTTAGCCTTGCACTTTCCCAGCCCATTCGCCTTTTAAAAAAACATTGTTTGTTTTTCAAATTGTTTGTTTCAATTGTTTTTTACATAAGCCTAAAAAGGCGAGTGCCTTCGAGTGGTCAGACATTATAGCTTGGAACTTGTCCGTCCGTTTCGCCATTATGTACTGCCTTACTGCCTTACTGCCTATTTGATCAATCATCGTAAAATAGCAAAAATATTCTAGGGATTAAGCCCCAAAATACCCCTCCCGCACCACATTTTGGCTCAAAATGCACCAGACCCTTTTCTGACCCACCCTGCCCTTTTTTCCACTCTAGAATAAACCCTAATTTCATTGTTTAATTACAATTGTTAGGAATTTGTTATAGTTTTCCTTCTAAATAAACTTAATCAAGTTTAGTCAGAATACTCTGGGCTTGTTGTTTGTTATCTGTTTGGAACTATTTCCGTTAATATTTCTGAAAGTATCGTTGCGTTGATGTTACACTGCTCCAGATTGATCTTTGGGTAATTCTTTCCGTCAGGTTTATTCAAATGGTCATTACAGCCACTAGATGAACATTAGATGAACTATAAACCTACTTGAAGCCACTTGTTCAATATCAATATCCAAATATTTTCACATATATCAGATAGAGTCAAACATGTCTGAAGCAGCTAGCCAAGATAATCACAGAATGTTGCTGCTTAGCACAGGTGGCTGCTTAATAGAGGTCAAAGGTATAATAAAACAATATATTGGGAATTTGGAAACTGGCTGCTTAATAGAGGTTGGTTGCTTAAGAGAGGTGACCACAAACAGGTTTTACTGTAGTCCAATGACACTATTCCAAATTTTATGACTACCAAATTTATTGCACAATACCAAATTTTATGACACTACCAAATTGTATGACGCTATACCAAAGGGTCTAGGACAGGTGGACGTCGAGATTGGCGAGATTCTTATTCAAACTAGTTTCACTTTAATGATGTTTGATTGCATGTCATTGGCCAAGATTATACATGTATATATCATTATCTATGGTCAAGTGGTTGACTCATAATCCAGGAATCTTGCATTCGTTCACCATATATATACTAACAAGATCTAAATCATAGTCTTTATTATGAGACATTATATCCAAGGTCTTGCATGGTTTTAGTCCATGCATGTAACAGAACCAGAGGAACATCCACAATTGCATTATCTATATATATCCTCCAAAATCTAAAATTTCGTAGTCTTATCGAATGAGACTTTAGGCTGAGGTATTGTGTTGTTGGTTTAAACATATTTCTTCATTCATAATGTACAGTACATATCTATTGTATACAGAATGAAAATGGATTTAATCAAAAGCGTAAAACTTATTGAGATTATCTCCATATTGTGTTGTTGCACGTAGAGGAGTCTGAGGAAATGATTCTTGGCATGTATAATTCAAGCTTGCATGGATCAAAGTTGATTAAATTTACAATTCTGGAGGTTTTCCACAGGGTATTCCATACTTGCATGCACCAATCAAACTCTAGCATATATCAAAGTTGATTAATTTTACAATTCTGGAGGTATTCCATACTTACATGCACCAATCAAACTCTAGCATAGATCAAAGTTGATTTAATTTTACAATTCTGGAGGTATTCCACAAGGTTTTCCATACTTACATGCATCATTTAAACTCTAGCATGGATCAAAGTTGATTTAATTTTACAATTCTGGAGGTATTCCACAGGGTATTCCATACTTACATGCATCATTTAAACTCTAGCATGGATCAGTTGATGAATTTTACAATTCTGGAGGTATTCCACAGAGTGTTCCATATTTACATGCATCATTTAAACTCTAGCATGGATCAGTTGATGAATTTTACAATTCTGGAGGTATTCCACAGAGTGTTCCATATTTACATGCATCATTTAAACTCTAGCATGGATCAGTTGATGAATTTTACAATTCTGGAGGTATTCCACAGAGTGTTCCATATTTACATGCATCATTTAAACTCTAGCATGGATCAGTTGATGAATTTTACAATTCTGGAGGTATTCCACAGAGTGTTCCATATTTACATGCATCATTTAAACTCTAGCATGGATCAGTTGATGAATTTTACAATTCTGGAGGTATTCCACAGAGTGTTCCATATTTACATGCATCATTTAAACTCTAGCATGGATCAGTTGATGAATTTTACAATTCTGGAGGTATTCCACAGGGTATTCCATACTTACATGCATCATTTAAACTCTAGCATGGATCAAAGTTGATTCATTTTATAATTCTGGAGGTATTCCACAGGGTTTTCATTACTTGCATGCATAATTCAAACTCTAGCATAGATCAAAGTTGATTTAATTTTACAATTCTGGAGGTATTCCATAGGGTATTCCATACTTACATGCACCAATCAAACTCTAGCATAGATCAAAGTTGATTTAATTTTACAATTCTGGAGGTATTCCACAGGGTATTCCATACTTACATGCATCATTCAAACTCTAGCATGGATCAAAGCTGATTAAATTTACAATTCTGGAGGTATTCCATACTTATATGCACCAATCAAACTCTAGCATGGATCAAAGTTGATTCATTTTACAATTCTGGAGGTATTACACAGGGTATTCCATACTTACATGCATCATCTGGCATAGATCTTAAGTTTTATTTCTCTGCACAGGAAAGCGGAGTAAAAACATGTATATATATATGAGTGTATCGTTTTGAATTTTTCTTTACTGCATGAATGTACTACTACTCAAAAGAAACGCTTAATTAAAATCTTATTTACAAGTTTGACTCTTTTCAGGTTTCATGAACTCCATGACGGATGGATCTGCGACCAAAAGCATCGAACCCAAGTTTTCCTGTCATTATTGTGGAGCTGTTTTCAAGTATCGTACGAGTTATAAGAGACATTTGACACTGCACAATCCACAAGATGCAACGTACCATCAATGCAGTAAATGTCATTACTCCACCAAGAGAAAGGATCACCTCAAGTCTCACATGGCGGCAAAACATTTCCATGATTTCTTCATGTGAAATAATACTACTAATTAACTGCGGCTGACTTATTGACGTGGTTTATTGACTTTGGCTGTGTGCAGGATAATTAAAAATGTTGTTGATAGATTTTGGTGAAACTTTTTTTGCATAGCAGTATATTATAGAGGGTTGGTTGGACTATGAGGAAACGAGTTGAATTTGAAATAAATTGTTCCAAGGCCTGTTGTCAGTGCTGTCGGCAAAGTGGCCACTCCCATTGAGTGTATGATATATACCAATGTAGAATCAAGTATTTGTTCTGGTGTCAAATACCAGCGTGATTTGCATTTGCATCTCTCCGAGTGCTGTCCACCAGTTCTTGTGACAAATACCGTATGCTTGTTGTTTGTATCTCTCCGAGCATTATTCCCTGGTTATATTTCTGGTTATACTTTTTTTATTAAGTTTACATGCAGTTACTAGAAGTTCTATATATAGTTAGATGTATATCTGTATGTAAAATTGCTGCATATAATGTATTCTATTTTCAGAAATGTCAATAGTTTTTGTGTTATTTTCACACTGTCTCTCTCAGCGTTAATGATAGAGGCAGTAGCGAAATATACAGTTGGCAGTAATCTGGACAATAGGGTTAGAGTATTCTACTTTTCAGCTGTAGTTTACTGCCACCTGTTTTTTTGAGATTACTGCCTCTATCCCAATCCTGCACCAAGGTGAGACTCACATTTCGTGCAGTTTCGAGGGGGGGGGCAGGGGAGAGATAAATCTGTAAAATCGGGTAGACGAGGGAACTACTTTATGCTAATTAGATATCATGAACAAGTCCGGTAGTTTTCATTTATTTCTGCATCCAAATTTGTAACATTTCATTGGATAACGGAAAAATCCGAACACTGCAATGAAATTACGTCATTATAATAACAGTGATACGTCATCAATCAATCATGACTCAATCAACGACGTATTGCTATCATTCATTGGCTGTTCTCGCTACTAGCTTTTGATCCACAATTGTTTGTAAGCATCTAATCTCCCTTTGAATGTCGTTATGTAATGATCCTTTTAATTATGGTTAAAGTTATAGATTATTTGAATCTTTATCCGTGTTGGATGTAAATGTTTAGCATTAAAGAAATGAAACCGTTATACTTAACATGTACGTGGTGTTTACTTTAAGTGTTCAATACATGTGAGTAAATTGTCACATTCCAATGACCTCATCACTTTATAGTAAATTCATATGCCATTGATGCGTGTACATAGGTTGGCATATTTGTAAAGTATATGTCAATTGTTCCTAGCAGGGTTTTGTATCTCTCCAAGTGCTATCCGCCAGTTCTTGTGTCAAATACTGTACGCTGGTTGTTTGCATCTCTGATATTAAGTTTACATGCAGTTGCTAGAAGTTCTATATATAGCTAGATGTATAACTGTATGTAAATTTGGATATAGTGAGAACCATATATATATAATTTGTAAAGTGCATGAAAAGTATAAGAAAAGTGAGAAAATAAATCGAGCACCTCCGTTGAGTTGCAGTAAGGGAATTCCTCATTTATTTGCTCTGTCCAGTGACGAGTAGGGGTCGAAGCACATCCCCTAGTTAAAGTGTGTGCTTAACCATTTTGCCCATAAAGATATAGGCTATTGTACTACTATAATTATCTCCATTTAGCTACCAATCTAGTACACATCCTCGCAATCCAAGATGGCCAACTTGTTACTATAAATAGATTATTTGATTTTTGGGAACACCACATAGATATTAATGTTGGTGCATCAAAAATAGTTGTACTGCTCTTGTTTGTGCTTACCATTTTGCCCATAAAGATTTAGGCTATTATCTCATACATACCACAGCCATTTAGCTGTAAATCTGCTTATAGGCGTTCAGCATTGACAGATTTGTTATTGTTATATGTGTGTTATGTTACATGTTTATATGTAAATCGCCTTTGGGACTTGTAATCTTTATATGACAAGGGCGCTCAATAAGAATGGTAAAATAATAAAATCACCAAATCTTTATAATTCTTGTTTGCAGTATTTAAACAGGGCTCATTCTTAAGGGTGACATGGGCAAAGTAGTTGCTTTGCCATTTGGGGGCACCAATTCTCTCTTCTTTTTTTATATATACATATATACAGTTTTCATACAAAATATTGTCCAGTGACATACACTGGCCATTGTAAATAGTCCAGTGGTTAAAGCGTCTGCCTATGGAGCGTGAGGTCGAAGGTTCGAATCTCGTCAGGGGTTCATTCTGATATGGCCGGTTGGTGAGCCGCCAGCTAGTTAAATAATGGTTACCGATTGCCTACCAGCCTGACGTCTGGCACACAAGCATAGGATTCGGGAAGTACTGATGTTCATAAAAAGAGGTGTCTCATAAGTCAGAAATGGCTGGCCCTTTAAATAGGGGTGACACTATAATAAACAAACACACTTTACTGTAAAGCATTATTTCTATTTAAATAATGTAATTAATGGTCATATTGTGTGTTTTAGCCCTATTATGTTGAAATAATATCATTGGATGACGCAATACACGCTTTCTCACTTCTCCCAAATATTTGACTCCGAGTACTATCCTGGAAAGATAAAGAAAATCATGGGAAAATATTAGACAGGTCATATAAGATAATTTAGGTGGGTTGTTTATGCCTGCGATATACATGGATATCAGTCCTGACAACTGGGCTATATAAACCTACCTATCCAGATAAATAATATTGTCCAATGCATATGTTATATCAAATTATCATTCGTCACTAGTAAATACATTGTAGTTTTTGCCATTGAAAACAAATATGATTATTATAAAAGAAGCTGTAAATATCTGTGTGTAAATTTCTAGATTACTTTATGAAGTATATAGTGTATTAGGGTATTTTGAATATACAGTCAAACCTGTCTTTAGGCAGCCAGCCAAGGGATTCACAGAAAGTGTCTGCCTAGCACAGGTGGCTGCTTAACCCTTTCAACCCCACATGCCTCTAAATAGGCTTATGAAAAGTGTAGATCCAGATGAGCCGGCTTGTAACGAGCCGTCTCATCAGGATCTGCACTTTTTTGCCAGTAATAATTATTACTATTTTTAGATAAAATTACCCATTTTGATAAATGAACTGATAATTTTGTTATTAATTTATTGGTCTGAAAATATCATGGACCAGTCCATGTCAGTTACTTGGGGTTGAAAGGGTTAATACATGTAGAGGTAAAATGTATAATAAAACAACATATTGGGAATCTGGAAACTGGCTGCTTAATACACGTTGGCAATGTATAACAATGTCGCTTGCTTGTTTATTGTAATGCCTCGGCTGTTTACTTATTTGAAATTGTTTGGGAGACAAATAAAGCTGGATGTTAGTGCTTAAAACAGTTACTTTAACTTTATTTATTCTAAAACTATTTCGAAGCAAGTTTTAACAACTTACATTAATCACTCTCGTTGGCGCGGACGAAAGCGTATATGTGATCATTCATGTGGGAGGAAACCGGAGTACTCGGAGAAAATCCACCTGTCCGATATGGCGACCACCGCACCATCTCACATACTTCCTGGTCCGAGGATCAAACCTGGGTTGCATCGGTGAGAAGCGAGCTCACTGACCAATGCGATAATCGGACAGCCCTGTCGGTTAAGTGGAATTATCCGGTTATCGGACAGCCAACAGCTGCAGTAAGATCTACGCAGATTAGATCTCGGGCATATTGACAATACGTTATCCGTTATATCTAAATCTCCCAACATGTATGCATCCCTGCGCAGCGGGGGTCTGCCATTAAGGGAAGATAGAAAAAACCTAAATATTTTGGATTACTTATTTAGATAAATGATGTACAGTCGTGCTAATATATAAACTGTAGCGATACAAACTCGTAAAGTAAACAAAGTCATGATGTTTACATGTCGGTTATTCTTGAATATAAATATCTTGATTATATGCTTGCATAGACTGTATTAAAATATTTAAGTTTAAACTTTATTTATTTTACAACCATTCTAACAACTTATATTAATCACTCTCGTTGGCGCGGATGAAAGCGTAAATGTGGTCATTCGTGTGGTAGGAAACCGGAGTACCCGATGAAAACCCACCTGTCCGATCTGGCGACCACCGTGCCATATTTCCCGGTCTGAGGATCAAACCCGGGTTGCATTGGTGAGAAGCGAGCGCACTAACGTAGTAAAGTAAGCAAGCGTCATTCAAGTTAAAGTAAAGAAATTGTTTACACGTCTGTTTTTGGTCATCCCTGTAGAAAATGTCGGATGGTCATGCAGAAAGATTGAATGTTGAATGTATTAAAACTTGAGGCTGATACACTAAGATATAGTGAAACACGCTTTTATTTTGACTAAGTGATTATACCTGGTCGATATCAACTACCTGGATCACCTATATCATGTTTATTTTTTTATTGGTTTTCTGTTTATATACATATTTACGTAGGCTTACAAAAAGTATTGATCCAGATGAGCCGGCTCATGATTTTGATAAATGAACTGGTCCAAATGTAATTTTCTTATTAATTTATTGGTCTGAAAATATCATGCACCAGTCCATGTCAGCTACTTGGTGTTGAATGGGTTATGGATCATGTACAAGTTTACACAAATCTGTACACGTGGCAACCCTAGTTGAAAGGGTTAAAAATATTGTATTTCAAAATATATATAATGGGATTGATTGTTTTTCGTCATGAGCCGGTTCATCTGGATCTACACTTTTTTGTAAGCCTATTTAGAGGTCTGTAGTGTTGAAAGGGTTAAAAATATTGTATTTCAAAATATATAATTGAATTGATTGTTGTTTGTCATGAGCCGGCTCATCTGGATCTACACTTTTTTGTAAGCCTATTTAGAGGTCTGTAGTGTTGAAAGGGTTAAAAATATTGTATTTCAAAATATATAATTGAATTGATTGTTGTTTGTCATGAGCCAGCTCATCTGGATCTACACTTTTTTGTAAGCCTATTTAGAGGTCTGTAGTGTTGAAAGGGTTAAAAATATTGTATTTCAAAATATATAATTGAATTGATTGTTGTTTGTCATGAGCCAGCTCATCTGGATCTACACTTTTTTGTAAGCCTATTTAGAGGTCTGTAGTGTTGAAAGGGTTAAAAATATTGTATTTCAAAATATATAATTGAATTGATTGTTGTTTGTCATGAGCCAGCTCATCTGGATCTACACTTTTGTAAGCCTATTTAGAGGTCTGTAGTGTTGAAAGGGTTAAAAATATTGTATTTCAAAATATATAATTGAATTGATGTTTGTCATGAGCCAGCTCATCTGGATCTACACTTTTTTGTAAGCCTATTTAGAGGTCTGTAGTGTTGAAAGGGTTAAAGATATTGTATATAAAAATATATATAAATGAATTGATTGTTTTTCAGATGTGGAAGGAATAGCTTATGAAGGATTGATGGTCAAGGAGCAGCAAGATTATATAGACAAGGATGGTAAGGCGTGTACATACGCCCAATGGAGTTGTCAAATGTGTGAGAAGGTCTTCAGTGATAAGTCAAAGTGCAAGAGACACGTGTTAATGCACACTGGACAGAAACCGTACAAGTGTGGCTACTGTATGAAGTCTTTCTCTAGGAAAGATAATTTAAAAAAGCACATGGCATCACGTCATTTAGTGTATCTGTAATACTAAACATGTTAACATACCCTTGGTCTGATGAAATTGTACAAGTGTGGTTACTGTATGAAGTCTTTCTCTTGGAAAGGCCCCACTCAGACCGTGTCTCATTGATATGAAAAAGTTGGCAGTTTCTTACAGAGGTTGGTGCACCCAAGTACTGGTTAACCGCTGGAGCCTGCCCAGGAAAGGTGTTGTTAGGTAAACTGTCTGCCAGCGATATAGCCCAAAATGGTGCTGATGCAGGCGTAAAACCCAAAATATAACATAACATATTCTCTTGGAAAGATAATTTAGAGACTATCTCTGAAAGATTATATAAAGTCTTTCTCTAGGAAAGATAATTTAGAGACTATCTCTGAAAGATTATATAAAGTCTTTCTCCAAGAAAGATAATTTAGAGACTATCTCTGAAAGATTATATAAAGTCTTTCTCCAAGAAAGATAATTTAGAGACTATCTCTGAAAGATTATATAAAGTCTTTCTCTTGGAAAGATAATTTAGAGACTATCTCTGAAAGATTATATAAAGTCTTTCTCCAAGAAAGATAATTTAGAGACTATCTCTGAAAGATTATATAAAGTCTTTCTCCAAGAAAGATAATTTAAAGAAGCACATGGCATCACATCATTTAATGTATCTGTAATGCTAAGCATGTTGATGTACTACCTTTGTCTGTGCGTGTCAGCTGCATATCATTAGTAAATCCTCGTGTGAAATTGTATGCAATCAGGGCACATACGTGCATCAAGTGAAATGCAATAGCGATGTAAATACATGTATTGTCAAATCGGAGGTCTGTGTGTGTACATAATATTTTTGTATTTGTTTGCAAGAATTTGGATGGACCGTTACTGGGATCTATGCCATTATGACAACACATGCAGCACATAGTGATTGATGTTACTGCATATATATACTGGACTTGGTCTACATGTATTGGCTGATGACGAAGCGAATAATCTGAGTTTATGTACCTGACTGATATGTCAATTCTATATGGATTTTCATTGGTTTAAGAATTTGACCGTATGGCATCAGTTTAGTTATATTTAGATTTTCATTGGTTTAAGAATGGGACCTTATGACATCAGTTTAATTGTATTCGGATTTTCATTGGTTTAAGAATTTGATCATGTGACATCAGTTTACACTACTTGTAGTTGCTGCTGCTGCTGTCACATTTTCATTGGTTTAAGAATTTGACCATGTGACATAAGTTTAATTATATTTGGAATTTCATTTGTTTAATATTGTGACCTTATTGCATCATGTTAATTCTATATGGATTTTCATTGGTTTAAAAATTTGACCATGTGACATAAGTTTAATTATATTTGGAATTTCATTGGTTTAATATTGTGACCTTATTGCATCATGTTAATTCTATATGGATTTTCATTGGTTTAAGAATTTGACCATGTGACATCAGTTTAAATTATATTTGGATTTTCATTGGTTTAAGAATTTGACCATGTGACATCAGTTTAATTATATTTGGATTTTCATTGGTTTAAGAATTTGACCATGTGACATTAGTTTAATTATATTTGGATTTTCATTGGTTTAAGAATTTGACCATGTGACATTAGTTTAATTATCATCAGTTTAATTATATTCAGATTTTCATTGGTTTTTTGTACACTATGCGCACTTTGTTTACTAAGTCGTTGCCCTTATTTACAATAAGATTTCCATAACATTCTACGTATCGACTATTTATTAAGTTCTTGTAGTAGTTGCTGCTGCTGCTGCTTCTGCTGATGATGATAACAATATATTGTAAGCTTTATTTAGAGGTACATGATATTATTGGGTTGTCATTTTTGAATGTGTAATATAATACCGTATATACTCTGCCATAAGTCGACATTTCTTTACTTATAGCATGACATTGTGCTCTAAAAGTATCCCATCGACTACCGAGTCGTACAAGAATATTTTTTATTCCAAAGGTAGTCAGTCATGTGTTTGTTAATATGGTACGTTATATTACGTTGACCCTTTGTCTTGGCAATTTGTTGATCCTAACTGCTTTGAGAGAGATTTTAAAGAACACACGTTTTCAGAAGAAGTTACATTTACTTATTTATGACAGTGTATGTAAAATATATGCTTTCTAATTCCAAAAGTACAACGTCGACTTATGAGTGAGTATATGAAAAATACATGTTTTCAAGCTTGTCAAAGTACCACCTCGACTTATGAGTGAGTGTATATAAAATACATGTTTTCTAGCTTGTCAAAGTACCACCTCGACTGATGAGTGAGTGTATACATGTTTTCAAGCTTGTCGAAGTACCACCTCGACTTATGAGTAAAATACATGTTTTCAAACCTCGGAATCGCACTAAAATAAATTTGTATACACGTATAAAATATGTTAATGTACATATTCGGTGGACGAAATAAAACTGATTATTTGCCTGTTTATATATCTATATGTGTGTTTGCTTATTCCTCTTCTAATCAGGTTGCATCTGGTTTAAGTATATCGTATGCGAGTACGGTTATTGTTGTATCACCAAGACGAACCTCATGTCGTTTGCATTTTTTAAAAACTATTTATTTAACAATTTATATTAATCACTCTCGTTGGCGCGAATGAAAGCGTATATGTGGTTATTTTGTGGGAGGAAACTGGAGTACCCAGAGAAAACCCACCTGTCCGATCTGGCGACCACCTTACCTCATATACTTTCCGGTCCGAGGATCGAACCCAGGTTGCATTGGTGAGAAGCGAGCGTGCTAACCACTGCTCTAATCGGACAGCCATATCGTTTGCATGAAATACACATGCAACTATCGTGCAAATCTAAACGAATACATTAAATTTGCATTATAGGAGAGAATGTTAAGTTTGCATTATAGGAGAGAATGTTAAGTTTGCATTATAGGAGAGAATGTTAAGTTTGCATTATAGGAGAGAATGTTAAGTTTGCATTATAGGAGAGAATGTTAAGTTTGCATTATAGGAGAGAATGTTAAGTTTGCATTATAGGAGAGAATGATAAGTTTGCATTATAGGAGAGAATGTTAAGTTTGCGTTATAGGAGAGAATGCTAAGTTTTAAAAAAGTTTTGTAGAAGATTTGCTACTGTTACATGTATAGTGTCCACACACGCGCTGTGATCAAAGTATCAGCTAGATGGCCCTCTATGACGACCTGACAGAGATCTACATGTTGGTAATCGAACTGTTTACGAAATGTTTACATGCATTCTGGGAAGGACGTCGTTGCAAAAGTTCAATTCTGTTATAGTTTGTAAGTGTTAGTAAACAGTGTAATGCGAATTGTAGAATTTTCATGTAAACATCGCCATTATTTGTAAGGAAAAATATTTGTTTATACAAATTTATTTTAGCTCGATTGCGAAACAAGTTCTTACAACTTGTATTAATCACTCTCGAGACCTCATTCCTGATGGACTCCATCGCCACGAGGGAGAGAGAAGAGGCAACATGGCATTTAAATGCCTTGCCTAAGGGGCACAATCTTAACGGCTCGAGCAGGGCTCGAACTCGGGACCTTTCACCCCTGAAGCGAATGTGCATCCACTGCGCTATCACGACGTCCACGAAAATTATTAGTCTTATTTCGCAAATCATAACATTTATTTGAAAGCGGCAAGAAATAACTGCGCATAATTATTTTTGGAGTAATTTTTAATTGTAAATTACTAAATGTAAAGCGGCTATTACCTCCACCGAAGAGTTGAATCCAATAATAAACAAATGTTGACCATATCCGAACTGTAATGGGGGAAAATCCTACTTTCACTTTCAGTTTGTTACTAAGATCGCAAAATACCTTGTTTACTGATCAAAATCAATTGTTAAAATGATTTCAGAAGAATGTATGGTATTGTATGTATGTGTACCATATGTATGAATCTAATTCTAGTGTTTACTCTAGAGTGAAAAAAAAGGGCAGGGTGGGTCAGAAAAGAGGCATGGTGCATTTTGAGCGGCGAAGGGGGTAGGTGTGGGAGGGCGATATTTTGGGGTTAACCCCCAGAACAGTTTGCTAAGTTACGGTGATTGAATGCTAAATATGCTTGATCCAAGAGGCATTAGCGGTACAGTCAAACCTGTGTTAAGCAGCCAGCCAAGGGAATCACAGAAAGTGGCTGCTTAGCACAGGTGGCTGCTTAATAGAGGCCAGTTGTATAATAAAACATCATATTGGGAATCTGGAAACTGAGTTTATGAAAGTCTCTACACACCCGAAGGCACTCCCCTGTTGAAGCTTATATAATTAAAAGGGCGACAGGGCGGGGTTGAAAAGAGGTAGGGCGAGGTGCCCTGTTACTCCACTATAGAAAATAAAACCTTATAATTGAATAACATATGGTATGCATTTTAAAATGCTTCTCCACTCCTTTTTACCAATAATTGAAGTTGCATTGCTTGTTCCAGCTCCCCTAGCATTTTATGGAAGACGTTATGTCTCACTCGCCGTCTCCCTCCCTCCCACAATCCCCCCTCCCACAATCCCTCCCTCACACAATCCCTCCCTCCCACAATCCCTCCCTCCCTCCCTGGAGAGGAGTCGAGTCATGGTCCTTGAGCTTTCTGGTCATACAGTGTTGTTCCCTAGATATGATTGGAGACGAACCTTGTCACACAATCTACTCAGTCTGCCTCCGTGGTCGAGTGGTTAATGTCGCCGACTTGTATACCACTGTAACCTATCATCATTGATTGTCACGGGTTTGAGCCCCTATAAGGCCGCGTCTATTTATATTAATAATTCATTGATTAACTCTGCCTTGGCCTCAATTTGTTACTAGTATTGACAGGTAATAATATAACAGTAAAACCCATGCATTGCTGTACATGCCCCTGCCCGACTCCGTAATCTAGATTGGCCCAATCGTCTTTAAACAAATAAATTTTCTTTTTATTGTATGCTGAACATTTATTTACAAACGTGCTCTAAATGGCGTGATAACGTCGCATGACATCACTGACCGCTTGAGTTTGACGTAAAGTTGACAATATTCCAAACTGCAATGGCTGGTAAACATACGCAATATTGCAAACTGCAATGGCTGGTAAACATATACAATATTCCAAACTGCAATGGCTGGTAAACATACGCAATATTGCAAACTGCAATGGCTGGTAAACATATACAATATTGCAAACTGCAATGGCTGGTAAACATACACAATATTGCAAACTGCAATGGCTGGTAAACATACGCAATATTGCAAACTGCAATGGCTGGTAAACATATACAATATTGCAAACTGCAATGGCTGGTAAACATACACAATATTCCAAACTGCAATGGCTGGTAAACATACGCAATATTGCAAACTGCAATGGCTGGTAAACATATACAATATTCCAAACTGCAATGGCTGGTAAACATACGCAATATTGCAAACTGCAATGGCTGGTAAACATACACAATATTCCAAACTGTAATTGCTGGTAAACATACACAATATTGCAAACTGCAATGGCTGGTAAACATACGCATTAACCAGTGAGAATAAAATAAAATTTTATCACATTTTACGTGAATTCAGTTTCATGTAGCCATTACATATTTTCTTATATGTACACACGTGTAATAACACCTGGAAGGATTCTGATTGGTGGAGAGAATAATCCTTAATATAATTTTTAATTACACTTTATTTTAATGGTAATACTAACCGTCGTGACTCAATTATAACGTTTTTTAAAACATAAATATAACAACGGCTGTTTTGCGTAGTGACGTCTCGACAATTTGCGATGACACTTGGTGACAAAATGGAAGCAGCAACGTTATTTATTAAAACGAGCGCGATGTGGTAATGTGATAAAGGCCAGAAGGCCCTCGTTTAACCCATTCAACCCCAAGTAACTGACATGAACTGGTGCGTGATATTTTCAGACCAATAAATTAATAAGAAAATTACCTTTAGACCAGTTCATTTATCAAAATGGGTAATTTTATCTAAAAATAGTAATAATTATTACTGGCAAAAAAGTGCAGATCCTGATGAGACGGCTCGTCATGAGCCGGCTCATCTGGATCTACACTTTTCATAAGCCTATTTAGAGGCCTGTGGGGTTGAAAGGGTTAATATCAAAATTTCATGACTCGTTTCATAAAATATGTTGGGAAATCACAACTCCTGTAAGATCCTATATTTATATCACTTCTATATTTTCATTGGAATAAAATAAAACCGTATACTTCTGTAATGTTCTTTTGTTTAAGCTTTATTTATTTTACGATTGCGAAGCAAGTTTTAACAATTTATTTTAATCACTAGTTGGCGCAGATGAAAGCGTAAATGTGGGGGTAAAGTGTGGGAGGAAACCGGAGTACCCGGAGAAAATCTACCTTGTCTGATCTGGCGACCACCGTACCATCTCACATACGTCCCGGTCCGAGGATCGAACCTGGGATGCATTTGTGAGAAGCGAGCACGCGCTAATCGGACAGTAATGTTCTTTCTTAATTACTTTTACGAATATACAACAATATTTGTGAGACCGCCTCCGTGGTTAAGGTCGCTGACTTGTATACCACTGTAACCTATCATCACTGATGGTCACGGGTTCGAGCCCCGCTCAGACCGTGTTTCATTTATATGAAAAAGTTGGCAGTTTCTTACGGAGGTTGGTGCACCCAAGTACTGTTTAACCGCTGGAGCCTGCCCAGGAAAGGTGTTGTTAGGTAAACTGCCCGCCGGCGATATAGCCCAAAAATGGTGCTGATGCAGGCGTAAAACCCGAAATATGACATAAATATAACATAACAACAATATTTGTAATGATTTATTTTATATTTCAGGTATATGTGACTCTGGCGAGGTACAGATGACGAAAGAATATAAAACATTTGTCGACAATTGCGGGAACCACACAGAGTACCCTGTATGGAGATGCGATGTTTGTAGTCAAACCTTCTGCAAGGCTGCCAACCTGAGAAGACACTTTGCAAAGCACAGCGGCGTGAAGCCGTACCGATGCAACATCTGTGGAGCTAGATACCCGCGACAAGATAGTGTGAAACAGCACATTGCCATGTCACATACTATTTATAACATATTTTAGACAATTAGCATTTACCGTATTTTGCTATGTATAACGCGCACTTTTAAGAACTGTTTCGATGCGATACCTACGATGCAAGATAATCTAGATATTCCATATAGATGTGAACTACGGACATTTTTTTTCTTTTGTGACATGTGCTATAAATGACTTCATAATTATATACAGTCTACACCCGTATGTCAAAGTCGGTTATGTGGAATTATCCGGTTATCTCGAAGTCGGATCAAAGTTCCGTATCATTCACTATCATTTTACATATAACTGGGTATGGTTATATCGAATTTCGTTAAGTCAAACTTCGGTTATGTCGAAGTATTTTGTTCAGTCCGACGGAATTCGACATAACGGATGTAGGCTGTATATATAACCAGAACCACTATTATATATAAATATGTAATAAAAGGACAATTGAAAACTTACTCTGCATAATACACACTCGGATAGTGTAATTGGATGTATAAATTATAAAGTGCATAATTTAGTAATTAAATGCAAACATGTGGACAATAACACGAAACCCTGTCCAACATAGTAGTATATACCACATCCATGCTGGAACATCCGCGAACAATATGGGAACCAATTGTTGTTGCAGAATTTCAACTACGTAAATAGATTGACCTGGTCATTTCTGGGTTCCAGCTGAAGCCTGTATTTCTATGCGCACACCAGTGAAAGCTTGGAACTAGTTCCCTGAAAACAATTAGATAATTTTAATACCTATAATACGAATACATAGCAGTAATTCTTATCACATAAATTCCCATTCGTCCAGAAAAAGCACTCGATCTGATTGGTCTAGAAGTCTCTGATTAGGCAAAATATCAAACGTCATTTACACAGATAACGGCATATTTAATTTCCGTTGTAAAGTCAAATTCTTCTTGGAAATGGTGCTCATCCTAAATCCTATTGGGAGACGTGTGTAGCTGCCTGATTGTACTATTAAATTGTGTTATTTAATAAATTTCGACAACATTTGGTTAGGATACACAGTATGGCCAGTAAATACAACATTCTTGTGCTAAATATCTAAAATACGGAGTGCTTTGATACAAATTTATTTTAGCTCGATTGCGAAACAAATTCTTACAACTTATATTAATCGCTCTGGAGACCTCATTCCTGATGGAATCCATCGCCATGATGGAGAGAGAAGATGCAATGTGGAATTTAAGTGCCTTGCCTAAGGGTACCATCGTAACGGCTCAAGTGGGGCTCAAACTCTCGTCCTTTCGCACCTGAAGCGAACGCACTACCACTGCGCTATCACGACTTCCACAGTGCTTTACTTTACAATGGTCAGAGTAGCTTACTGGACAGGATTTTGTATGAAAATTGTAAAAACCCCAAATAAAAGTAGGGGGTGAAGTCTGTGTCGCCTAGGGCGACTATTTCACCCAGGTCGATCTCTAGGAAGATCCCTGTAAAATAATATATGCACATTTTCTCTGATATTCCTTCAACCCTTTCAACACTACATACCTAAATAGACGCTCGCTCGCATTTGCCCTGTAAACGTAAGGTCCTGGGTACGAACCCCGGGTTGGCTACACATTTTTTCTCACCGTGTGATATTTACTTGTTTGCTTATATGCTTCTTATTTTCATAAACATCCTTTTCCCCTAACTGTGCTGTTGCAACTATTCCTATGTTATGTACCATTCTTGAATAAAATATTGTTTAACCCTTTCCCTCATAGAAGCACCTCTACGCCACTACCAATATGACATACATTGACAATGTAGTAGCTAAACCAATGTTCATAATAAAAGCCAGAATCTTGTGTAGTTCCAGTAATATCTATGGAGGTGGGATAGATATGGCGACTACTTATCCACATCCACTGCATGATATCTAAATGGCTGTCGTTTGTATGGAGATATAATAGTATATTAACCTAAATCTCTATGTAGTCCTAGTAATATCTATGGAGGTGGGCTAGATATAGCGACTACTTATCCACTGTATAATAGCTAAATTTCTGTCGTTTGTATGGAGATATAATAGTATATTAACCTAAATCTCTATGTAGTCCCAGTAATATCTATGGAAGTGGGATAGATATGGCGACTACTTATCCACTGTATGATAGCTAAATGGCTGTCGTTGTATGGAGATATAATAGTATATTAACCTAAATCTCTATGAAGGAAAGGGTTAAACTAATCATACAACATAAATAATCTGAAAATGCAGTTTGTGATTATAAAATAAACATATTTTGATTCTTTTAATGCCTCTTGTCTCTCTCTTATATATATTTTAACTTCCTACGTGAACAGTGTACACGACTACCATCCATACTCACCTATACAGGCCCGTAGGCAGGAACATTTGTAGGGGGGTGCGTAATATATCGACAGGGCGGATGGGTCGGCGTTGCTAGGGCGGTCCATGGACATGCCCCCTCCCGATTTATTTGTTTAACTACAATGCAGGAGATGCGTTTTCATGCATTCTGGGAAATATATTTTACACCTGTATTTGCCTCAGAATAAGGATAGAGAAAATAACAAATAGTGGATGATGATACTGTGCCCGCGATGCCGTCACAGCGAAAAACATATTTATGGCATTGTGGTAATAATATTTTAACATTTACGTTCTTATCGAGCGGACCTCGGCTGGAAAAGGGGAGTGCTGCTTGCTATAAGGCGATCTTGCCTAGACGACCCCCACCACAACTTTGATCCTGAATTGGATTTTGGCATGCACTCGCATATAAGATGGGTTGATAAAATGGCCAACAGACACAAGTATAAATTGCATGTTTGGTCAGAGCAAGAAGTTTTGAAGAAAGGGTCAGGGTCAAAGAGTTTTCTCTCTTTCTAAGACAATTTATGCATATTGTTAAAATTTTAACACATTTTATTTTTAATTTTTTTAATTTTATATAACTTTCGTTTATAAGATGAGAATACATAATCTGATGGTAAAAAACTCGTCTTAGTATAGATGGCACTTGATGCTCTGAAGCGGCCTTATTTACTGTAATTAATTGTATTTGTTACAAGACCTGGTCTGGAGGTTATAAAAGTTTTCTCCAATCTCAAACACAACTCTCAAGCTTCTGATTGGTTGAGCTGAATGCATATATCAGATTCGACCAATCAAATATCTTGAGCTCGAGTTTGAGATGTGAGAAAAGTTTTGTAACCGCGAGACTAGTAATACCAGAGTTATTCAGTAAAGAAAGTCGTGATAGCGCAGTGGTAGCGCGTTCGCGTATGCGAAAGGGCTGGAGCTTGCGCCCTACTGGAACCGTTACGATTGTGCTCTCAGGCATTTAAATTCCATGTTGCCTCTTCTCCCTCATGGCGATGGATTCCATCAGGAATTAGGTCTTGAGAGTGATTAATATAAGTTGTAAGAATCGAGCTAAAATAAATTGGTATAAACTAACCAAGTGGAAAACTGACGCGTGTTGCCGTTTGACGACTGCTATATATATATACCAGTATGTCATTATGATACAATATGTTGTCAAACTGTATTGTAGTGTGATATGAAATTAACGTACCAGTCCGACAATGTATTTCATACTATTCTAGTGATAATTCTAGTCATAAACTGAAGTGAGATTGTTTTAGCTGATGTGTATGCTATGCAGCAGTTTGCAGTTGAATAACTGTGTTGCCACCGTGGCTGAGTGGTTCAAATCACTTACCCCCCCTCACTGCTGTAGGTTGAAATCCCACTGGGGGGGAGGGGGTGAATTCGTTCATAACTGTGATGCCACTGTGGCCAAGTGGTTCAAATCACCGGCCCCTCACTGCTGTAGGTTGGAATCCCACTGGGGGGGGGGGTTGAATTCGTTCATAACTGTGATGCCACCATGGCCAAGTAGTTCAAATCACCTGCCCCCTCACTGTGTAGGTTGGAATCCCGCTGGGGGGGTGTTGAATTCGTTCATGTGAGGAAGCTATCCAGCTGGCTTGCGGAAGGTCAGTGATTCTACCCGAGTACCCATCCATGCCTGATAGGATGCTCGGAATGACCAGGGATTTCCTTTACCAGTAATACCGTAGCTGGAGCGTCGTTTGATCTAAGCTGGCGACTTTAGACTAAAAAGATAAATAAATGTGTTCTACTGCCTCTATAGCCAGGACTCACTTGCAGCTAGTATACCGTAACCATTGACGACCATAGTTCCAATATAAAGTATCAAGGCGAGAGAGATTTGAGTGTACGTGATCTTTAATACTTTAAAATAAAAGTTGTACATTTGAATGAATAGCCAGTTCCATATTTTATGAAGACAAGTTACTGTTCGGTTTACAGGGGTAAATTACAGTTGAAAATGCACAAGTTTTGTTATTAAAATCTGTTTGTTATTTGGAAAAGAGGGGTTCCTGTTTAAGAAATTTGTTTGGTTTGGAAGTTTGGAGGGGGGGGGGATTCACTGTACAAAGAACCTCGAGCGCGAACACACGATTACGAATGATAGTGTGCACTACATGAGCATTATAACATATAAAGTGAGGACTGGAGCATAAAAAAGATGGAAACTTACACTGTAGTGGCTGTCCGATTAGCGCACTCGCTTCTCACCAATGCAACCCGGGTTCGATCCTCGGACCGGGAAGTATGTGAGATGGTACGGTGGTTGCCAGATCCGAGTACTACAGTTTCCTCCCACACGATTGACCACATTTACGCTTTCATCCGCGCGAACGAGAGTGATTAATACAGGTTGTTAAACCTTGTTTCGCAGTCGTTGTAAATTAAATAAAGATTACAGTTTAAACCTTTTTTTTTTTACTATGTTGGGTGGCTACAGAAACATCTAAGGTGTAGAATAGACTATTTTGTATGATTAAAAATAAATGTGAACAGAACAGAACCGTTGTTTATTTACAAGACTTGTACATAATACATCGTCGAAAGGCACTGGTCATGTGATATATACAATATTCATATAATTTCAATCAGTTTAACCCTTTCAACACCACAGACCTCTAAATAGGCTTACAAAAAGTGTAGATCCAGATGAGCCGGCTCGTCACGAGCCGTCTCATCAGGATCTGCACTCTTTGCCAGTGATATGACTATTTTTAGACATAATTACCCATTTTGATAAATGAACTTGTCCAAATGTGATTTTCTGATTCATTTATTGGTTTATGAATATCATGGACCAGTCCATCTGAGTTACTTGGTGTTGAAAGGGTTAACAAGAAAGTTTCTCTATCAGTATATTACTGATTATAAATTACACAGATATAATGTGAAAGTCGAATGTGGCTAATAATTTTAGTGCGCGTCTATGACACAGAAAACCCACCTACTAAAATGCGGATAATGGAGCCCCATGCAACACAAGTGTTTACATTTACACAAGATAATATATCTGCATTAATATAGCGTTGTGTGTATTATAATACTATGTATAAATGCAACGCGATATTGAGGACGATCCATTACACTAAGATATAGTGAAACACGCTTTTATTTTGACTAAGTGATTGTATCTCATTATACCTGGTCGATATCACCTACCTGGATCACCTTATATCATGTTTATTTTTATTGGTTTTCTGTTTATATACATATTTCACATATCGCGTTGGTCGATATCAACTACCTGGATCACCTTATATCATGTTTATTTTTATTGGTTTTCTGTTTATATACATATTTCACATATCGCGTTGGTCGATATCACCTACCTGGATCACCTTATATCATGTTTATTTTTATTGGTTTTCTGTTTATATACATATTTCACATATCGCGTTGGTCGATATCAACTACCTGGATCACCTTATATCATGTTTATTTTTATTGGTTTTCTGTTTATATACATATTTCACATATCGCGTTGGACCAGTACCTGGATCACCTATATCGTGTTTATTTTATTGGTTTTCTGTTTATATACATATTTCACATATCGAGTTGGACCAGTACCTGGATCACCTATATCGTGTATATTTTATTGGTTTTCTGTTTATATACATATTTCACATATCGCGTTGGACCAGTACCTGGATCATCTATATTGTGCTTATTTTATTGGTTTACTGTTTACAGTCAAACCTGTCTTAAGCAGCCAGCCAAGGGAATCACAGAAAGTGGCTGCTTAGCACAGGTGGCTGCTTAGCACAGGTGGCTGCTTAATAGAGGTAAAATGTATAATAAAACAACATATTGGGAATCTAGAAACTGGCTGCTTAATACAGGTTGGCTGCTTAATGGAGGTGACCACTTATGCAGGTTTGACTGTATATACATATTTCACATATCGCGTTGAACCAGTACATGTTTGTGGAGGAAGTATTGGAGTATTGAAATGTGTCGTACGCTTCAGGCACCCCCTAATGTAAATATACTCGGAGGGGGTGGGGTGGGAATTGAATAATTTATTTGATTCTTACGTGTGTCCTTTGTCGTTTCAGATTACTCAAATGAGCAGATGATGACGATGGAAAAGAACGAATACCTTGGTGCGGACGGACAGATGCTGACGTACTATGCATTCAGATGCAGACTGTGTAGCAAAGTATTCCGTAATAGAGGATGCGTTAAAAGACACTTTTTGAGTCATACTGGGGCAAAAGAGTTCCAATGTTCCATGTGCCCCGCCCAGTTTTCGAGAAAGGACCATGTGCAGCGTCATTTAAGACAAGTACACAAAATGTTCCCTTCGCCTACACATACTACACCTACACAGTATTAGGCATTATGACGCCATTGTAATGAAGTATGACATCTATTAGGCATTATGACTCCATTGTAATGAAGTAAGACATCTATTAGGCATTCAGACACCATTGTAATGAAGTAAGACATCTATTTGGGCATTCAGACACCATTGTAATGAAGTAAGACATCTATTTGGGCATTCAGACACCATTGTAATGAAGTACGACATCTATTGGGCATTCAGACGCCATTGTAATGAAGTACGACATCTATTGGGCATTCAGACACCATTGTAATGAAGTATGACATCTATTTGGCATTATGACGCCATTGTAATGAAGTAAGGCATCTATTAGGCATTATGACGCCATTGTAATGAAGTAAGACATCTATTAGGCATTATGACGCCATTGTAATGAAGTAAGACATCTATTAGGCATTATGACACCATTGTAATGAAGTAAGACATCTATTAGGCATTATGACGCCATTGTAATGAAGTATGACATCTATTTGGCATTATGACTCCATTGTAAATTTATGTGCATGTTAACACAATTTTTATTATTTTTGTATTCACGTATAGATAGATAGTTTATTTTTAAAGTGCAACCTGTACATACAATCAACATATAACAACAGCCAGCCTCATGGGCTTACGATGCACTAACACGTAATAGCATAATCAGTACAATGAACTAACAAAAATAATTCAGTTTGTAGTTCCTTTAAACATGACGCAAACAATATAATTATCTTAGATGAACATATAATTGAATGAGGAAATGTAATTATTGTAAGGTATAAATCTGCTATACTGAAGTATAATTATTGCGGGGGCTATTATCAATTAGTTAACGAACAGACATCCAAACTCATATACGGTGCCAACAGACATCACTACAAGTTAAACATACCCATGCGGGTCTGGATGGCATTCGGAACCAAATATAAAAAGATTAAACTTTATTTATTTAACAACGATTGAAAAACAAGTTCTAACAACTTATATTAATCACTCTCGTTGGCGCGGAAGAAAGCGTAAATGTGGTCATTCGTGTGGGAGGATACCGGAGTACCCGGAGAAAAACCCACCTGTCCGATCATGCGACCACCGTATCATCTCACATACTTTCCGGTCCGAGGATCGAACCCGGGTTGCATTGGTGAGAAGCGAGGGCGCTAACTGCTGCGCTAATCAGACAGCCAAATATAAACAAACATTGGTGAGAAGCGAGGGCGCTAACTGCTGCGCTAATCAGACAGCCAAATATAAACAAACATTGGTGAGAAGCGAGGGTGCTAACCACTGCGCTAATCAGACAGCCAAATATAAACAAACATTGGTGAGAAGCGAGGGTGCTAACCACTGCGCTAATCAGACAGCCAAATATAAACAAACATTGGTGAGAAGCGAGGGTGCTAACCACTGCGCTAATCAGACAGCCAAATATAAACAAACATTGGTGAGAAGCGGCTAACCACTGCGCTAATCAGACAGCCAAATATAAACAAACATTGGTGAGAAGCGAGGGCGCTAACCACTGCGCTAATCGGACAGCCAATATAAACAAACATTGGTGAGAAGCGAGGGTGCTAACCACTGCGCTAATCAGACAGCCAAATATAAACAAACATTGGTGAGAAGCGAGGGTGCTAACCACTGCGCTAATCAGACAGCCAAATATAAACAAACATTGGTGAGAAGCGAGGGTGCTAACCACTGCGCTAATCAGGACAGCCAAATATAAACAAACAAGTAATCAATGACGATAATCCAGCAACCGTTTATATAATAATTTTATCGCCCTTAGTAACTCGATACAACGAATTGTCTCTACTATGAAAATGATACTACTATTACTTACTAAGTACAAAACCCGATTAGCGCAGTGGTTGGCACGCTCGCTTTCTCACAAAAGCAACCCAAGTACAGTTGTTGCCAGATCGAACGGGTGGGTTTCCTCCCTCACAAATCACCGCATAGACGCTTTTATCTGTGCCAAACTTGTTTTTGTTTTTTTTATTACACTCGTAAGTTTTCATTCATGTAGTCAATATTTAGGTGAATTTCAATGAATCTATCGGCTGCATTTGACATTTGTAAGATACCCGCTACTCGTGTGACATCACATGATTGCCTTATATGGCATGTATTGCTACTGGTATAAACTTCTGAGGCGAAATTCACACCATCACCGGTCATTGGTATCACCGCGTAAATAAAAGATGGAGGCATGTGCTGTTACTTTCACTTTGTTTTTGATTCAGTTATGATTTATTTCTTACTAACTGATATTGCACACAATAAAATAAATATAATTATGCTTAATTGAGAGTGAACATTATTTGCACAGCCTATTTTTGAAACACAAATACACAGTTTATTGCTTATGTCACCAGTAATCGGTATACCCAGGATAATATTAATTGTGAAAGCTTGTTTCGCAATTGTTTTAAAAGAAAAAAAGGTTCTACTAAAACAACTGTACAATGGAGATTATAATAATGAGAGACATCGGTCAGTTACTGCCCCTAATACGCCATAAAAGTATGTAGGTCCTCTTTCAGATGTTACCTTTGTTTTTATCGTTGTGTCCTTTGCACACCATGCTATCAATTTTCTACCACTTTCTCATCTTATAATTATTATGTTACTATATCTCGATAGATATCCTACAGTATATCCAATGCGTAAAAAATCATTTTCATTATCAATTAACTAACATGATTTGTATAAAATCTATTTATCATAATGTAAATAACATCTTGTTATGGAACAACTGTAAAAACAAAGGATTCCAACTGAAAGGCCGCTATACAATTAGAGATAAATCGGACATTATCTGCCAAGGGAGGTAATAGAAAAGCCAGCAAGGTCCCTCATTATCATGTATGTTCTTTGTGTAATAGACAGGAAAGTTGACAATTGGCTGTCCGATTAGCGCAGTTGTTAGCACGCTTGCTTCTCACCAATGCAACCCGGGTTCGATCCTCGGACCGGAAAGTATGTAAGATGGTACAGTGGTCGCCAGATCGGACAGGTGGATTTTCTCTGGGTACTCCGGTTTCCTCCCTCACGAATGACCACATTTACGCTTTCTTCCGCGCCAACGAGAGTGATTAATATAAGTTGTTAGAACTTGCTTCGCAATCGTTGTAAAATAAATAAAGTTTAAACTTTAAAGTTAAGATAATGAATTTGCTGTTTCAGATTGCAAAATGTGTTAGTTTATACAAATTTATTTTAGCTCGATTGCGAAACAAGTTCTTACAACTTATATTAATCACTCTCGAGAACTCATTCCTGATGGAATCCATCGCCAAGAGGGAGAGAGAAGAGGCAACGTGGAATTTAATTGCCTTGCCTAAGGGCACAATTGTAACGGCTCCAGCGGGGTTCGAACTCCGGACCGTTCGCACCTGAAGCGAACGCGCATCATCCACTGCGCTATCACGACTTCCACGATGCTGTTGATTGTACATTCTTTTAGCTTATCTGTGCCTTTGAATGATAGGAACTATCTGCCTCCGTGGTCGAGTGGTTACGGTCGCTGACTTGTATACCACTGTAACCTATCATCACTGATGGTCACGGGTTCGAGCCCTGCTCAGGACATGTCTCATTTATATGAAAAAGTTGGCAGTTTCTTACGGAGGTTGGTGCACCCAAGTACTTGTTAACTGCTGGAGCCTGCCCAGGAAAGGTGTTAGGTAAACTGCCCGCCTGCGATATAGCCCAAAATGGTGCTGATGCAGGCGTAAAACCCGAAATATAACATTTAACATAACTTCCTGACGTCATCAGCGGCAATTGTTATTCATTTTTCTCTACTGTTATAATGGAGAATAAGATCAAAGCAAGGATTGATCTACGGATACCACAACTCGTTCATATTTGACCCACTATTTTTGACCTATGCCACATTTTATAATCGGAAGCCGAGTTTAGTTAGCTATCTGTGGCCATATCAAAATAGTCGGATTTATTGCAGTATTCTGGGGGAATATTAAGAATAGTGAATTGGGTAGCGGTCGAGAATTGGGTAGCGTTTGAGAAGCGGTCGCGGTCGAGAATTGGTAGCGGTCGAGAATTGGTAGCCGTCACGGAATTGGTAGGGGTCGAGAACTGGTAGCCGTCGAGAATTGGTAGCTTGTTGAGAATTGATAGCTTGTCGAGAATTGGTAGCCGTTGAGAACTGGTAGCCGTCGAGAATTGGTAGCTGGTCGAGAACTGGTAGCCGTCGAGAATTGGTAGCGGAAATTTTATTAGAATTGTGTCGTAAACATTACAATTCTAATGAAATTGCATGACTTATATATTTAACTTAATTTTCACCGCTACTTGTCCAAAGAGTTTACTATTGGCAGTTTTACTTCAATCTGTACAGTTAAAATCATTTAATAGTCATTTTTAGTCGTTAGATTCTTATACAGGTCGCTTTTTAATGTTCGTAAAACTTGTGGCCCAAGCCAGTTGTATTATCATGCCACCTCTATGTATACCATGTATGCATAATGCTAAGTTTTGATGTAATAAACGGGGCCCACTTATTCTAGGTCAGATTTTTTGGGAGAATTGAGAAAGTGCGCGATTGCGTCCTTAAATGATGTTGTTTAATAAATTTCTGTAAAATAGAGTTATAATACAAGTACCGTATATCCTCGGCCATAAGTCGACCTCGGCCATAAGTCGAGCGGATGTTTGGGTGTTAGAAATCTGGTATTTTACTTGCACCCACTCATAAGTCGAGGTCAAATTTCCAGGATGGTTGTTCTTGGGGACATGGACTTTGTAATGGGAATTGGTTACATATTTTTACATAACTCGGCCATAAGTCGAGGTGAGTTTTAGGATCAATTTTTGGATGCATATTAGGTCGACTTATGGCCGAGGATATACGGTATGACCAGTACATACAACATTTGAATAGGTGTGCTTTGTAATGGGCCAGTGTATCTAACTGGACAAAATCTTCTGGTATGAGTGGGGCCCGTAGGGGTGAAGTCAGGGTCCCTGGGGTGCCAATCTCCAAGTCGCCCTCTAGAATGAGCCCTGAGTAAAATATGATTAACCCTTTCAACCCCACAGGCCTCTAAATAGGCTTATGAAAAGTGTAGATCCAGATGAGCCGGCTCGTGACGAGCCATCTCATCAGGATCTGCACTTTTTTGCCAGTAATAATTATTATTATTTTTAGATAAAATTACCCATTTTGATAAATGAACTGATCCAAATGTAATTTTGTTATTAATTTATTGGTCTAAAAATATCATGGACCAGTCCATGTCAGTTACTTGGGGTTGAAAGGGTTAAGCTTGTATAAGATATTGACAATTTCAATGATCTTCTTGCATCTTTTCGGAAGATTATCGGAGTTGAATTTGTTTTACTGAAATTAAATGTGTCTTAGGTTGAATATTTTTACTGAATTTAAATTTGTCTTGAGTTGAGTTTTTTAATGAAATGAAATAGCGTACTTTTAGCGTACTTTTAAACTGCATCATGTATTTGTATTGTATAGAACTAAATTTTACAGGTCATGTGACGTGCCGTCAGAATATATATTTCATAAAATTTGTCTTTATGTTATTTATTTACAATTAAAACATGGTTTGGAGTTCCGACATGTAGGAATTAACCCCACATGCCGTAGGCGCTGAGAATGACAAACCATGTTTTATTCGACTATAAAATAGTTTGTGTTATTTTTAGGAGTATGTAAATGACATTACATATCTACAAAATGCTGAGTCATGGTGTCGCATCGTTAGAATGTTTCATTCCTAATATGACACAGGGGTACCAATATAATATTTAGCAACCTAAAAAATATGCATACAAAATATTATGTTTGGAAATGATTACATGTGAATGCCTATTTATAAAAGTTGTCTTTGCATAAGTGCATGTATGTGTATATACAGTCTACACCCGTTATGTCAGTCGGTTATGTCGAATTCTCCGGTTATCTCAAAGTCAAATCAAAGTCCCGTTTCAGACACTATCATTTTACATATAACTAGCTCCGTTTATATCGAATTTTGTTAAGTCAAATTTCGGCTATGTTGTAGTATTTTGTTCGGTCCGGCGGAATTCGACATAACGGATATAAACTGTACTATTTTGTAGATGATATTGCATCAGTGATCTATGTATTGGCTTTCCATATTATTAAATATATCATGTTTTTCGGGAAAATACAAATGAACTGTTTGTTATGTTGAACCTTTTTGATGCAGTGTAAATCCCCATATTTCGTAGCTGTAGCTATAACAGTTGTCTGTAGCTTCAGATGTACCACTACAGAATCGGTACCACAGAGGTTTACTCGAGTTATACATGAATAATATTCTATCTGAGAGAAACTGTAACGATAAATCATTTTCTGTCCATACTCGACTATAAGACGAGTTTTATACCACAAGATTATGGCATAAAAGTGGCTTTCCGTCTTGCGAGTGCTAAAAAAGCTAAATAATAATATACAGGCAAACCTGTCTTAAGCAACCAGCCAAGGGAATCACAGAAGTGGCTGCTTAGCACAGGTGGCTGCTTAATAGAGGTAAAATGTATAATAAAACAACATATTGGGAATCTAGAAACTGGCTGCTTAATCCAGGTTGGCTGCTTAATGGAGGTGACCACTTATGCAGGTTTGACAGTAAACAAATTGTGTTAACCCTTTCCCTCATAGAAGCACCTCTTGACGCCATTACCAATACGACATACATTGACAATGTAGTAGCCAAACCAATGTTCATAATAAAGGTCAGAATCTCATGTCCCAGTAAATCTCTATGGAGGTGGGATAGATATGGCGACTACTTATCCACTGCATGATAAATGGCTGTCATTTGTATGGATATACAATAGTATATTCGTAAATCTCTATGAAGGAAAGGGTTAAATGTTATACATAATTATGTTTTAGAGATAGAAAAAAGCCACACCCTGACCACACCCCGACACCCGACCACATCCCGACACCCGACCACACCCCGACACTGAAAACTTGTTCATCTTGCACTGGTCAAACATACAATTTATACTTGTGTCTGGTGTCCATTTTATCAACCCGTCAAATATGCGAGTGCATGCTAAAACCCATCAATTTCCTGACCGAAGTAGGGGGGTCGTCCTGGGCGAGTATGGACGGTTACACCTAAATATCACAACCGTAGATTTGTTTACCCTCGCAGCCGCAGAGCATAGTGGCAGGCAAAAGGTGCCAGACACCTACGATTATTCGGTTTATATGTGTCTAGTGAAGTGTAGATCATGTATGGATATTGATGATTTGAAAAACTAAGGTATTATGCCAGTTGGCTCTGATTTGTTGATACAAGTAGGTCTGCCAATCGTCGTGAAGTATCGTGATCTAGTTCCTTCTCTCCAATGTGATTATAATATTATGTTCGTTTTACATCTTTTCTCTGACAAACGACCTTGTCTATGGTCACGCTCCTCACTGGATCATCTCACAGTAACAATCGGATCCGACAGTTAACAGCAGAATGTCTGGTCACTGTTCTGTACAATGTCCTCATTCAGGTTATGTATGCCAGAGCGTTAACTGTAGGTATGCAGTGGCGCAGGTATGCAGGTACTGTAGACATGTGCCTACAAATTGTCTTCAAAAAATAAAAATTATGAAAATGTGAAAAATGAAGGGTAAAGTGGGTGGAGGTTTTGATGTTTGGTCACCTTTCTGTATAATGTCCTCATTCAGGTTATGTATGCCAGAGCGTTAACTAACCGTATGCAGTGGCGCAGGTATGCAGCAGGTACTGTAAACACATGCCTACAAATTGTCTTCAAAAATAAAGAATATGAAAATGTGAAAAATGAAGGGTAAGGTGGGTGGTGTCTGATGTGCAGCGAACCTACTGAATATGAAAATAACTTTGTATTTCATTACTTTGTAAATTGATTAAATAATTACGATTTTCAGAACTTGCAAAAATATTGTTCCTTATTTCTTGTCAAAACATGCCCACATAAAGCAGCTGTGGCGATATAGACATTCAATATCTTACTGGGAGAGTGTGTGTTTTACGTTTATTTATAGTCGCTACCGGTTGCCCATATGAGCGACGCCTCCTGAAGAGCTTACGTCATTTTAGATTTTGGAGGATAGTGCATGATACAGACAAGAGACCCATTCCAGAGTCTCCTCTGGTTCTTTTACGTGCACGGTGTAAAGCACCGACATGATACCTCAGTTTAAAGTCTCATCTGAAAGACTGTTAATTTTATTAGGGTCAGACGGGAGGAAGATACCCTGGGACCACCTATCATAATGGGGCATGCACATATATCGAGTCCAATCTGCGCTCCTGGTATGGGTAAACAGGCATTGGTACATTTAAGTGCATCATATTTGCAAATGAAGGTGTGATCCTTAAATTATATTCGTCTAGACCGTATGCAAATTTATGATGGATTAATACACACTCTGGTGAATTGGTGAGTTTTATTGATAAAACGATGTAACATTTTGATTGATTTATGTTGATTAAAAGTAACGCTACATATCTAGTCGTTAATTTTAGCACTTCATGATACAAATGTTCTAAATTATCTTACTGTTAAGTATCTTTAAACTTTATTTATTATACAACGATTGTGAAGCAAGTTTTAACAATTTATATTAATCACTCTCGTTGGCGCGGACGAAAGCGTAAATGTGGTCATTAGTGTGGGAGGAAACCGGAGTACCCGGAGAAAAACCCACCTGTCTGATCCGGCGCCAACGAGAGAGATTAATGTAAGCAGTTAAAACTTGCTTCGCAATCGTTGTAAAATAAAAAACTTTACAGACAAAAGACAAAATGCCGAGCTATGTTAGATGACACGGGTATGACACATGTAAGCATAAAAACCTCGGTTGATAATTTGTCCTCTTTCCCAGAAATATCGTAAACGTCTTCGAGATTCGTGTTTGTGGAAACTTTCGCTAGCCGATTGTGCTCCATTAAATAATTATTCATCTAGAGAGCAAAGCGAGCCTCTTTGGCTGAGCCAGGAAAGGTGTTGTTAGGTAAACTGCCCGCCGGTGATATAGCCCAAAATGGTGCTGATACAGGCGTAAAACCCGAAATATAACATAAATATAACATAATCTTTGGCTGAGTGGCTAAGGTTGAGTTGAAATCACTTGCCACTGTAGGTTTGAATCTCACAGAGTTGTGTCGTATTCATTTATGCGAAGAAGCTTGGTGGTTGTACCCGAGTACCCGCCTGTGCCTGATATATTGTTCGGAGGGGCATCCGAGGACATTCTCCCTCAATAACAGTTGAAGAGTTACCATATGGCATAAGCTGTCAATGCGACTTTAATCCAATCAACACCAAGTAACTGACATGGACTGGTGCATGATATTTTTTAGACCAATAAATTAATAAGAAATTTGCATTTGGACCAGTTCATTTATCAAAATGGGTAATTTTGTCTAAAAATAGTAATGTTACTGGCAAAAAGTGCAGACCCTGAGGAGACGTCTCGTCACGAGTTGGCTCATCTGGATCTAAACTTTTTGTAAGCCTATTTAGAGGTCTGTAGTGTTGAAAGGGTTAAAACACAACATAAATTCGTCTATAGAAAAGGTCGCAAAATGCTGATCTCGCAATAATTGGCCATACAGACCCATAGTCTGTCTTTTTACTTGTAGACCTGGGTTGAACGGATGTTTCATAATATATTCTTTTTTCTTGCAGACCTGGATTTGACGGATGTATCGATAAAGGAGAAGAAATGGTACATTAACCTCGTCGGTGAACATGTGATGTACAATATGTGGAGATGCAGGATGTGCGACAAGGAGTTTCAAAACAACGCGTTGGTGAAACGTCATTTCCGGATACACACCGGGGATCGACCATTCAAGTGTTCCATTTGCCACGTGACATTCGCGAGAAGAGACAATTTGAAGAGTCACCTGAGGGCAGTTCACAAAGTTAACTCTTCATAATTTGATTATCTGCCTTGCATCAGTGTATTGCCTCGCATCGGTGTAGGGGATCGACCGTTCAAGTGTTCCATTTGCCATGTGACATTCGCGAGAAGAGACAATCTGAAGAGTCACCTGGGAGCTGTTCTCAAAGTTAACTCTTCATAGCTTGATTATCTGCCTTGCATCAGTGTATTGCCTCTGTGAAAAGTGACTGCTATCTGCCTTGCATCAGTGTATTGTCTCTGTGAAAAGTGACTGCTATCTGCCTTGCATCAGTTTATTGCCTCTGTGAAAAGTGACTGCTATCTGCCTTGCATTGGTGTATTGTCTCTGTGAAAAGTGACTGCTATCTGCCTTGCATCGGTGTATTGTCTCTGTGAAAAGTGACTGCTATCTGCCTTGCATTGGTGTATTGCCTCTGTGAAAAGTGACTGCTATCAGATGTTTTTATCATAACTGTTCATAATGTTAATTTTTCCCTGACATCCTTTAACCCATTCAACACCAAGTAACTGACATGGACTGGTCCAGTTTGAACCAATTCAACACCAAGTAACTGACATGGACTGGTCCAGTTTTAACCCATTCAACACCAAGTAACTGACATGGACTGGTCCAGTTTTAACCAATTCAACACCAAGTAACTGACATGGACTGGTCCAGTTTTAACCCATTCAACACCAAGTAACTGACATGGACTGGTCCAGTTTTAACCAATTCAACACCAAGTAACTGACATGGACTGGTCCAGTTTTAACCCATTCAACACCAAGTAACTGACATGGACTGGTCCAGTTTTAACCAATTCAACACCAAGTAACTGACATGGACTGGTCCAGTTTTAACCCATTCAACACCAAGTAACTGACATGGACTGGTCCAGTTTTAACCAATTCAACACCAAGTAACTGACATGGACTGGTCCAGTTTTAACCCATTCAACACCAAGTAACTGACATGGACTGGTCCAGTTTTAACCAATTCAACACCAAGTAACTGACATGGACTGGTCCAGTTTTAACCCATTCAACACCAAGTAACTGACATGGAATGGTCCAGTTTTAACCAATTCAACACCAAGTAACTGACCAGGACTAGTCCAGTTTTAACCCATTCAACACCAAGTAACTGACATGGAATGGTCCAGTTTTAACCCATTCAACACCAAGTATCTGACATGGACTGGTCCAGTTTTAACCCATTCAACACCAAGTAACTGACATGGACTGATCCAGTTTTAACATATTCAACACCAAGTAACATGGACTGGTCCATGATATTTTAATATCAATAAAATAATACAAAAATTACATTTGGACCAGTTCATTTATCAAAATGGGTAATTTTGTCTAAAAATAATAATATTACCTGCATAAAGTGCAGATCCTGATGAGAGCTCATCTGGATCGACAATTTTTGTAAGCCTATTTAGAGTTCTGTGGTGTTGACAGGGTTAATATATATTTGTCATGTTGAACTAAATATAGATAGCTTGTATAATGCTGGGCGATATTGCCATGGCACTTGTATAATGCTGGGCGATGTTGCCATGGCACTTGTATAATGCTGGGTGATGTTGCCATGGCATTTGTATAATGCTGGGCGATGTTGCCATGGCACTTGTATAAAATTCCTAGGCGATGTTGCCATGGCACTTGTATAATGCTGGGCGATGTTGCCATGGCACTTGTATAATGCTGGGCGATGTTGCCATGGCACTTGTATAATGCTGGGCGATGTTGCCATGGCACTTGTAATGCTGGGTGATGTTGCCATGGCACGTGTATAATGCTGGGAGATGTTGCCATGGCACTTGTATAATGCTGGGTGATGTTGCCATGGCACTTGTATAATGCTGGGCAATGTTGCCATGGCACGTGTATAATGCTGGGAGATGTTGCCATGGCACTTGTATAATGCTGGGCAATGTTGCCATGGCACGTGTATAATGCTGGGAGATGTTGCCATGGCACTTGTATAATGCTGGGCAATGTTGCCATGGCACGTGTATAATGCTGGGAGATGTTGCCATGGCACTTGTATAATACTGGGCGATGTTGCCATGGCACTTGTATAATGCTGAGTGATGTTGCCATGGCACTTGTATAATGCTGGGCAATGTTGCCATGGCACATGTATAATGCTGGGAGATGTTGCCATGGCAATGTATAATGCTGGGCGATGTTGCCATGGCACTTGTATAATGCTGGGCGATGTTGCCATGGCACTTGTATAAAATTCCTAGGCGATGTTGCCATGGCACTTGTATAATGCTGGGCGATGTTGCCATGGCACTTGTATAATGCTGGGAGATGTTGCCATGTCACTTGTATAATGCTGGGCGATGTTGCCATGGCACTTGTATAATTCTGGGAGATGTTGCCATGGCACTTGTATAATGCTGGGAGATGTTGCCATGGCACTTGTATAATGCTGGGCGATGTTACCATGGCATTTGTATAATGCTGGGCGATGTTGCCATGGCAATGCAAGTTGTAAATCTGAAAAAGTGTTCATTGAATGTAGGTTTGATGTATAAATTATTAAGATTTGAATACTTTTTATGTTGTATAACCCTTTCCTTCATAGAGATTTAGGTTAATGTACTATTATATCTCCATACAAACTACAGACATTTAGCTATCATACAGTGGATAAGTAGTCGCCATATCCATCACACCTTCATATATATTACTGGGACTACATAGAGATTTAGGTTAATATACTATTATATCTCCATGCAAACGACAGCCATTTAGCTATCATGCAATGGATAAGTAGTCGCCATATCTATGCCACCTCCATAGATATTACTGGGACTACATAGAGATTTAGGTTAATATACTATTATATCTCCATACTCCATACAAACAACAGCCATTTAGCTATCTTGCAGTGGATAAGTAGTCGCCATATCTATCCCACCTCCATAGATATTACTGGGACTACATAGAGATTCTGGCCTGCATTATGAACATTGGTTTGGCTACTACATTGTCAATGTATGTCGTATTGGTAATGGCTTCAAGAGGTGCTTCCATGAGGGAAAGGGTCTATGAACATTGGTTTGGCTACTACATTGTCAATGTATGTCATATTGGTAATGGCTTCAAGAGGTGCTTCCATGAGGGAAAGGGTTTATTATGAACATTGGTTTGGCTACTACATTGTCAATGTATGTGGTATTGGTAATGGCTTCAAGAGGTGCTTCCATGAGGGAAAGGGATAATTTTATTTTGTAGTCTTTTGGTTTTATCACATAACTTTGCTTGTATTCAGTGTAATACAGTCATCTCATAAATTCTTGTATGACCACACGTTTAATAACACCTGGAAGGATTCTGATTGGTCATGGCATGACATTGACAGCTTGCAATTGACATTATATGTTGTTTGTTTGTATTCAAGCTTTATTTGTTGAAAATCGACTGCTAAATCAATAAAATGTTAAATATGAACTAGCAGAATACAGTGATTAAAAATATTGTGTCGATGATTTGCGTGAAGTTGTTTGATTATCAGGGACTATTTACTACGGCGTATGCATGCAGCTTAATGTAATAAGGCTCAAAAATATACTGGCAAACAGAAACATATTTTTTCCTTCAAATTTAGTCCGTCTCCATGGTCGAGTGGTTAAGGTCGCTGACTTGTATACCACTGTAACCTATCATCACTGATGGTCACGGGTTTGAGCCCCGCTCAGACCGTGTCTCATTTATATGAAAAAGTTGGCAGTTTCTTACGGAGGTTGGTGCACCAAGTACTGGTTAACCGCTGGAGCCTGCCCAGGAAAGGTGTTAACTGCCCGCCGGCGATATAGCCCAAAATGGTGCTGATGCAGGCGTAAAACCCGAAATATATAATATAACATAATTCTTCAAATTTATGGTTACTATGGTAATGTGATCAAAAGGATCTTACACTCGTGATTTCGTACAATATTTTATTAAACTCGGAATTTTGCTATTAAGCTCACCAATACATCTAAAAATAGTAACATTACTGGCAAAAAGTGCAGATCCTGATTTAGGCTCGCTACAAGCCGGCTCATCTGGATCTACACTTTTTGTAAGCTTATTTAGAGGTCTGTGGTGTTCAAATGGTTGAATCATTTACTTAGTTTATGCAAATTTATTTTAGCTCGATCGCTGAGACCTCATTCCTGATGGAATCCACAGCCCCGAGGGAGAGAGAAGAGGCATGTGGAATTTAAATGCCTTGCCTAAGGGCACAATCTTAGCGGCTCGATCTCCGGGCCTTTTGCACCTCATTTACTTGCAGTCAATGGTTTGATTGACTTGTCAGTATATTCGTTTACTTGCAGACGACGTTTCATAGTATATTCTTTTACTTGCAGGCAAGGGTTGGACAGATGTGTCAATCAAGGAGCAGAAAACGTACATTAACCACGTGGGTGAGCAAGTGACGTACAGCATATTTAGATGCAAACTGTGCGATAAGAAGTTTCAGAACAGCACGTTGGTGAAGCGGCACTTTCGGATACACACCGGGGACCGGCCGTTCCTATGCACCATTTGTCACGGGGCATTCGCGAGAAGTGATACCCTCAAAAATCACATCAGAACTGTTCATAATTGATTTAGCTATTGAATAGATCTTTAAATGTCCCATCTTTGCTTGCAAATGTGATGGAGTCAATTGTCAGCTTAGAACTGTTCTTAAAGTTACTCCTTAATGTCGGTTCGAGCCAAGCGCATATGTGGTCATTCGTGTGGGAGGAAACCGGAGTACCCGGAGAAAACCCACCTGTCCAATCTGGCGACCACTGTACCATCTCACATTCTTCCCGGTGCGGGGATCGAACCCGGGTTGCATTGGTGAGAAGCGAGCGTACTAACCAGACAGCCCTGTCGGCTATATCGAATTATCCGAAGTCTGATCGAACCCGGGTTGCATTGGTGAGAAGCGAGCGCGCTAACTACTGCGCTAATCGGGCAACCATATTATTGCAGATGGCCAAATACATTACAAATCAGAATACACCATGTCAAATAAATCCGTAAACAATGTTAACAGTCTGCGAAATATATCTTGTTTTGCTTTTCGATTAAGAAATACATCATAGGCAATACATAAATACACGAAAAGTGCAGTAATTATATTTCATGTGTCACTTATTGTACTTTCTCATCAACTAATTGTTAACTGATATATTCAAACTTCTCAGAAAACTGTATCATGTATTTCACTATTTGTCATTACAGACGGATCTGTAGTCCAGTGGTAACACGCTGGACTGGTAATCCAGGGATCGCAGGTTCGATCCCCCGTCTGACCCTAATAAAATTAACAGTCTTTCAGATGGGACGTTAAACCGAGGTCTCGTATCGGTGCTTTACACCGTGCACGTAAAAGAACCAGAGGAGACTGGAATGGGTCTCTCTCTGTATCATTGCACTATCCTCCAAAATCTAAAATTACTAATCTCTTCAGGAGGCGTCGCTCATATGAGCAACTGGTAGCGACGATAAATAAACGTAAAACACACACACACACACACACATTACAAATTAGAATACATGTCAAATAAATCCATAAACAATGTTAACAATCTGCGAAATATATCTTGTGTTGCTTTTCGATTAAGAAATACATCATAATTATGTAATACATAAATACACGAAAAGTGCAGCGATTATATTTCATGCGTCACTTATTGGACTTTTTCATCAACTAATTGTTAACTGATATATTCAAACTTCTCAGAAAACTGTATCATGTATTTCACTATTTGTCAAACTTCATCATTTGTGGCTATAAATATGCTTAGTAAACTTCATGTTATGTTATGCATATATTCCTAGAACTATTGATCATTAGAATTACATAGGCAGGAAGTGTGTTGTCATGTTGCATTTAAACGTTGCCTCTCCATGAAAGAGTATCATGTTGCTCAGCACTATTTATGTAAATTTTCAATTTGTGGAAGTCGTGATAGCGCAGTGGATGCGCGTTCACTTCAGGTGCGAAAGGTCCGGAGTTCGAGCCCCGCTGGAGCCGTTACGATTGTGCCCTTAGGCAAGGCATTTAAATTCCACGTTGCCCTGTCGACAAGCGGCCAGTCAAAATCATTCCCTGCAAGCAAAAATTAACCCCGAACAATGACCGCGTGTCATCGAAATATAAATTTCCGCATAGATTTGTAAACAATTAGCCGAATCATATATCCGCTGGATTATTGGTCTGTTTGATTACATGTTTTAATGTTAAGGGAGTATGTATAAATATCGGCTCCAAGGTCAGCTTTAATTGAGTAATCACACTTGCATTGTCCTATACTTATAATGTTGCATTAAGATTTAATTGTTTTCTTATGAATATCATAAAATGTGGTGTCAAATGCACACACATCACTGATCTGTAGTCCAGTGGTTAACACAGTGGACTGGTAATCCAGTGATTGCAGGTATGATCCCCCCCGTCTGACCCTAATAAAATTAACAGTCTTTCAGATGGGACTTTAAACCGAGGTCTTGTAAAGACCAGAGGAGACTCTGGAATGAGTCAGAGGAGACTCTGGAATGGGTCTCTGTCTGTATCATTGCACTATCCTCCAATAATCTAAAATGACTAATCTCTTCAGGAGACGTCGCTCATATTGGCAACCATTAGCGACGATAAATAAACGTAAAACACACACATAGATGCAATCAATCAGTCATTACTGAACAATAATGGAATTAATATTGACCCTTGAGAAATATTTTTGTTTTGTTTTTTTATTCCTTGACAGCCAGTTGTTTTTACACATATTCAGTGTTCATTCGATGAAGTATAATTTGATAATGTCTACATGTACACTGATCCTCTAAACATATATAATCTCCCCCCCCCCCACACCATATATAAAAACCTCATTTGTTTAAATATAGAACAACCTCTAGAAATGATGACTATGCACATAATGTAATGCATAACGTTGATACTGTCATGGTATGTTTTATCTGTATATATATTATGTTAATAATACTATGAAATTATGAGGAATAATAAAAACAATTAATCTTTTTTTGATAATTCACCGAAGCAAATGAATGTTCTCTTAAACTTTCGCCATTTCCCAAACATCCGTTTACAATGCCAATACTACTTAAAGCACTTATATAGAGCTGAACGTTTTAAAATAATTAGCCCTATATTGTGTAATCCATGACGATTTTGATACATCAATGTCAAATCAATATCAAACTGATTATCATTTGAATGGTTACCTCTGATAGCTTAGTACTGACGACACAAATCGTGATATGTGTAAAGTAAAAAAATCAGATCTATAGTTCTGTCCCAACATTGTCTTAACCCATTTCATTCTAGATACATTTAAAGGCTTATTGCAAACAACATAGATCCAGATCAGCCGCAGCGTAACACTGCATGCTGATCAGGATCTATGTTGTTTGCTACATAGCCAAGTGTCTTAGCAAGATCAGCCGCAGCGTAACACTGCATGCTGATCAGGATCTATGTTGTTTGCTACATAGCCAAGTGTCTTGGCAAGATCAGCCGCAGCGTAACACTGCATGCTGATCTGGATCTATGTTGTTTGCTACATAGCCAAGTGTCTTAGCAAGATCATCTGAATAGCAAACAGCATAGAGCCAGATCAGACAGCACATTCTGTGGCAGCTGATCTGGCTCTATGTTCTTTGCAAATACTGTTTGATCAGTATCCAGAATCAAATTGGTTAACCCTTTCCTTCATAGAGATTTAGGTTAATATACTATTATAATTATCTCCATACAAACGACAGCCTTTTAACTATCATGCAGTGGATAAGTAGTCGCCATATCTATCCCACCTCCATAGATGTTACTGGGACTACATGAGATTCTAGCCTTTATTATGAGCATTGGTTTGGCTACTACATTGTCAATGTATGTCGTCTTGGTAATGGCGTCAAGAGGTGTTTCAATGAGGGAAAGGGTTAACGGAAGGGTTAAGCGTATTGGCAAGTTCTTGATCATCTAACATGGTAATCTCATTATATGCAGAAGGTTTTTAATTTTTATTATATGTAATAGTGCCGTACTTCTTTACATAATTTCCATATCGTCTTTGGATGTCTTTTGCCATCTTAAGGTCCTTGATTTCTTTGTTGTTTTCATATATCAGATGCCTGGTCCCCAATTTCTTTGTTGTTTTCATATATCAGATGCCTGGTCCTCAATTTCTTTGTTGTTTTCATATATCAGATGCCTGGTCCTCAATTTCTTTGTTCTTTTCATATATCAGATGCTTGGTCCTCAATTTCTTTGTTCTTTTCATAATCAGATGCCTGGTCCCCAATTTCTTTGTTCTTTTCATAATCAGATGCCTGGTCCTCAATTTCTTTGTTGTTTTCATAATCAGATGCCTGGTCCTCAATTTCTTTGTTGTTTTCATATATCAGATGCCTGGTCCTCAATTTCTTTGTTGTTTTCATATATCAGATGCCTGGTCCTCAATTTCTTTGTTGTTTTCATATATCAGATGCCTGGTCCTCAATTTCTTTGTTCTTTTCATAATCAGATGCCTGGTCCCCAATTTCTTTGTTGTTTTCATAATCAGATGCCTGGTCCTCAATTTCTTTGTTCTTTTCATAATCCGATGCCTGGTCCTCAATTTCTTTGTTGTTTTCATATATCAGATGCCTGGTCCTCAATTTCTTTGTTGTTTTCATATATCAGATGCCTGGTCCCCAATTTCTTTGTTCTTTTCATAATCAGATGCCTGGTCCCCAATTTCTTTGTTCTTTTCATAATCAGATGCCTGGTTCCCAATTTCTTTGTTCTTTTTATAATCAGATGCCTGGTCCTCAATTTCTTTGTATGTTTTCATATATCAGATGCCTGGTCCCCAATTTCTTTGTTCTTTTCATAATCAGATGCCTGATCCTCAATTTCTTTGTTCTTGTCATATATCAGATGCCTGGTCCCCAATTTCTTTGTTCTTTTCATAATCAGATGCCTGGTCCTCAATTTCTTTATTGTTTTCATATATCAGATGCCTTATTGTCTACCTAAATAAGCGTGTCAATTTATCAGTAAAACTTGATATGTGTGTCAAAATGTTGAAGATCATGATGATTACGATGGACAATCCTATATAACTATTTAATATTTGACTTTGTGGAAGTCATGATAGCGCAGTGAAAGGCCCTGAGTTCGAGCCCCGCTGGAGCCGTTATGATTGTACCTTAGGCCTTAGGCAAAGCATTTAAATTCCACATTGCCTTTTCTCTCTCCCTCGTTGCGATGGATTCCAGGAATGAGGTCTCGAAGGTGATTAATATAACTATGAACTTGTTTCGCAATCAAGCTCAAATAAATTTGTATAAACTAACATGACATTGTATGCAGAAGGATTTTAATTTATATTATATGTAATATTACCATATTCTTGTACATGATTTATCATATCGTTTATGGATGTCTTTGGCCATCTTATGGTCCACACCTTTGGTATTGTTTTCATTTTCATATATCAGATGCCTTATCGCGAGTCACAATCTTTAACCCTTTCAACACTACATACCTAAATAGGCTTATGAAAAGTGTAGATCCAAATATTATCAAACAAAGTGTTGACATAAATCTTACACTGGTCAGCTGTCCTTACGACGAGTATACAAAATGGATTTACTTACATGGGGGGGGGGGGTAAATATTTACATAATTTGATAAATACTGTGAGTGTTGTTTTATTGTGTATGATGGACTCATTCCAGCATTTCAGATGGTTATTCAGGTCGACTTGTGTAACTCGGTCACTATTTTACGTTTCATATGCACCTTGCTTCATAGCCCCAGCATACTGTTTATGTTGTCTGTAGCTTGTTTTAATTTGTAATTATCGCAGTAAATGTATAAACACTTTCTATTTTAACCAGTGTTCTTTGTTTATGTTCGTCGATCATGATCTATGCGTTGCATTATGGTATACCACACTATAAGTTCTATTTTTAGAAATATTCATTCAATTCTAACATGCATGACTCAATAATGCTCTTAGCGAATAAATGTTGGTGTTATTTTGTAGGTGTGTTAGCTTATTACTTTTCTTGCTGTTTGGCTAATGGCAAATATCCCTGAAATTCTGATTTTCAAGGAAAACTAAAGCTTATGTTTATTATTATTCAGAACATTTTTGTTCAAACACAATACATGTACAGTCAAACGTGTGTTAGTGGTCACCTCTATTAAGCAGCCAACCTGCATTAAGCAGCCAGTTTCCAGATTCCCAATATGTTGTTTTGCTATACATATTAGCTCTATTAACCCTTTCAACACCACAGACCTCTAAATAGGCTTACGAACAGTGTAGATCCAGATGAGCTGGCTCGTGACGAGCCGTCTCATCAGGATCTGCACTTTTTTGCCAGTAATAATTATTACTATTTTTAGATAAAATTACCCATTTTGATAAAAGAACTGGTCCAAATGTAATTTTCTTATTAATTTATTGGTCTAAAAATAGCATGCACCAGTCCATGTCAGTTACTTGGGGTTGAATGGGTTAAGAGAGGTTTGACTACATAAATAATATAAGAGCATCATATTATCATTTGGAGGATGACGTATGACACAGTCGAACCTGTGCTAGAGGTCACCTGTGTTAAGCAGCCAGTTTCCAATTCCCAATATGTTTTACTATACATTTGACCTCTATTAAGCAGCCACCTCTGCTAAGCAGCCACTTTCTGGGATTCCCTTGGCTGGCTGTTTAAGACAGGTTTGACTATGTATTAGTTAAATTTGGCCGAATAATGTAAAATATTTAAAAAAATATTTATACAATTAACAGAGGAAGATTAGCCACGCCTCCTGTCGCACTGTTTTGCAGACGATGGTATTAATTATTAATACTACGACTTAATTACCTCAAGTTGTTTTCATTCATAAAGAAGTGCTGGCACATGTCTTATAAACACAAGTGAATTTTACGGGGGAAACAATTCAACAGACAAATTAGACCGGCTCTAGTTTTCATGTATAAAGAAGTGATTTTTACGGGGGAAACAATTGAACAGCCATAATTAGACCGTCTCTAGTTTTCATTCATAAAGAAGTTGTTTTTACGGGGGAAATAATTCAACAGCCATACATTAGACCGTCTAGTTTTCATTCATATATAAGTGGTGTTTACGAGGGAAACAATTCAACAGCCGTATATTAGACTGGCTCTAGCCGTTTAACATTGCAGATGTAGGCCTGCTAGATTTGTAGAAAAAAAATACTGAGTCATGTTAGAATAACTATTGTGCTAATTAGTATTATATTCTATTTTATAGGAGAGTTGTCACTGATGGCTTCGATTCCATATGTGGTCCCGCGACAAATCGTACCCAACCAATACGGACAAACGCCCGATACACTAGCAACACCATTCTGTGCAACGGGCTTGCCACACCCAGATGGAGGTCTGCTACGGTGCGACGTATGCGCGAAAGAATTCCGAGAACAGAAATACCTGACTAGACACATGACAGTACACTCTGGATATAAGCCCTTTCAGTGTCAATACTGTGACTATAAATGCAACAGAAAAGATAATTTAAAAACACATGTGTTCATAAGGCATGTGCAAAAATAAGAACTAGGATATTGGAAATTTGAGATATTAGGTGATTCCTGTGTCATGATTTTAGGACCTGGTTTGTTCTGAATTATTCCAGGATATGAGTTGGCGATACTGCCGACACCATTGGGTTCCGGGGCAGTCTAGATTGTCATTTTGTTATAGAGGACACCTTTGTGTTCAAATGTGTGGATATCGAGCTCAAACCGATCAGTTTTGTAGGTTATGTAAGCTTGGCTACTAATAATATAAAGTCCACAACAGCGCTCGTGATATGTGCAGGGTTGCGGCCATAAGATATCTCCCATGCTAACAGTGTGTTGTGTCGTCATTGCATAATTTACGAAATTAAGTTACATTTGTGCGAATCGCCGACCTTCTGAATGCCAGCTGGATAGCTTCCTCACTTGAAATAATTCGAAACGCGTTATTTACAGTTGAATAAAACATGGTTTGGAGTTCTGACGTGTAGTAATTAACCAGGCAGGCCAGATGCGTAAGTGGTTAATTCCTGCGATCAGAATGACAAACCATGTTTTATTCGACTAAAGAAGACAAATACAAATATTATTTCGAGTCTAACATGACCAAAAAATCTAAAGCGCGCAAGAATAGTTGGTGTTTATGATTTTATGAATTACCGAAAGCGTAAATGACGTCACAAACTACAACATACTAGTAAAATGACGTCACATTTTAAACACGGTAAATTAATACTTTTACGTTTGCAGACAAAATGCGGAGTCATGTTAGAATCTTATTTTGACTGGAATGGTATGTTTTCGTATGGCCCTATTACAGTTAGTAGCACTGTTCCTCCGTAATTGTAAAGAAATTAAAATGTGCGTAAATCAATTGTAACCTGATTTATTAACCCTTTCAACACTACAGGCCTCTAAATAGGAGTTCGAGCCCCACTGGAGCCGTTACGATTGTGCCCTTAGGCAAGGCATTTAAATTCCACGTTGCCTCTTCTCTCCCTCGTGGCGATGGATTCCATCAGGAATGAGGTCTCGAGAGTGATTTATATAAGTTGAAATAACTTGTTTCGCAATCGAGCTAAAATAAATTTGTATAAACTAAATAGGCTCGACACACACGTCTCATCAGGATCTGCACATTTTGCCAGTAATATTACTATTTTTTTAGATAAAATTACCCATTTTGATAAATGAACTGTTCCAAACGTAATTTTCATATTAATATAAATATCATGCCAGTTACTTGGTGTTGAGTGGGTTAAACTTGCAGGCATACAACAATGTCCATGTAATTTCGGAATATCAGGAATATAACCGTAAGCAAAGTCGTGATAGCGCAGTGGAGGCGCATTCGCTTCAGGTGCGAACGGTCCCGAGTTCGAGCCCCGCTGGAGCCGTTACGATTGTGCCCTTAGGCAAAGCATTTAAATTCCACATTGCCTCTTCTCGCTCCCTTGTGGCTATGGATTCCATCAGGAATGAGGTCTCGAGAATGATTAATATAAGGTTGAAAAGAACCTGTTTCGCAATCGAGCTAAAATAAATTTGTATAAACTAAGCAAAATCACACGCACTAGAATAACTGAACTGCTGGCGGTTATGTCTGATTTCATATCTCTTGTTTTTAAATGAACTGCGGTACTTTTCTTATTTACTCATCAGACCTTCAGTGTTTATGGATGTTGTCATTTCAATTGTGACAGGTAAATGCATTTATCAGTAGCTTCGCCAGCATATGGCATAATAGAGTTACAATCACCGTATCGTTTATGTACAATTTCATCATCGTCAGCATCTCTGATGGCCTTTTGATGCATCCAATGGGAGTCGTATAGTTTTCGCACTGTTTGTGTGTACGTATGTACCGAGTCAATATTTCCAATCCGTGCTGTAACCTCTTCGGCTATGTCTATAAGCTTCATTACCTACTGTGATATTTCCTGTTCTAAATAAGCTTCTTTCTTAATATAATGTTTCAACTTTATGAGCTACCTTCGTATAACAAATGTGTTTGTTATTATTGCATTATTTATCATGTGCATTGTTGTTATCATGTGCATTGTTGTTATCATGAATACCTTTTCATTTATGCCATCAAAGCTTTCGATGTGATGAGTTATTTATAATTTGATCAAAGGCTGAAAAGGGTTGTTATGATAAATAAACTATGCAACCATGCACTAACTGGCGGTAGAACGTCGCATTTATGTGACATCATAAAAGCCATAAATGGCACCCACACTATTACTGATGCTTCCGTGTGTATGTGCGCATGATGCTTTTCTGCTTGGTTCGATGTACTACTTGCAAAGACATATATTGTTAGCGATAACACATCCTAAACCATATTGACTACTGTCACGAGCTAAGCATAGGTTTGCTTGGGCCAGCACAAACACAGCTTCATACATGGCTATGGCTGAGTCAAAACAACGTCCGATTTGATTTTATTGAATGCAATTTTATTGAAATGTCAAGTTTTTCTCTAGCAAATGATTGAACGGGTGAACAATTGTTTCCTTTTTTTCAAGAATCTTCCCGTAGAAGTTTGCCAGCCATGTATGAAGCTGTGTTTTGTGTATGTTTTACGTTTATTGATCGTCGATACCGGTTGAGCGACGCCTCCTGAAGAGATAATTTTAGATTTTTGGAGGATAGTGCAACAATACAGTCCAGAGTCTTCTCTGGTTCTTTTACGTGCACGGTGTACAGCGCCAACACGAGACATCTGAAAGACTGTTAATTTTATTAGGGTCAGACGGGGGATCGAACCTGTGATCCCTTGATACCAGTCCAGCGTGTTTCCACTGGACTACAGATCCGTCTGTTGTGTTTTGTTTGTGAGCTAGGTGCATTTACAATTGCACATTGAGCTAGGTGCAGTTACACTTGCACCTATTTTCTCTTGAGATTCATATAATCTCTTTTCATTGATCATGACTGCAGTATGTAATTTCATTTAGGAAGAAACTAAACATTTCTTCAAGTTTGCACAAAGATTGAACTCTTGCAATCATTTTAATAGACTGGGAACAGGCGTCAATATATTTTGCCTGGTCAGTCAAATAAATATATTTTAACATCGAGACGATTAATAGGGCCGTATATTGAGTTTCTGATCATGTCATTTTGCCAGAAGTTAAAAATCGACAGACTGGCACCCAGGCTATCTTTTTAATACGGAGTCAAGATTTGCTGTACCTTTCAGAATGTTGTGTACGGTTCGTTGACAAATAGCTGCACTACTGGATACCCATGACTTATCTTTTGTAGACATATATTCATGTGTACGTGTTGATCTTAAGGTACATGTTTCAGTTTTCTACACTTACCAAGAAGTTGGTGTCTTCCCATTTGCCAACGACGCAAAGATATCCTCTTATTTTTTGTAGTAGATATTTGAGGATTTACAGTGATCATGTAGATCACGTATATTCGTATGCCCCCATTATCCTTGATTATGGTCACAATGGGTGTTGCGTATTCTCTGTGATCTACCTTTCGTTATAATTCCTTCACTTTCCAATCTCTCCAGTTCCTTCTCAACACGAGCTCGAAGTACACGATTGTCCGTACGTTGCATTTAAAAACAATACAAGGAAAACTTTTTTATAGAAGCTATTTGAGCTTCCTACTTGATCCTTTGCATTATGCATTATGTATGTCATTGTGCTTTACATTTTGTAATAAATGTGTTTAACACAAGATTGTCCTTCATTCTCTTCACTACCAATTTCACTATTGAATACAGTTGGATATTTGTCTAGAATATCATTCAACTTGCAAGGTGCTGATTTTTGATTTCTTCCATTGTAGAGTGTTCAAATTGATTTCCATTTAAGCTTAACACTTCTTCAACCACGACCATCCAAACAGTGACGATGTCTTCCAGTCATTAACAAATAGTTCCAGATGTTCACGTAGGGCCTCATATATAGTAGCTGTTTCTTTACATTCACATATGTATTGCAGACGTTGTGTAATTAGTTGACCTGAAAACCACCCGATAATGACACCATGATCAGATAACGACATACAACAACACGTAGTTTTTATTTCATCAAATACAAACAAACATGATAACATATGAAATAGGTCAAACATGACCCATTTTCACATATGGTATAATAGTACAGTGTATTTCGGCGTATGAGCAAACATTTGCCGATAAGTTCTAAGTAGTATGACTGATATAATGACCTGTATCCAGTTTCATTTTGACCCTTTTCTCATGAACAATAGTTGTAACCATTATAGTATAATGTCACTTTTGGAGATAACAGTTTTGATTGTGAGAACATTTATTTGTTTCTAGATACGTTGATGGCTTTGAATGTCTGGATTTCTATTGTAAAGAAGCTTTTTCGATATGTCCAATTGTGTTACAGAAATTGCACTTTGTCATTTTAAGTTTTTATGGAAACATTTGCATGGTAAATATCCCTTCTTGTCACATGTTAAACATATTTTATCTTCTATCACTGGTTTTGGTGCAATGTTCTGCTTTGTTTCTGTCAGTGAACTTTATGCACGTGGTCATCCCGTTGGCCTGTAATTCTAAGACTGTTATCAGTCTATATGGTACATTATGACGAATGCATATATTTAATCCAGCTAAATCCTATACAATGGAATATTATTTTACTTTATGAGAATTTATAGTCGACGACGGCGGCGACAATGACGACGACAACAACAATGACGTCAGTATGGTCTAGATATGCAAATAAATCGCTTGTCAATGGAATAACTACCAAGTCTACCATTGATTACTCCCGGTGTTGTATTGTTGTATCTTTTGCTGATCTTTCAAATGCGATTAGTTACTATAGAATACAATTAGCATGAATAAAGAAATTACTTATCCTGTCGCAATAAGGAACCCCGTAGGAATTGCATGGAGATATATACCCCGTTATACCTTGCTTCACGACAAAGCAAATTATCATGTATATCTGCCAGCTACTGAGATTGAAAATTACGTCATCAAAATGACAATACATTTCGAAAATTAGCATATAAACTATACAATTTAAAAAGCTGTATACTTTCCTCTTACTGTGTTGAATACTTTTTCATTGTTTAGTTGATGGAAATCAACACACTCGGGTAACAATATTCACTGCCAAGATGGATTCGAGCACTAAGTTAGGGTACATTGATTGGAATCGTAATTGTCGATTTTCGGAAAGCTTTTGATTATGCTGGTTTAAGTCATTGTCATCGTATATGCAGCAACAATACTTAGAAGCTGTTTCAATCATATCTTTGTGATAGAAAGGAAACTTTTTATATACATATCGTTTTATCTGAATACAACTCACTTTTTATATAAATATCGTTTTATCTGAAGACAAAATAACTAATTGCGGAGTCCCACAGGGCTCAATATTAGGACCGATTTTATTCTTAATTGTTATTAATGAGGCACCACTGACGTTTTCATAAAACATCACACGTAGCGATTGATATGCAGATGCTACTAAATTATTGTAGCGATGTATGGTACTACATTGTTCGATATCAATATGTAGAACTGAGAAAGAAATGTTAGATATTACAACAAGCTTTGGAGGACCTGAAATACGTGTGTTTCGAAATAGAACACTCTCTGTTAAAGATGAAAATATAGTACTGAAAATAAGTGAATCAGGGAAGCTGCTGTGTGGTTCATTAAAATGGGACTCCCATGTCAAATATACAGTCTACATCCGTTATGTCGAATTCCGTCGGACCGAACAAAATACGTCGACATAAACGAAGTTTGACTTTAAAATGTTAGTGTCTGAAACGGGACTTTGATCTGACTTCGAAATAGCCGGTAATTCGACATAACCGACTTTGACATAACGGTCGTAGACTGTATTGTGAAATACATTTCAGTTCACATTTGGTTTTTTGTTGTAAAATACGATAATTATATTGTCAACAGGATCTACAGTGTAATAGATACGGTGTCCGGCTTGAAGTCGCGAGGTCGGTAAAACCACGGTGGTCTTTATGCAAAACACCTACATCCACATTGTCTACTCTCCATCGCGCCCATGGATTCCAGCAGGAAAGAGGTCTCGATAGCGATTCATCTAATGTTGTTAAAACTTATTTTGCAATCAAGTTAAAATAAATGTGTAATACCCAAATTTACAGAATACTTTACTACAAGGAATATTTCCAACCATATTTTGATTAGTTTGGTATCATATGGGGAAACACCACCCAACAAAATATTCACATATTGTTAATATTGCAGAAATGTGAAATTGGTCAAATATTCTCTCATTATTGCAGAAACGAGCATGCAAGTACATCCATTACCAATATTTATATTTCTTTACATAAATCGATGTCTGACATATACTAAATTATTCTCAATATTTCTCGGAATTTATTTGAATGGTCATTTACAACTAAGACTGTGTAATACAACTACATCTGATATTACATTGAGATATCTTTCAAAATATTGCTATCTATTATAGTATATTCTAAGAACTATTTAGACGTCCAGGTCTTTAAATATTTTCAAGACAAAATGTAACGTATGGTTAATAACAACTTTTATTCGGTAGAGTTATTCGCTATTATATTATATTACATCATTGTCGTGACGTCATACCTTTGTACTTGCAGTCCATTATTATTAATATTGTACTGCTGTCAAACGGCCAGCGTATTATATGAAATACTACGCGAACATGTACGGAATTAACAATTTTAATTATTAGGATCTTGTTATATAAGTGTGTGTTTTAAGTAAGATATAAGCCTCAAACGTGTTCGGCTTATATCATATACGTAATTCAATATGCTTATGTTGTTTTGTGTTGCTACTAAATAACTGATTGATTTATGCTTTTGTTTAATCCACAATGTGCAACATTGTACATGTATATTTATACTGAATAGCGGAACTACTGTGCTTTCAAAGTAAAGTAATAATACCGTTGGAATATTACACTACTGTATAGGTAAGGCTTACCCATTATAGTTTAAAATATCTATAATGTAATACTGCTAGCAACCTGACTTACCTATAATGCAATAGTGTATCGTATGTTTGTTTATATCTATAATGTAATACTGCTAGCAACCTGACTTACCTATAATGCAATAGTGTATCGTATGTTTGTTTATATCTATAATGTTGTGTTTTGTGTTTGTTTGTTTTTTTAATACTGCTAGCAACCTGACTTACCTGTAATGCAATAGTGTATCGTATGTTTGTTTATATCTATAATGTAATACTGCTAGCAACCTGACTTACCTGTAATGCAATAGTGTATCGTATGTTTGTTTATATCTATAATGTAATACTGCTAGCAACCTGACTTACCTATAATGCAATAGTGTATCGTATGTTTGTTTATATCTATAATGTAATACTGCTAGCAACCTGACTTACCTATAATGCAATAGTGTATCGTATGTTTGTTTATATCTATAATGTAATACTGCTAGCAACCTGACTTACCTATAATGCAATAGTGTATCGTATGTTTGTTTATATCTATAATGTAATACTGCTAGCAACCTGACTTACCTATAATGCAATAGTGTATCGTATGTTTGTTTATATCTATAATGTAATACTGCTAGCAACCTGACTTACCTATAATGCAATAGTGTATCGTATGTTTGTTTATATCTATAATGTAATACTGCTAGCAACCTGACTTACCTAATGCAATAGTGTATCGTATGTTTGTTTATATCTATAATGTAATACTGCTAGCAACCTGACTTACCTATAATGCAATAGTGTATCGTATGTTTGTTTATATCTATAATGTAATACTGCTAGCAACCTGACTTACCTATAATGCAATAGTGTATCGTATGTTTGTTTATATCTATAATGTAATACTGCTAGCAACCTGACTTACCTATAATGCAATAGTGTATCGTATGTTTGTTTATATCTATAATGTAATACTGCTAGCAACCTGACTTACCTATAATGCAATAGTGTATCGTATGTTTGTTTATATCTATAATGTAATACTGCTAGCAATCTGACTTACCTATAATGCAATAGTGTATCGTATGTTTGTTTATATCTATAATGTAATACTGCTAGCAACCTGACTTACCTATAATGCAATAGTGTATCGTATGTTTGTTTATATCTATAATGTAATACTGCTAGCAACCTGACTTACCTATAATGCAATAGTGTATCGTATGTTTGTTTATATCTATAATGTAATACTGCTAGCAACCTGACTTACCTATAATGCAATAGTGTATCGTATGTTTGTTTATATCTATAATGTAATACTGCTAGCAACCTGACTTACCTATAATGTAATAGTGTATCGAATGTTTGTTTACAACCGTTATTACTTTACTTTGAAAGCACAGTAGTTAAATAAGTATGTACGTGTGTTATTATTATGGTACGTGTGTACAGCTACGCTATAATGTTAATTGTAACATGATCCAAATGGGGATTAGGCCATAATAAAATATTTCCTAGATTTTCATCCCCGCCCGCCCCCGTTTTTAGGGCCCGCCCCGATTTTTTTTATTACTATTTGAAAAAAAAAAAAAAAAATCTTGTCAAGTTGAATCTTGTCAAAACACCATTTTATCAGCATAAATATCGATATCCTGAAAATATAAAATAAAAATAAAATTTCACCCCCGCCCCCATTTTCAAAAAAATTTGGATGAAAATCTAGGATTTATTTTATTATGGCCTTAGTTTAAAACTAATTAGGTCTCTAAATAATAGGGAATATATATAATTATGTTATAATTATATACATTGTATTTAATATACTAGATTACATAGAAAACGCACACTTTGGATAAGTGTGTTTTTACATGAAACACAATAACAATATAAATACATAGTTTTAAACATTTTGGAATATGTTTAGGTGTTCAGTTTGTGTTTTGTAATAAAGATGTGATATATCTTTAATGGAATCCTTCGTATTTCATGTTCATGTAATAATAATCATATAATGTAGGTGTGCGTTTTCTATGTCCTCTAGTATATATAAAGTATGTTAGTTTAAACTTTATTTATTTTACAACGATTACGAAACAAGTAATTATATTGACAATGTGTGTTTCGAAAATGACGTTTTTGACATACGTGGAGCAGTTTGTCACTTTCGGGCAAATAATAATAAGTATTAATAACACTAATATTAATGAATTCATTTTCTTAGCACCAACGCTACCATTAAAACTCTATATTTAAACAATAATTGATTTCTTATTAAACGATATGAGAGTGTTACAATTCCTTTGTATGTAACATTCATATTGCAATGTTGACGTATTCTATTTGTGTGCATCAGTACAATGTTTGGTAAATATCTGTATTGTATATTCGTGTATTTTCACATGTTTTTAATAAATGGTACTCGGTTTCTGCAACATTCATATTGCAATGTTGACGTATTCTATTTTTGTGCATCAATACAATGTTTGGTAAATATCTGTATTGTATATTCGAGTATTTTCACATGTTTTTAGTAAATGGTACTCGGTTTCTGCAACATTCATATTGCAATATTGACGTATTCTATTTTGTCCATCAGTACCGTTGTAGCGACCAGATTCAATAGCAAAACAATGCTAGCAAGCTTATATCAACACAAGAGAAAATTCGTCAATCCAAATAAACGAGGTACAAAATTCGTAAATCCAAATAAACGAGGTACAAAATTCGTAAATCCAAATAAACGAGGTACAAAATTCGTAAATCCAAATAAACGAGGTACAACATTCGTCAATCCAAGTAAACGATGTACCCATTAAGTTCATACATACTATAATGTACATACATAATTGCAGCTTTAACTTAAGTTAATTTATGTTTTCAGTAGACCATATTATACAGTGTGCAGCATCATCAGATTTTCAAGCGTTCAGAGTGAACTTTGGACCCGGTTATGACTGCCGGTGCGGGAAGACATTCATCAATAAGTGCGATTTCCGTCGACACATACGAACACATACAGGAGAGCGTCCATACGTGTGTAATGTTTGTAATCGAGGCTTTGCCCTGAAAGGAAATCTACAGAAACACAAGATTACACACCTGGGTATTAAGCAAGAAGTAATATATTAACAATTTGCAAATTGTAATTTGCAGTTGTTTTATTAAAGGTTAATAATGTACATTTCGTCACAAGATTGCACACAGCAAGCACGTTTTCAGTGCGAGATCATAGATTTGAGCGAGAACGTACTATTAGTTTCTTAGAATGTACATGCACGTCATAGTGTAAGAAGCATAACACATATCAATACACGTTATCCACACTTTATCCATACTCCCTAGTACACCACCTATACATCCTTAGATATATTATCCAATGGCATTTACCACATTAAACTAGCGTTGACATGTAAGCCCGCACACTCTGAATTCCAGAACTCTCCTCGTAACCTTCACCCGAACGACCTTTTCCAAAGTCGAGCTCTCATTAGCCATTATTGGAAAACCATATCAAAGAATCACACATTGGAACATACTACACTAACATAATATAGAGAACGAGAACGTATTCATGGAAATAGATGGTATAGCGATATAAATAGAGCTGTCACTGATTATAAACACCTCTTTTTTACACTTGCTATTAGCCTCTTAGAATGTACATGTACGTCATAGTGTAAGAAGCATAAAACTTATCAATATCCGGTCGAAATCGACCTTACTCGACTTACTTAATCCTCTTCACCCCTGTTGGGGTATAGGGCCTTCACTACAGCTCTCCACCTGATCTGGTCAGTTGCCGCTAGCTTGGATTGCCCCTAGCTTGGCTTGCCCATATGACATCTTTATGCGGCGCATCTCGTTGTCATTAGACACTTTAGATATCTTGGCAATGCATAATCACATTAACATAAGGCTTTTCTTCGTTTATACATAAACATGGTGCCGAGTTTAAACTGTATGTCTTTTTGTTGGCATTAAATATGTACGTTTATCCTGTGCCACGCTTATATAATCTTTACAATTTTTATGAGAATTTAAGACTAAGGCTGAGTCATCTCTTGTATCCCATATTTGTTACAGTCCACGGCTTTTGCAGAAACGACCCTCTTTGGCAGGTAATTCCAGGAATTCATGAAATAGTTGTGACGTAACAGTAGTCATTTGTTTAGAGTTGGTTTATACAATTACCTGGACTCTGCTGAGATATTTGATCTTTTGAAATAGTTTATTTAATACTTTGTTCCTAATACAATTTTGAATGTTTGTATTAACCCTTTCTCTCATAGAAGCACCTCTTGACGCCTTTTACCAAATTACGACATACATTGACAATGTAGTAGCCAAGCCAATGTTCACATTAAATACTAGAATCTCATGTAGTCCCAGTCATATCTATGGAGGTGGGATAGATATGGCGACTACTTATCCACTGCATGCTAGCTAAATGGCTGTCGTTTGTATGTATATATAATAGTATATTAACCTAAATCTCTATGAAGGAAAGGTAAGTACCCTAATACGCGCCGCTGTTTCAACCTGTACATGTTTAAGCTTAATCTAGTTAATCGCTTTTCATAGACTTCCAAACAAGTCCTCAATTTTCTCTGCCGAACTGAAGGCCATAGATCTCGCTCTAGATCTTGCAGTGGAATCACACTATTTTCAATATATCATTTTCTCTGATTCCTTGTCTGTTTTACAGGCTATTGTTTGTACTTTGCTTGAAAGGATTTCTTCCCTTTCAGAAACAAATACATTTGTGTTCTGCTGGCTTCCGAGTCATATGGGTATAAAAGGTAATGAAATGGCTGACCAGAATGCAAAGCTGGCTTTGTCGGATTAAAGTGGGTTATACCGATTTTAAGTCTACAATTCTTACCTTAATTCAATCCTCTTGGCAGACCCAATGGGATGGTGACATTTTTAACAAACTTCATTCGATCAAACCAACACTTGGCGAATGGTGCCCACTTTACAGGCCTATTCGTCGAGAAGAAGTCATTCTTGTCCGTCTCAGGATTGGTCATTCTCGAATATCACATTCATGGCTGTTGTCACGATATGATGCACCAGAATGTATCCCATGCAATACTCTATACACGGTGGAGCATATCTTAATACACTGTGTTGACCTTCAACCAATCCGGTTGCAGTACTACAATGTGGACAACATTAAAAAACTTTTCGACTCTATCAAAGTAGATCATATCATTTATCAAGGCAATAGGAATTTATAATAAACTGTGATATCAATTGTTAATCATGCCTGGTAATCATTCATTCATATATTACCTGTAATTAATCTTACGTCTTTATAACTTCTTAGTATTAATGTTTACGTAATGCATATACTTATATAGAATTTTATTTCATACACTCGACAATAAACATAACTTTAATGCGCGCTACATGACCCTAGATGTCGATGCGCCGTAAAACATCATTCATTCATTCATAATTACGTAAGTTTCTTATTTCTGGAACAAAATGAGTAGCATATTTCTGAACTCTTTTCCAAACGGTCAATATCATTTGAGTAATAAGTATTCCTTGATTGAATGATCATCGAGTCGTTGTCTAATGTTAGTTTATACAAATTTATTTTAGCTCGATCGCGAAGCAAATTCTTAAAACTTATATTAATCACTCTTGAGACTAATGTCTAACGTTGTTAAAACTTGTGGCCCAAACCATTTGTATTTTCATGCTATGTATTGTATCTTTATGTGTATGACATATGTACTATTGATTTGTAATAACTTATTATTCAATAATCTTACATACATATGTTGGGTACACAACTCTTTATGTCAACATGATTGGATATTTTATGCAATATAGCCCAAGTCACTGTATGGCTTTCATATCAACTTTTCCACACTGTTCTGTTGGTTTCAGTTTAAACTATTTATTTTACAACGATTGCGAAGCAAGTTTTAACAACTTATATTAATCACTCTCGTTGGCGGATGAAAGCGTAAATGTGGTCATTCGTGTGTGAGGAAACCGGATTACCCGGAGAAAATCCACCTGTCCGATCTGGCGACCATCGTACCATCTCGCATACTTCCCGGTTTACAATCTGAACTAACAGTCAAACTTCGTAGCTGAAAACTCTATCATGAATAACAGTCTGTTTTTGTTTTACATCAAACGTAACCCTTTCAGCGTTTGATTCAACTGTAAAGAATTGAGCAAGACTTTCGGCCGCCTTTGAAATATTACTCGTAAAACACCGATCGTTTTCTTTCTCAGCACTAACCTAGTGGCACGCTAGATGTTATCTTCTGATTTGTTGGTAGAACTTGGTTAGATTTATGTTTTAAAGTCTGACATAAGACTTTCATATTTCAGCCCACTTTTCCTGACACTTTCCGGTGCTTTATTTCTGATATCAACATATGTTCCGTAGCTTAAGCAGAGTTTAAATTTTCTGAGAAAGCTGTTCATTCTCACGAGTTTCACGATTCTAGATTTCATCCAGGGTGGTTTGCAACGTCCTCTCTTACCACACTGTTATACTATAGCAAGTTCAACACCCTTGTTGTACATAGCTACAAACTGATACCACCGAGACCACCACTGTCATCCAGCTCGTCAATCAAGCAAGCATCCAACAATTTGTTGAAATACGTATGTATAGGATATAAGCCGAAATCGATCCAATATGTACAATTTGACTACTAATATTTTACCCAATATTGGATCCGTTTGAGGCTTATATCTTACTTAAAACAAACACTTATATAATTAGATTCTACTAATTAAAATTGTGACTTTCGAACATTTACGCGTAGGATTTAATATAATACTCTGGTCTTTTAATAATGGACTGCAAGTACAAAGGTATGACGGACAGTGTTTTAAATGGAGATAAAGCAATTGATGAGTTGTTGTATTGTATTGTATTGTTTTCATCGTATTATTACCTTTTGCATTGTAACTTGTGATTTCTGTGTTTGTACATATTTTTAGACGCTTAAGTTATGTGTGTTTGTGTGTGTTTTACGTTTATTTATCGTCGCTACCGGTTGCCCATATGAGCGACGCCTCTTGAAGAGATTAGTCCTTTTAGATTTTTGGAGGATAGTGCAATGATACAGAGAGACCCATTCCAGAGTCTCCTCTGGTTTTTTTACGTGCACGGTGTAAAGCACCGAAACGAGACCTAGGTTTAACGTCCCATCTGAAAGACTGTTAATTTTATTAGGGTCAGACGGGGGATCGAACCTCGGATCCCTGGATTACCAGTCCAGCGTGTTACCACTGGACTACAGATCCGTCTGTATTAAGTTATGTGCCAGGAGGTAATTACATATTGCTATGTAAAGAATAGATACATTTGTTTTGCATTATTGTTTTGTAGTCAGTATAATTATTGTCAGTGTGTTGACAGATGGGCACAAGTGTGCCAGGAGGTAATTACATATTGCTATAATAAAGAAAATAAACATTTGTTTTGCATTTTTGTTTTGTAGTCGGTATAATTATTGTCAGTGTGTTGACAGATGGGCACAAGTTTAGCTATGTGTCAGGAGGTAATTACATATTGCTATAATAAAGAAAAGATACATTTGTTTTGCATTTTTGTTTTGTAGTCTGTATAACTATTGTCAGTGTGTTGACAGATGGACACAATTACGGTAAGTTGGCCAAACTTGTCGTTGATATGAAATTGTGTGTCTATTTAATTAGTAACATTATATGGACAAAGAGGTACCCGAGTGTTACGTTCGTTGGGTTTAAGCCACTTGCCCATCACTGCTGTAGGTTCGAATCCCATTCGAATTTCGAATTACTGCTTGGAGGGTCAAATGCGGTTTCTTTCGCTAAAAACCTGTGTCGCCATTTGATCTGTGCTGTCGGTGCCACGTTAAGCCCCAATCGAAACAAATGCACATGAGGATGCTATCCAGCTGACTTGCGGAAGTTGCATGTATGTGGTACTACCTGGGTTCGTCTATCTGTGCCTGTAATACTCACGTAATGGTTGTCATATGTGAGTACAGGAATAGTCTCGCACATTTTCTTTTCTAAACATTTTATCCTAGAGGACATAGAAAACGCACACCTGCATTATATACTAGATGACATAGAAAACGCACACCTACATTATATACTAGAGGACATAGAAAACGCACACCTGCATTATATACTAGAGGACATAGAAAACGCACATCTACATTATATACTAGATGGCATAGAAAACGCACACCTACATTATATACTAGAGGACATAGAAAACGCACACTTACATTATATACTAGATGGCATAGAAGACGCACATCTACATTATATACTAGAGGACATAGAAAACGCACACCTACATTATATACTAGAGGACATAGAAAACGCACACCTACATTTTATCCTAGAGGACATAGAAAACGCACACCTACATTATATACTAGAGGACATAGAAAACGCACACTTACATTATATACTAGAGGACATAGAAAACGTACACCTACATTATATACTAGACGACTTAGAAAACGCACACCTACATTATATACCAGAGGACATAGAAAACGCACACCTACATTATATACTAGAGGACATAGAAGACGCACATCTACATTATATACTAGAGGACATAGAAGACGCACACCTACATTATATACTAGAGGACATAGAAAACGCACACCTACATTATATACTAGAGGACATAGAAAACGCACACCTACATTATATGATTATTATTACATGAAAACGAAATACGAAGGATTCCAAGATAGATCACATCTTTATTACAAAACACAAACTGAACAGCTAAAAATATTCCAAAATGTTTAAGAAAATATGTATTTATATAGTTATTGATTTTTCGCTTTTTCCACGTCCTCTAGTATATCTTCTAAGAACGCTAACCAATCTAGCGGAAGGCCGGTGGTTCTACCCTGAAATACTATATGACCTAAACTGTTGGTGCTACTTGAAACCCCCTGTAATTAGGGATTAGTATACATGGCGCAACGACATGATGTTTACTTATTTTCAGGTCAAAGGGTGAGCTTTTCCTAGTACCCGATACAAACTATATGTTGCATTTAATTATTTTTTATTCTGATCAAAATTAACAACATCGAAGCTACGCGTCTCGTAATGTTTAATTATATTACATCACAATTTCGATGCCATTTTCATAACCTATTGCATGGTGCATGTTTTGGTAAATGCTTTAGATGTAATACGCAACTAAATAATTACCACATAATTGTGTTTATATAAATTAACTATGTTCTTCTGTTTATATCTACAGTATTGAGGGACGATGCCTGTGGTAGCCAATATACAACTGAAACAGCCATGCTTGCGTACAAGGTGAACATCGGTCCTGGGTATGAGTGTCGATGTGGTAAAATGTTCATGAACAAGAATGATTTTAAGAGACATATCCGGTCTCATACTGGTGAGCGGCCCTACAGATGCACTGTGTGCAACAAGGAGTTTACTCTAAAGGGAAATCTAAAAAAGCACGTAATTGTACATATGAACATTTCTAACCTACAGCAATAACCCATCCATTAACCCTTTCCTTCATAGAGATTTAGGTTAATAATATTATACTATTATATCTCCATACAAACAACAGCCATTTAGCTATCATGCAGTGAATAAGTAGTCGCCATACCTATCCCACCTCCATAGATATTACTGGGACTACATAGAGATTTAGGTTAATACTATTATATCTCCATACAAACGACAGCCATTTAGCTATCATACAGTGAATAAGTAGTCGCCATACCTATCCCACCTCCATAGATATTACTGGGACTACATAGAGATTTAGGTTAATATACTATTTTATCTCCATACAAACAATAGCCATTTAGCTATCATGCAGTGGATAAGTAGTCGCCATACCTATCCCACCTCCATAGATATTACTGGGACTACATAGAGATTTAGGTTAATATACTATTATATCTTCATACAAACAACAGCCATTTAGCTATCATGCAGTGAATAAGTAGTCGCCATACCTATCCCATCTCCATAGATATTACTGGGACTACATAGATATTTAGGTTAATATACTATTATATCTCCATGCAAACAACAGCCATTTAGCTATCATGCAGTGGATAAGTAGTCGCCATATCTATCCCACCTCAGTAGTATAGGTTGGCACTATGGGGCACTTTTTAATAATTTATAGGGCACTTTTGCTGTGGGTGGCAGTATGGGTTGTTTTGGGTTACATGGCCCCATAGTTCCAACCCTAGTGACTACTAAATATAACATAACACATATTAAAAAATGTTCAATATAATTTTTTTATTTTCTAATAATAACTAATTATTAACTTATTAACTATTAACTAGAACATACATGTTTTTAATATTTTTCACATTTACAACATTGGTTATAATTAACATAAACAGTATCTAGTTCCTTCATCATTTTGCTATGTTTATATAATTTTCCATAATGTTTTTCAAACCAAGTTTTAATAATAATGTCATTTTTATACAAATATTCATTATTTGTATAGAACATACTTTTTAGTAATTGTTTTAAATCAATACCTCTAACTAACATATCAAGTGCAAATAAACAAAATACACCACACATAACACTATATGTGCTTTGAATTCTAGTACAATTTTTAGTCCATTTTTTACAATTTTTGTTCATAAAGTTCACAATTTCTTCTTTTATATGTTGTGTATTTCCATAAGAATCGAAATAAAATCCAATGTCCTCCATGAAATATATTAGTACCCAATGTTTTCCTGGTTGGGTTGAATCATCTGTGTTCACAATATATGTATTTTTTGTATATTGTTCCATTGATAGTTCATCTTTTGCGCACACAATTCCATTTAAATGTTTTAATATAGTAGATTTGTCCAATAAATATTGTAGTGAATATGTATCCATTGTTAATAATCTGTAATCACTTCTCTGATACTGTTAATTTCTATTTGATTATCATATTCAGCATATATAATAACGTTTATAGGATCTGCTAGTGCTTCACTAAATCCCAATTCAATTCGTAGGTTGCCTGTTTTTATAGGGTGTAGATGTCCTTCTTCACTTCCTTGATCGGCTGTTAAATCAAACCCCCACAATGTATGTCCACTTTCATATTCTTTGAGTGGAAATCCAAATGAATCATCATGCATATTCGCTCCCATAGCATTCAATAGTGTAAAATATGATTGTAAAGTTTTTTTATTTGTAGCGCTAGTAAAATCAGGTTCTAGTGTTTTATTATGAATACTTTTACCATCTAAACTGATATCTATTTTAGATATTTTAAAATGTTGAAAATTAAATGGATTTGTTTTTGGATCTCCATTCATATCCGAATTTTTAACCATTCCTACAAAAATTCGTTTAGGCATTTGACCCAAAAAGGTATAATCATCAATTTTAGATTGTAAACCTGCTGTAATTGTAAATGTTTTTATTACAGCTCTTCTAATTGGTATTTTCATATTATTTTTGTGAATATTTTGATATAAATTATTAGCTACAGTAGGAGCCAGTGTTACAGTTCTAACATTATAAGCAGCCTCTAGGATATCTATTTTACCCTTAGCATCTGAGCCCATCAAACAAAAATCGGTAGTGGCTCTATTTAATTTAAGTCTTATATCTATTCCGTTAGGGAGATATTTTTCTTGTAAAAATAAATCAAGATGTATTTTCCCGCACATTTCTAAATTTTTAGCAGTAATTTTTAGTTTTCTATCTAACCACCCAGTACCTCCACCCCCTTTTGTATTTGTTGTAACATCCCCTGCTTTGTCTAATCTAAACAGTTCTAAATCATTTAGTATACTAGTTTTATTTTGAGCTGATGTACCTAGTAAATTTTCAAAATAAGCTTTGTATCCATATGTATCTGTACATGGAATTAATTTATTATTCAAGTATAAATCAATACTGCTAAATAAACTATGAAAACAATTGTTAATTGTAGATAAATTAGTAGCATCTTCAATTTCACTCCCATCCTCTTGGGTTACTTTTAATCTTAATCTTAAATATGACTGATTAACATCAGTCCATTTTTGTGTTTGTGCAGGAATCATAAATTCTATAGGACCGTCATTATTTCTAGGGTTGACAATTGGATAATGTTCGGTCCATTGCCCTTCTACCATAGAAGCCATGGTAGGAGGTACACTATTAACATCTAATTCACTTTTACTACACCCGCATGAACCATGTTCCATCATAATTAATCAAATATATCTAGGGCTCTTTTATTAACCTTACTTCTTCGTTTCTTTTTTTTCAAATGAAATTTTTTCTTACGCCCATTTGATTTTATAGTTTTTTTTAGATGTTTTTGTTGTTGTTTTTCTTCCTTGAATAGAATTATCTAAACCAGATAATAGATTTCTACTTATTTTTTTAATTGTTTGTAACCCTCTGTTTCGTACAACCTGCTTTACATTTTTACCATGAATAATATCTGTAAATGCTCCAATACTTTCATTTACCCCATCATGTTTAAGTGTATTTAAAATATTTTTACCTATTGGTTCCAATAGAGGTATTGTTTTTTTGGTTATACCTTTTATTATACTTCCTATCCCATACCCATATTGTTTACCTCTACCTCTATATACAGGTAACATTAGAATTTTTTAAAATGCAGCTTTACAATTGTAAGACCTTTCATAAAATGAACCTCATCCCCAGTGTTACCTCTTATTAATATAGTAAGTTCATCAAAATTAGATTTACTTATAGGTAAATAATGATAATTTTGGAATTCTAAATGATTATTATTATTAACAATAGATGTTTGATATTCAATAATTCTTAATAATTGACTCTCTGTGTGACCCACTATTGTGTGTTCAACTATATCACTATAAATAAACAAATTATTAAAATTTATATTTAAGTCAACATTATATTAAAAAAAATCTTGTTTGTTATATTTAAAAAAAATTCCATAATTGTATTCATCTATATTGTCAGAAATGTTTACATCAATAAGATTATCTATAACCCCTCCAACTGTTTCAATAAGGTTTTTATGAAAAGCTAAGCCAACATTATTACCATTGGCTTTTAAAGATATTCGTTTTGTATTATTATCATAAACTAATTTTATAATAACCCCTGTTTTAGTAGTTTTATAAAAATCATAATCTAAAGTTAATAATGCTTTAGAGAAAAATTTGTCTATTTTCGCGTTAATTACTTTTAATAAATGTTCAATATATGTATACCCTCCATGGGGTATATTACATTCAAATAAAGCGACATGGTTTGAATATTTACTTCCGAAAGGTTCTCGTTTTAAATCTGTAGTAGTCTTTGTATTAGTAATAATGGGTGACAATAAATTTATATGGTTAAAATTAGATTTACCTCTTGTCTCTGACCAAACAGTTTCATTTTTATAATTGTGTTATTTATGTTAATTATATGTGATGGTATAATTAGTTCAACTAATGCAACTTTCCAATCTTCTTTTTTAAAATTAATTGTTTGAGCTAATTTAGTTGTAAAATCGCCTGTATGTTTTACTAAACGCTCGGCTTTATCACTTATTAATGTTATGTAAAAAGAATTTGTACTATTCATATTCGTGTTTGTTTTTTCTCCCTAAAATGTAATGTTAATATTGTCTTACCACTAACAAAATTAATAGGAATTCCTGATTCTCCTGTTATATATATTTTTATTTCATCAAAAATAGATTTTGATATTGATAAGTAATGTTTGTGTACAAATTCTCTATGCACTTGAAATGATTTTCTTTTATTTTCAAATGGTACTATTCTTAAAATAGGACTTTCTATACCTCCTATTAAACTATAATCTATTATATCGGAATAAATAAATAATTGATTTGAACCTATTGAACCTAGAATCTAGATCAGTATTATCATAAATAACACGATTATTGTTTATATCTCCTCCTAATTTTTCAAATAAAGAATCTGAAAATAAAAGGCCTATTTTACCTAACTTAATTGATGTATGCCTATGTACATTCGTATCCTTAGCATTTACAGTATATTTTATCTCAGGTCTTTTACTAGATTTTGATAATGATATAGATAAACTTACTTAATTATGAGGAATAGTATATTTTAAACATTTTTGTAAATAATTATTAATTTCATATATAACATGACCAATTCTTGAATATACACCTGGTTTTATACTACATTTCATTCTATGAAGTCCATTTTCATATTTATAAGTAGAACTAGAAGCTAAGAATAACATGTTACCTAATAATTGATCAGTAGTAGCATAGTAAAAAACTGAATCTTCTTTATTTATATTTATAATTTGTGATGGATGAATTAATTCAACTAAGGATACTTCCCAATATTCTTTTTTTATATTTATTGATTTAGGTAATTTTGTAGTAAAATTATGCAATGTATTATTTGGAAATGTTTCATATGAAGAATCACTAAGTAAAGTTATATAAAAAGAATTCATTTTTTCTTATCAAATTTTAAATTTGGTGATGGTAATATATATCCTAATGAACTACTTAGTAATATTATCCACAAATCTTTGTTTGAACTTTGTAGGCTTAATTGGATGATAGCCGCTATAATAATGAAATAAATCACAATGATCTGTGAAATAAATATTAATGTATTTTTTGGTTTTCTATCACAAAATGGTATTGTAATATTTGATTCTTCGGATGACATTATATTAAATTTGTTTCTGGAATCCAAGAATTAAATGATTTTGGATACCCTTCCCAATGTACATTTATTTCTTTTATTTTCTTACCGTTTAGCACCCGTGTACGTTTTCCGACAACTGACTCAATATTATAAATTTTATTGTCTTTTATAGTTTGAATTTCTTGTAAATAAAATGAGCCTTGTATGATATCATTATTTAAATCTTTTATTTTCACAGATACTGGGGTTGAATTATTAATGTTATTAACTTTAAATAATTCAATTGTCCAATTAGGTAAATAACCTTTATCAAATGTTTTTTTAGTTTTATTAATTCTAACTAAATCATTAATTGCTATTTTGTTTGTTTTATTTGTTTTAATATTATCACCAAATTAGATATCGGTTATTTCTGGTTCATTTTTTTCTGTAATTAGTACAGGAGATGTTTGAATACTTCTATGAAAGCTATGATTATAAGCATAAACTATATCATTTAATTTATTTATATAATTTCTAGTTTTATTATGTGTAAAAAATTTCCACATTCTATTCTTTAAATTCTTTTAATTACTATTTTTTAAAAATGTTTGAAATATTTTATTTTTAAATTCCGAACCTGTTATCTGTTTGTAATGATTTAGGAATTCTTTTAGATTTATTTAAAATAGTTTGAAATGCTTTAATCATTGTGTCTCCACTTTTATTTTTAATAGGTATTACCCATGCATATTTAGAAAAAACATCTATAACACATAATAGATATCTAAAATTATTATTAAATTTACTATATTTTTGTAAATCTGCTAAATCAGCTTGCCATTGATAATCAATACCTCCTGAAATGGTTTTTCTTCTTTTAAAGTTTCTTATTATCGGTTTATGTAATGTATAAGTAGTTTGTTTTTGTAGCCAATTCTTTACTATATTTAACGAAACATATTTACCTATAGTTTTATATTTTTTAACTGTTTGATATAATTTATTTATACCTGAAAAACTTGAGGGGTGTTTAGGATTATAATAGATACTTTTTAAAGTATATTCAATTTTATTTAATAACCCTGCTTTTAATAGTTTTCCCATTTTTGTTTCCCTTTCTTATTTCTACCTTTTTTTTTAATACCTGATGTTGAAGGTGTTTGGGGTGTAGGTGGGAAAGAAAAACTTGAATCTACTATAGTACTTGTATCGAAAAATTCATCATCATCATCCATGAACCTTTCTGCATTGATGTCCACCTTTGTTTGTTGCCTATATATTCTTTTGGTATATTAATATCTTTTAAAATTTTAGAAAAATAATTCCAACCAGTAGGAGGTTTGTATGATTGTTTTCTTTGTCTAATTACATCATTAACTAAATCAATAATTATATTTGAACCTGCAATTGTTTTACCATTAATTTCTAAAACACCTTTTTCATCCCATTTTATATTTGGATCTTGTTTTAAACGTTCTAATAATAATGTACCTTTATGTTGCATAGTTTTAGGAATACTTTCAATAATAGCATCATTAATTCCATGTACATGTTTTGGTTTAGTATTTTCAGAAATATTGATCTGCGGTGGTGATGATATAGCTTTAGTATGGGATAATTTAAATTTATGTAATGTTTCACCAAATAATCTTGATTTATCTGATTCATTTAAATCATCTCGTTTTAAAATATCCCCCATTTCAGATTGTAAATTTGATGTTTTACTAATATCAGGATTAACTGGTAAAGTAGGTCTATGCTGAGTTTTCCATTGATTCATTTCTTCTAATGTTTTCATAGGAACAATAACCATTTTTTTCATATTTCTTTTAAAATAGGTTTAATAATAGTTCCTAATAATGAAAGTAAATCACTATTATTTTTATTATTTAATATTTTTTTCTTTTGTTTAATACTTATTTTATGGTCAGCTAATTTCCGTATGTGTTTACTATGAGCTTTCAACTGTGATGTATGACCATTTGACATGGATACATTACCATTTAAAACATTTTTACAACATTCACATATACTATTAATAAGTTCATTTGGAGCATGTACAATATTTCTTCTAAATTTCTGAGGTGAATTTGACAATGCTATTAACATTTCACCATTTTTTTTAATTAATGGTACTTTATTAGATTTAACCATTATAAAACTAAATTTTGTTAATTAAACCTCCAAGTGATCTTTCTATAACTGGTGCTAACATTGAACCTAGAATCAACAATGGTATAGCAGGATTACCGCCAACTTGATTTCTTTTTCTTCTACTACGTCTGCGACCTCTACACCCCCTCTTTGTACTCTTTTGATAGTAATATTATTACGTCTTCTTCTTTTAACTCTTCTCGATTTTCTTCCAGCCATACCTTTCAGTAGTTTAAGTGTAACTGATTTGATATAACAAAAATCTAATGTATTTATACCTTAATTAATATACTTTTTAATCAATTTTTTATTTTTTAAATTTTTTTTTCCATTTTGTTTATAAATTTTAATGTTTTTTTTACTCATTTTTTTATTTGGGATTAAACATGATACTTCTTTCTTTTGAGGTGTATTTAATGCTTGGAAACGTGATATTATAGGACTAGGGGATCTAGGATCATCATATACAAATGACATATTGCTATTTGGGGTTGAAGTTCTACTTGGATGAAAAAAATGATAAATCATCTGTTATTTCTGGAGTTCCCAATAAAGCTTTTGGATCTACCTTTGTCGCTGTAAATGGAAATGTACTAGTGTCATTATTATCCATATATAACCCCGATATATGTGATATATTTGAAAAATCATTGTTTTGTAAATTATTTATAGATGGTTCCCCAACAAGTTGATAATGGGGTGCTAAAGGTAAATGTATTGGAGTATGACTACTATTAATACTATTATTAATACTGTTATTAATAAATGAATTGCTATCAGGGAGATTGTTTTTTTCTATGGATGATAATATTTTTGATACATTATTTGGTGACAATGAAGGTAATATAGGTGGTGGAGTTCTAGATTTTAAATTTTGATTATCTAAAATAAATGAATTTTCAGATATTAAATCTGTTAAATTTTTTGTTTGATTTTGATGGTTTATATTTATAACCGGAGTTCCTAATATTTTTCTAAGTTCTGTATAACTAGTAGGATTTTGTTTATTTAATATTTTATTTTTTAATCTTAGTTTTAAATTTGCTTGACGATCGCTATTTAAAATGGTTTTCCTTAAAAGGTTCATATTTTTACCTATTGGTTTTTTTACCTCTGGTGATTTTTTAGTTCGTTTCCTAGGTTGTTTTTTAACTACTTGCTTTTGTTTCCTATGTTGTTTTTTAACTACTTGCTTTTGTTTTCTAGGTTGTTGTTTTTTACTACCAATTCTATTAGGAGAGTTTTTAGGAGATTTAAAACTTCTAATCATTTTTTTACCATCCCATTTTATTAGTGTTTTTATTAAACCGCCACCCAAAAAACCCATACCTCCAGGAGTTAAAATTAATTCTCTCTTTTTATCTAAACTTACATTATCATCAACAATTTGTTCAAGAATATGTTTATTTTTGTCCATAAATTTTTGGGTAGGTTTAGGTAATATAATTTTTTTATCTAAAATATTTTTTGAAGCTAATATAAACCATTTCATCATTTGGGATAAACCCTTATTTAATAAAATAATTCTATTTTCATGATTTCTTTCAGCCCCCAAATTTGTTAATGCTTTAATTAATGAAATTGGAGTAGTCTCCATGATTGCTAAAATGTAAATGAAAAAATAACATCTAATGTGTATATATTATAGCTCCTCTATCATCCCCTGTTTGCCAATGATGAAAAATGTCAGTCCTAATTCTAAATTGTTCTGGAGTTGACGGATGAAAATCTAATAATAAATAACCATGAGGGTTAGTAGTTGCATCGTGGTAAGCATGTAATAAATGGGGTAAATGTGTTTGATTAGCTAATACCTTTATTTGACCTTTATCTCTACTATTTTGAAATAACACCATATAATGAGAATTTAAACTTATTGTTCTAGATGATTTCGATTGTTGATACATATTTTGAGTTATATATATTATACTAGCATTACGATGATGCCCTTTACGTGTAAACCATAATTTGATTTTTTCTTCATCAACATCACCTAACATATCGTCAAAAACTATTAAACTTGGAGTTGATATATCAGATGTAATATCTTCATCATTTTCAGGTATTCCATCAATAAACTTAATTGTATTACCCTCGCTCTCTTGTAAATCACCATAAATAGACTGCCATTCTTTATAACACCATATTATTCTTTCTGGAACAATATCAAATATATCTTTTTTTTATTTGATTAATTGTTTAACAAATTGTGTTTTACCAGAACCACTAGGACCACAAATAAAAATATTACATGGGTGGTGTAAAAACATACTAGTCTCCATGGTGAACAAGTAATGACTAACATAAATATCGCTAAAATATGTTATTTAATTACATAATATTCTCAATCAAAATCTAAAAATAGTTCAATATAGTTCATATATTGTCCAAAATGAATTACAGCTCCAACATATATTTGTAATTCTTTCATGTCATTTGCCTCAAATAGTCTCCCTATAATATAACGTCACCATGTCGTCATCTGTAACATTGTCCCATCCATGTTTAATATCCATCTCCATATACGTCTCCAACATTTAAATAACCATACTGGAACATCGGCGTTGTTTACTATCTCAGCGACAAATTCGTCATAACTCCAACGTTCAACTTCACATAGAAATATAAGACTCATGTACTCGATGCTCTCTAAAAAGTCACTGTAAAAGTGGGAGGACTTCAATTCTCGATCTATAATATCATAACTCATATCGTCAAGTTCATCCATGTTATACATAACAGCATGTACTAATGCAGCTCTGTATACTGTAGTATCTAATGTACGTTGTTCTTCAGCCATTTTAAAGCTCTAATTGATAAGTTTCTATAACACAATCTTATATAGAGTTAGTGTCTATTATTAGTTACATAACCAACATTTAAATAACATTGTTTGAACCGCCTTGTTGTTTACTATTTCAGTAACTCCAATGTTCAATGTCACATATATATACAACACGCATGTGATCTATGCTCTCTAAAAGTCATTGTAAAAATATGGAGCGTTTAATTCTCGCTCTATAATATCATAACTCATATCTTCAAAATCATCCGTGTTATTTATAAAAGCATGTATTAATGCTGAACTGTACACATCACTACCCAATGTATGTGTGTTTTCAACCATTTTAAAAGTTCTAACTGATAAGTGTCTATAACACAATCTTATATAAGAGCTATCACAAAATCTATTAATAGTAACAGGTCAATTTTATAAAAAAGTCTAATATAGGTTATGTAGTATTCAAAATTACAATTCTAAATAACGTATTACATCATTATTATGTACATCCATATACATATGCCAATATTTATATAACATTGGGATAATATCCTTGTTGTTTACTATTTCAGTGTGTAATTCATCAATACTCCAATGTACAACCCCACGTAGAAATATAAGACTCATCCAATCAGCGCTCTTTAGAAAGGCGTTATAAAAGTGTTGAGATTTTAATTCTCGTTCTATAATATCATAGCTTATATCATCAAAGTCCTCAACCATATCTATAAAAGCATCTACTAATGCTGCTTTATAGATACCCCTAGCTAATGTTCGTCTAGTTGCAGTCATTTTTAAAGCTCTAACTGATGTCTGTTATATATCCATGATCTTATAATGGTTATTACATCTCTATTATTAGCTACATATATATTCCAATCATGATAGTTTATTGCATCCATATTCAGAATAACATCGTAAAAATCCATTTGTAAAAGTTCTTCTATATTCTTTTGAAATATATCAAAGGTTCTTATTTGATGTAATTTATCATATATTTCTTCATCTGTTTTCATATCCAGATCAATAGTTTGGTGTAACGCTGTTGTATATAAACTATATTCAAGAATATAATATAATGAAATATATGATTTTGACCATATCTTTGACATCTTCGTTAATTATTGTTGATTATAGCTACTAGTTCAGGAGCAATATCAGGACTGCCCGACTGTAATATTACAGGGCAATATATTTGTAATTCATCGTTTAATGTATTTATAGGCGTATCCATATCCCCCTTACACACATTACCTTTTCTAATGATTTGTCTAATTGTATATTTACCTACACGATGATTAAAAATTATAAAACCTCGAAGTGTAGGTACGCTATAGGGTTTAGACGAATATCCAAGAGTAAACCTTGTTTGTAAATATTGTGAAATACACATATAACAATCTCGTCTATTCTTAGTTGTAACCATTATTTTATTTATATCATCAAATGTTGCATTTCTTATTACAAATTTCCATATTGTACTAGTAAGATCTTCCAAGTCTTCTAAGCGTTCATTTAGGGCTCTAAATAGTTTTTGTTTAACACGATTCGAAAAATCATCTCTTGATTCTATATCTGTTCTTAAATAGACCATTAGTTTAACACTTTTTGAATAATCATACTGTAGAGCTTCTCTTGAAATTATTGTTAATTGTATACGTAACCATTTGTTCATTAATTCATGTTTTATTTTTGTATTCATTATAGAACTATTAACAAGACCCTTATATATCTTTTGTCTAATTTCAACTGGTACAACATTTAAATTTAACTCTTCCATTTTATTTAAAATGGTAGTTTGTTGATGCTATAATTTCTTCTAATGTCCTCACTTATTTCCTTAAACAATTCTCTGAGTCCCAATGAACATATATTCTAGCTCATCGTTTAATAATAACCTACTTGACTGTTCGTTGTTTGTAATATAATAACCATAGGCTAACATTAAGTTTGGGGTTATACCATATAACGGTAGTATATTTATAGCAACACGATACCAACTATTAAATAATGATGCAGTCAAAATAATATTGTCATTCCTAAATCTCTTTTGGTGTATGGAAATATTAGTATCAGGAATTCCAATAGTTTCACAAATGCTATTAATATCTAGCGTATTTTTAACAAAAATTGTTCTTAACTCTATATATTCGGTTTCATAGACCCCCATGTTTTAATCATGATAAAAACCGTATGGTACAGTCGAATAGTTATCTACAACTAATCGTTTTGTATATACCGATCGAAATGTTTTTGTCTGAGTTTCACTAGTGACCTTTCTATTTTTAGATTTTTTAATACGAGACTCATATGTGATATGCATAGAATAATTTTTTCTATCATTTATACATTTAATCATAGATTCAATAGTTGATATAACGCCATTTACATCATATTGAGATCCATAATTTTTAGGGCCTAAACCAACATAGCTTATAATTTTTCCATCAGGTACTTCATCAGTCCATTTACCTAAACGACTGTCCACGATAGGAATATTGTATTCCCCTGGTTTATATACAAATATACAACTGTCTGTATCAAAGTATAATACTCTATCACCTAATAGTTCAAGAACTGCATACAATTCTAATCTTGCATATGCAGTTACAAATGCTGCAACCACAACATTAGCTGATGAATGAGGTTCAATTTCATCAGTTATATCTTTATAATTCACTAATATAAAATTATCATGATCAAACATATCAATACTACTAACCTCAATATTACTATCATTCATAATATCAAAAAATCTTGACACTTTACTAATATATTCACAATGAGGTAATATGTTATTTTGAGCATTTTTGCCCCATAAACAATTAAGCATAGTTTTGGCAAATGCTCGTTTACCAGGGTTATATTCAATATTTTCAAGTACAATACCTTCTGCATCAAAATAATCAGTTTTAAACCTCTTTTCGTCATCTTCATTGTTAACCCAATTTGGATATCCACTAGCCTCTTGCTTCATTTTTAAATACTTATCAATATATTGTTTATATACATCTGAACTCCAATTACTCCAATGCCATATTTGATATGTTTCTAATATTTGATAACCTTTATCTAACGATTTCTGTATTTCTACAGTTGTCCATGTACCAATCAAGGCTCTTTGATTTTCTGTATGTTTGCAATAATCATCTTCATTCTTAGCACATGTATAACATAGAGTAAATATCATTTTTTTATTACAATGTATTGGTAATACAGGCATCCATAATGTTTGAGGGGGTAGTATTTTGCATTTTATCAAACCCTGATAGTCTCTAATATATTTTATATCAATTTGTTCCGGACTTAATATATTTGGGTGTCCACATGGATATTTTTTATATTTATTAACATATGGATATAAAGAACATATATCAACATATTTTATTTGTTCATCATCTTTTATTTTATGATATAATTTTATAGCATTTGTTCTACCTCCAAATAGAGCATCTCTAGGTTTAATAGGTTCTCTATATGGATATAATACATTTATATTATATTTATATTGGATATTGATATTCTTATAATTATCAAAATCACATTCCCATATATAAATAAGTTTATAACCTAATATTTTTAATTCGTTAAATCGTTTAATAGTTTCTTCATGCAGTTGGTGCATTGTTTTTTTAGTATATGGCTTAATATATTTTCTATTTGGATAACATTTCTCGCACCTATGATATAAGCAACCCAGAAATTCATATATTATACCATCACAATAACCATCTACATGATATTTACCTATTTTTTTTTCACCTCCATTTAAAGCATGACAAATTTTCTTGTTTAAATCAGCACTATAGGCCTGGAGCCATCTTACCCCTTTAATAGAATATTTAGTTTTGTTAGGATAGCCACTATCAGATATAACCCCAAGACTATTTTTAGGCATATAATTTTTTCTCCACGCTTTATTACAAGCTTGAGGTAATGTTATTGCCTCCCTAAAGGGATTAATTTGATCACTATTTAGAAATTGTAATATAAATTCCCCACAACCTCTTCTTAAAATATCGACATCTGATATACAATACTTTTTCATTTCTTTTCTAAAATCAAAAAAATCTTACCATTTCATAAATATATCACGATTTTCAGGCTTCATACACCCTGGTTTATAATAGTCTAATGATAAATATGGGCCAATATAATTTTGATATTGGTTAGTATTGGCCCAAAAAGGAAACCACCCTTTAGCTAATTCTTTTAATCCAAATGTTTTTGGGAAAGATGCTAAAGGTATTCCTATAAAATTTAAGGAATCTATTAATCTTATATTTTTATATTTTAATAACATAATATTATTTCCATTCATAATTAAATCAGGTTTAATTGTACCATGTGTAATTAAATATCTTAAAACAAATTGTGTATCATAACCTCTTCCATTATGAGCTATTACTGTTGAATAATTATGAATAGGGTTAAATAACCATTTACAGAATTCTTGTAATGTATTTTCACCTTCAAATATCATTTGTTTTTCCCCTTCAATATTATTACAATGCTCACAATATTCGGTAACTGATTTACAAATACATTTGTCACATGCACGTTGAGCCACACAATAATTTGGTTTATGCACACCATCATCAAATTGACATTCAAAGTCATAAAATATATAAGGTACTATTTTAGGGCCTTGTTTTAATGGTTCAGATACATATATTGGTATATAACAATCATGGGTCAAGGGTACTATTAATTTACAATATTTACATTTCTTAAACCCTGGACATATATGATTTTTTTTATTTACTATTAATAAATTATCACATTTTTTACACAATTGAACTGAGGTACATATATTTTTCTTATGTTTTCCTTTAATTGTTTTATGATTTTCATAACATGATATACTAACAAACCACCGGCTACAATTATTACAATGAACGGGTTCTTTTTTTCCACATAATTCATGCGAATAACATTTACATATGTTATTACATTTATGATTCTCTTTATTACTATAACCTACATCACAATATTCACAAAAATAACTACAACCAAAAAAACCTGTTATTGAGATAATACTATCATAATGATTATCATGATAATATAAATGAATAACTTTACTATTATCAGTCATTGTATATGGTTCAAATAAATGTTCACCTTTTCCATGTTGTTGGTGTATTTTAATAATATATTCCGGATATATTTCATTTTGTATTATTTTATATTCATCAATACCACATTTCTGGTTTATGTCTATACCAACTTTATTTAATAATTTTTCTGCTTCTTGTTTTTGGAGAAGTCGCTCTGTTTTTCTAATTTCAACCCATTTTTTTTCCATTCATCGCTTTTATCAGTATTTAATTTACACATACATACAACAATGGATCTAGCTAAGCACATACTATCTTCACTATTTTCAATTTTAATAATACTACGCTTTATATTTATCATATTATCAATGCTTTTTTCACTACCATGATGCATTGTTTTTCTACTACCTCCAATAGGCATTGATGTATGCGTAAATTCAATTCTCAAACCATTATCATGTATTTTAAATTCTTTATTACTTTGACCTACTCTTTCAATTTCATTCAATAATGTTATACCTGATATATTTTCAGCATCATTAAATGGTATATGAATACCAAATTCTAATGTAGGGTGTGTAATAGATAATCTAATGTTATCATTTGGTTGTACGTTTGATTTTTCTTTTATTTGGGTCACTAAATTGTTAAATAATTCATTAGTAAAATCAAATGGTTTATCATATTGATTAAACGTTAAATCATATACTCTACTTTGAGATCTATATTTTCTTGATTTTCTACTTTGTAATTCATTAATTTTATAATATGTTTGTTTATCATTAGTATGTAATATTTTATTTGAGGAATAATCATTTGAAGAATCTTCATTTGAAGATTCATCGCTACTAGAAGAATCTGAATATTCTACTAATTTTGTAGCCATTATTATACGACTGATTTGTTATTTTGATTTTTATTCTTATATACACTTTTTAGAGCTATTAATAACCATTTTCTATTTATATATCAATTAGCTAAATATAGTTATATCTGTTTACTATAAATATAGGTTATTTCATAGACATTATTTATTCACTACTTTGACAATCATTCAGTAACAATCATGAGTATACAACAACAATTAAATGAGTCTGAAGTTAAATGACTTATGGTATAAAGCATATGGAAATGAACATGGACAAAAAAACGTTTATTGTTATATTTGTAAGAAAAAAGGTCACTATGCGAATGAATGTAGCAACAAAACACAACCGACAAAATTTATAAATAATATAACGTGTTATAAATGTAACAAACCGGGGCATTATGCTACTACATGCCCTGAAAAATATACATTGAAAAAGGAGAATACTATTTATGCCAGCTATGATAAACCTGAATCGAGCGGTTTTGAGGTCAGTAAGGAACCAGAAATTGTACCACAATATCAACGCCGATAAAACATGGGATGTGGAGGATATCTGTTCCATGGATGTAGAAATGGATTCAGGTATTTTACCTGGAATTCCATTTAAAGGCGAACTACCGAATATGACTTGTTCGACTCCAAAACCAAAAAGAACCCTAATGGATACCCTAGATGAATGTGAGGAACCATTGAAAAAGAGATCACGAGTTGAAGACCCCACAAAGGAGAGAGCCCCATTGAAGGCATTTCGTAAAAAGAGACTATTGAATCTATAAGATGATTGTATGACATTACATTTTAATTGATTATTTTATTAAAAAATGGAACTAATAGATAAGGTGTAAAATTGACATTGAAATACCTATAAATAGAGTTAACAAATAATAACACTCATTGTATTGGATGTAAATATTATTTTTTTGGATGCCTTGTATTAGATGTATTGTGTTTTATTTCAATTTTATATTTTGATGTTGTGATTGTATTATAATAAAATAGTTTTGACAACATCTAAGAGGTTTTTATTTCATTTTATTATGGGTCCTGAAAAGGACCGTTGATATATAGTTTTAAAAACTATTCGCTACAATGTTTTCCACGACATGTGGGGCAATATGTTCCGGGGGGGACCTTCTTCCCTTGACAATAAGCACCGCTCATCAACCTTCCAGAACCTTCAGTTAACATATATTCTGTATTATCATTCAATAACACCCTACTTGTCTGTTCGTTGTTTGTAATATAATAACCATAGGCTAACATTAATTTAGGGTTTATACCATATAACGATAGTATATTTATAGCCACACGATACCAACTATGTAAATGTGAAAAAACATTTTAAAAATAACATGTATGTTACTAATGTTTTTTTAGTTAAGTTAGTTATTAGTAAATAAAAGATTGAAAAATATTACGTGTTATGTTATTTTTGAGGAAATTAGATACTGTTTATGTTAATTATAAAAATAACCAATGTTGTAAATGTGAAAAAAATTATTTTATTTTTATTAAATTTTTTTATTTTATTTTATTTATTAAAATTTTTATTTTATTTATTAAATTTTTTATTTATTTTATTAAAAATACAGTTGTACACGCGTACACAAGTATCCTGTATATAAGTATCCTGTATATAAGTATCCTGTATGGAAGTATCCTGTATATAAGTATCCTGTATATAAGTATCCTGTATGGAAGTATCCTGTATGGAAGTATCCTGTATATAAGTATCCTGTATATAAGTATCCTGTATATAAGTATCCTGTATGGAAGTATCCTGTATATAAGTATCCTGTATATAAGTATCCTGTATGGAAGTATCCTGTATGGAAGTATCCTGTATATAAGTATCCTGTATATAAGTATCCTGTATGGAAGTATCCTGTATATAAGTATCCTGTATATAAGTATCCTGTATATAAGTATCCTGTATGGAAGTATCCTGTATATAAGTATCCTGTATGGAAGTATCTATATAAGTATCCTGTATATAAGTATCCTGTATATAAGTATCCTGTATATAAGTATCCTGTATGGAAGTATCCTGTATATAAGTATCCTGTATATAAGTATCTATATAAGTATCCTGTATGGAAGTATCCTGTATGGAAGTATCCTGTATATAAGTATCCTGTATGGAAGTATCCTGTATAAGTATCCTGTATGGAAGTATCCTGTATATAAGTATCCTGTATATAAGTATCCTGTATATAAGTATCCTGTATGGAAGTATCCTGTATGGAAGTATCCTGTATATAAGTATCCTGTATATAAGTATCCTGTATATAAGTATCCTGTATATAAGTATCCTGTATATAAGTATCCTGTATATAAGTATCCTGTATATAAGTATCCTGTATGGAAGTATCCTGTATGGAAGTATCCTGTATATAAGTATCCTGTATATAAGTATCCTGTATGGAAGTATCCTGTATATAAGTATCCTGTATATAAGTATCCTGTATATAAGTATCCTGTATGGAAGTATCCTGTATATAAGTATCCTGTATATAAGTATCCTGTATGGAAGTATCCTGTATGGAAGTATCCTGTATATAAGTATCCTGTATATAAGTATCCTGTATATAGTATCCTGTGGAAGTATCCTGTATATAAGTATCCTGTATGGAAGTATCCTGTATATAAGTATCCTGTATATAAGTATCCTGTATATAAGTATCCTGTATGGAAGTATCCTGTATGGAAGTATCCTGTATATAAGTATCCTGTATATAAGTATCCTGTATGGAAGTATCCTGTATATAAGTATCCTGTATATAAGTATCCTGTATGGAAGTATCCTGTATGGAAGTATCCTGTATATAAGTATCCTGTATATAAGTATCCTGTATATAAGTATCCTGTATATAAGTATCCTGTATGGAAGTATCCTGTATATAAGTATCCTGTATATAAGTATCTATATAAGTATCCTGTATATAAGTATCCTGTATATAAGTATCCTGTATATAAGTATCCTGTATATAAGTATCCTGTATGGAAGTATCCTGTATATAAGTATCCTGTATGGAAGTATCCTGTATATAAGTATCCTGTATGGAAGTATCCTGTATATAAGTATCCTGTATATAAGTATCCTGTATGGAAGTATCCTGTATATAAGTATCCTGTATGGAAGTATCCTGTATATAAGTATCCTGTATATAAGTATCCTGTATGGAAGTATCCTGTATATAAGTATCCTGTATGGAAGTATCCTGTATGGAAGTATCCTGTATATAAGTATCCTGTATGGAAGTATCCTGTATATAAGTATCCTGTATGGAAGTATCCTGTATATAAGTATCCTGTATGGAAGTATCCTGTATGGAAGTATCCTGTATGGAAGTATCCTGTATATAAGTATCCTGTATATAAGTATCCTGTATATAAGTATCCTGTATGGAAGTATCCTGTATATAAGTATCCTGTATATAAGTATCCTGTATGGAAGTATCCTGTATATAAGTATCCTGTATATAAGTATCCTGTATATAAGTATCCTGTATGGAAGTATCCTGTATGGAAGTATCCTGTATGGAAGTATCATGTATGGAAGTATCCTGTATGGAAGTATCATGTATGGAAGTATCCTGTATGGAAGTATCCTGTATATAAGTATCCTGTATGGAAGTATCCTGTATATAAGTATCCTGTATGGAAGTATCCGGTATATAAGTATCCTGTATGGAAGTATCCGGTATATAAGTATCCTGTATGGAAGTATCCTGTGTATAAGTATCCTGTATGGAAGTATCCTGTATATAAGTATCCTGTATATAAGTATCCTGTATGGAAGTATCCTGTATGGAAGTATCCTGTATGGAAGTATCCTGTATATAAGTATCCTGTATGGAAGTATCCTGTATATAAGTATCCTGTATGGAAGTATCCTGTATGGAAGTATCCTGTATATAAGTATCCTGTATATAAGTATCCTGTATGGAAGTATCCTGTATATAAGTATCCTGTATATGAATATCCAACAACAATTAGAAGAAATGAATTTGAAGTTAAATGAATTATGGTACAAAGCATATGGCAATGAACATGGGCAAAATAACACGTGTATCTACATGTAGAGTGGACGATCACTCGCTGATATGGGCAACGAGCTGTATTACGTCATAGCGCCTACATGTACAGTGACTGTGTAGAGGTTTAACAAGATTTAAAATTGTGTACTCCAGGGCCCCGTTTTATCAACAACGTCGGTCGCAAGTCGGTCTTATCTTAAGACCGCTACTTGCGACGTTTCCTGCGACAATCGTACGACCGTTTTATCAACACGGTCGTAAGTCTTTGGTCGCAGCTAAGATTTTCTTTCGTCGTACGACCTTAAAAACAGTGACACAGTCCGAAATGTAAACTTCCGGTGCACACATCTTCGCGCGCAAATGTCAACATCGGACATGTTTAAAACACGGCGCCCCTGTATATATTATTCATAACTTCTTTATTTCTTGGAATATGTTAATATTTCTTATATCGAATTAAACCTTACGCGCAGGCCTCTCCAGACATGCAATATATATTAAATCCAATATGACGTAGTTGGTCAAATCCGTCGAAGAGATTTTTTAACATGCCGGTATTGGAAAGGAAAACACGGCCCCACTAAATCTTCCTTGTCACTGTGAATGTATAATCTATTTCAATATAACTGGTATGATTCCATCGTGCAACAATATTTTAAATCTGATACGTTGTTTTCATATATTGAATTGTTAAATAGTTCAGACTTTTTATTATACTTTAAATAACTTATACATCGTTTTTGCGTAAATGCAAACAGTGCTCCCACCCCAAAACGTCTTTGCTAATAGGATTATGTTGTTAAATATTATTTCATTTTCAAGGGTATGTTCCAGATTTGTGTCTGTAAATAATGTTGAGGCAATTGAATAGGGCCTACGGTATTTACATGTTACCACAATATCTAGTGATGTAAATACTGAATAGACTCCATTCATTAATACACACTTTTGTATCAGCATGTCTTTTTATAACGGCGATTCTAGCATATATAATATACAAATGTACAAGCTGCCATAGACTGGTCATACATTAGTCGTATATATCTGTGTGATGAGATTAATAGATCAAATACAGACGGGTCAATAGTTCAGTGGTGAACACATTGGTCTGTAGATCCAAGGTTCGATCATCAGTCTTTAAGTCCGTGAATAACACCGTTCACGTAAAAAAAAACCAGATAATACTCTGGCATGGGTCTCTGTTTGTTTTTGGGGTTTAATGTATCACCAACAGCTCAAGTAATATGGTGACTTTCCAGCTATTATTGGTGGAGGAAATCCTGGGCGCCCCTCCATACAGTATGTCAAGTGTGAAAGGTCACCTGCCTGGGTAGAACTACAAACATTCCGAATAGTTTCCTTGCACGAATTAATCCGACACCCCTGGTGAGAGTCTAAACATCAGCTGTGAGAGGCAAGTGATTCGAAGTCAACAACAGTAACCAATCGACCACATACTCCATCTCTGTGTCCATCACTGCAATATCCTCAACAATCTAAAATGACTAATCTCTTCAAGAGGCGTCGCTCATATGGGCAACCGGTAACGACGATAAATTAAATGGTCGCTTTAACTACCAAATTGTTGTCAAGTTAACTTGGTCGGTAAGTTATATTGAAACTAATTATAACCAGCACAATCATGGATGTTAGGAAGTAGAAATAAAACAACGGAACTATTCTAAATTTCATTATTTATAATGTCACTGCAAATATACCCCAATATAATTTTATAATACATATAGAGATACATATTGACACTTGTAACATTACTGATAATATGGGTAATGCAGTTTTTAATCCTTGCATATATGGAATAGAATTATCATAGAATTGCCAAGATGAATTGGTTTAAACAATATGTATTGCAAACCATAAAACACGTGATGAACACTATATAAATGTACTTGATGTCTTATTATATCATCATTCAAAGAGAGATTGGTAGTATAGGTAACATGACACATATAATAAAAATCGGTGTGGAAGGAGGATTTTGTTCGGAATTTGTTAATAGTATTATACATTTAGATTTAGGGGAGGAGGTGTTGATTGATATGGTTAATGATGAAATAACACGAAAGAGAATACCAAAAGAGGAGAATTTTGGTAATATGTTGTCAAATGTACATTTACATTTGGGTACATATATAGATATGGAAAGTGTTATTAAACATTATTTATATAACAAAAATATTGCTGTTGTTAAACATAGAGATATAGAAGCTGTGTTAAAAGAAACACTTGGTATAGATGATTGGTCTATAATATATAATAACTATTTAGAGAAGACAAAAATAACTCCAGAGGATGATGATTATATAAATGTATGCAGTGTATTACTATACCATCATTTAGAAAGAAAGTATTAACCAGAATTATGGAGAACAGAATAACACATGATATGGTATTATTTTACGGACAAAACAGTGTTTTCAGTAACTTTTATCCTGCAGACTTTATAGATAGTGATGGTATGAAATATATATGTACTGAACAATATTTTCAACATAAAAAAATACTACAATGCCAGGAACATAATATCGCAGCGAAGATACTTAATTCTACTAATCCATATGAGATCAAGCATCTAGGACGCTCAAGATCTACAAACTTTGATGTAGTACAATGGACAAACGATTCAACAGATGTACTTTTTGAAGCAAATTGGTTAAAATATAACCAAAATGAACACTTAAAAAGAATTTTATTAAATACTAATAATAAAATTCTTGCTGAGGCTAACCCCAGAGACTGTATTTGGGGTATTGGTTTAAATATGTGGAATAAAAATGCTACAATACAAGCTAATTGGAAGGGTCAGAATCAATTTGGAGAATTATTAATGCATGTTAGATATTTTATTAGGAATAAAAAATGTTAGTTGTATCTTAGTTAATTAGTTATTATTAGAAAATAAAAAATTATATTGAAAATTTTTAATATGTGTTATGTTATATTTAGTAGTCACTAGGGTTGGAACTATGGGGCCATGTAACCCAAAACAACCCATACTGCCACCCACAGCAAAAGTGCCCTATAAATTATTAAAAAGTGCCCCATAGTGCCAACCTATACTACTCACCTCCATATAGATTACTGTGACTACATAGAGATTTAGGTTAATATACTATTATATCTCCATGTAAATGACAGCCATTTAGCTATCATGCCGTGGATAAGTAGTCGCCATATATATCCCACCTCCATAGATATTACTGTGACTACGTAGAAATTTAGGTTAATATACTAGTATAACTCCATGCAAACGACAGCCATTTACCTATCATGCAGTGGATAAGTAGTTGCCATATCTGTCCCACCTCCATAGATATTACTGTGACTACATGCTATTCTGGCCTTTATTATGAACATTGGTTTGGCAAGAGGTGATTCTATGAGGGAAAGAGGTAAGTAACTGGATCCATCTTCGATTTTGGATCAGTCTCATTGTTACATATAGGGGTGTTGTGCAGTGTATATATGTTGGTGCAGAACATAATGACGTTTGAACAGAACACAATGACGTTTGTACAGAGCATAATGAAGGTTGTACCGAACAGTGCAGAACATAATGACGTTTGAACAGAACACAATGACGTTTGAACAGAACACAATGACGTTTGTACAGAACATAATGAAGTTTGTACAGAATATGATGACGTGTGTACAGAACATAAGGACGTGTGTACAGAACATAATGACGTGTGTACAGAACATAATGACGTATGTACAGAACATAATGACGTGTGTACAGAACATAATGACGTTTGTACAGAATATGATCACGTGTGTACAGAACATAATGACGTGCGTAAGGAACATAATGACGTATGTACAGAACATAATGACGTGCGTAAGGAACATAATGACGTATGTACAGAGCATAATGATATTTGTACAGAACATAATGACGTGTGTACAGAACATAATGACGTGTGTACAGAACATCATGACGTTTGTATGGAACATAATGAAGTTTGTACAGAACATAATGTCGTGTGTACAGAACATAATGACGTGTGTACAGAACATCATGACGTGTGTACAGAACATAACGACGTGTGTACAGAACATAATGAAGAGTGTACAGAACATAGTGACGTGTGTACAGAAAATAATGAAGTGTGTACAGAACATAGTGACGTGTGTACAGAACATAGTGACGTGTGTACAGAACATAACGACGTGTGTACAGAACATAATGTCGTGTGTACAGAACATAGTGACGTGTGTACAGAACATAATGACGTTTGTACAGAACATAGTGACGTGTGTACAGAACATAATGACGTTTGCACAGAACATAGTGACGTGTGTACAGAACATAATGACGTTTGTACAGAACATAATGACGTGTGTACAGAACATAATGACGTTTGTACAGAACATAATGACGTGTGTAAGGAACATAATGACGTTTGTACAGACCATAATGTACCGAACAGTACAGAACGTAATAATGTTTGTACAGAACAATGATATTTGTGCCGAATATAATGACGTTTATCGGACAGGAGGGTTTTCTCCGGGTACTCCGGTTTCCTCCCACACAAATGACCACATTTCTGCTTTCATCTCCGCCAACGAGAGTGATTAATATAAGTTGTTAAAACTTGCTTCGCAATCGTTGTAAAAAAAATAAAGTTAAAAAAAAGAAGACGTTTGTAGAACGTAATGAAGTGTGTATAGAATATCATTAAGGAATGATTCGCGTGTGAATGGTCGCCATCGAGGTAAGAACTACTGTTTGTGTGGTTAAAGTGTGTGGAGGTCGAAGGCACCCATGTTGACATTAAACACTCCCAATGTTTATGCAAATTTATTTGAGCTCGATTTCGAAGCACGTTCTTACAACTTATATTAATCACTCTCGAGACCTCATTCCTGGTGGAATCCATCGCCACGAGGGATAGAGAAGAAGCAACGTGGAATTTAAATGCCTTGCCTAAGGACACAATCGTAACGGCTCCAGCGGGGCTCGAACTCCGGACATTTCGCACCTGAAGCGAACGCGCATCCACTGCGCTATCACGACTTCCAATGTAGCTCATACCTCGATGGAGTCCATTCACTCGCGAATCATTCCTTAATGATGTTCCATCGAATAGAGGCAACATGGCTTCATAAGTTAAAGCCAGCAACTGAACAGTTAGCATAATAACAAACATCTCGCTCAGTAAGAGCAATCTCATGCCATTGGTTGTCACTGATTGTGTTAGCATTTATATAATAAGTAAACGTTGTAAATTTACTCGGTGTGTGTGCATTCACTTGGTCCTCGGATCCGTGACTATCAGAGAATCTGTCCCTCATGACAGTCTTCCTCCACCGATAATAGCTGGAGAGTCGACATATGACCTACGTTTGTAGGCGTCGCCCAGGATTAATCCAGGGGGCGGGGCCACCATAAATGAACGTATTGGAACCAATGGGTCAACAACATAAAACGGGGACATACGCATACCATGAAATCATCTTCAAACCATAGTTCCGATAGCAAACTACATACACAATGTGCAAAACAGAACTGTTATCTAACAGACGGATCTGTAGTCCAGTGGTAACATGCTGGACTTGTAATTCAGGGATCGCAGGTTCGATCCCCTGTCTGACCCTAATAAAATTAACAGTCTTTCAGATGGGACGTTAAACAGAGGTCTCGTGTCGGTGCTGTACATCGTGCACCTAAAAGAACCAGAGGAGACTCTGGAATGGGTCTCCGTCTGTATCACTGCACTATCCTCCACAAATCTAAAATGACTAATCTCTTCAGGAGGCGTCGCTCATATGGGCAACCGATAGCGACGATAAATAAACGTAAAAGCACATAACTGTTGTCCGATTAGCGCAGTGGTTAGCGCGCTCGCTTCTCACCAATGCAACCCAGGTTCGATCCTCGGACCATGAAGTATGTGAGATGGTACGGTGGTCGCCAGATCGGACATGTGTGTTTTCTCCGGGTCCTCCGGTTTCCTCCCACACAAATGACCACATATAAATTTAACTGGTATCAGTCATTATCCACATCGTCTAGTAGAAACATAACTAGGTGTAAATGTCTAAAAGATTTATTCAAATTTTCTCTCGCATACACGTGCATTTACATCACATAATGACTTTACAAAAGTACAATATCATACTACAGCATAACTGTGTTGCATATTTATATTTACTTGTGTAGATTGTACCGCCATGTTGACCTTCATTTTGAAGTCCACATACACATTGCACAATATATTTCTTTAAAATTATCGCTTTTATTATTATTTTCTATCATTCTGACATCGTAATGTGGCAATTCCTAGACATCAGAAATGTGATGACGTCATGGGAATCTGGGTTATTGTTTACTACGCGTTTGATCCACAATATGGCGACGCGCTGGGCGACATTTGGGGTATGGCAAGTGCACGTGCTCTTTTTGGTGTCAGTATATGTGTTTCTCTAGCTTCATGTTATGTATTTTATTCTCACGTTTATTTAAAGCGACATAACATCACAAAAAGCAATTACAATGCATTTTTGTCACGTATAAATGCATTGCTACTATACAAATTCTTCCGAATACATTCGAACACTAACAGTGAATCAATAAACAGTGTTTTGTGGTTTACAAACTTTTAAAAGTGAAAGTAGGATTTCATAATTATAACGTTCATCCACGCTCCTGAATTGACGTGTGTTTGTCATTAGAGTCAATACTAAACGCATGATACTGTCGTTTAGAGATAGTTTGACTAAGATTATTCTACAAATAAATATGCATAGGCACACATGTGAGATATAACGGCAAATCTGTACCAGACATAGTGTTATTCAGGATACACTAGTTGTATTACGCGTGAATGTCGACCTATTTTACGTTATTTTGTTATGTCAACAAACCGCGTATACGACGTTTGTTTATTTGCTAAAACATATTCAGTTTTTGAGGCAAATATTTGGAAAACAATTATACCATATAATAGGAAATTACATTCTGTAGAAATTTGATTTTTCACTGATGTAGTGTCGCTTTAAGCGTTCTTCCAAAAGGCGTCATCAGCTACACATTGTTCTTCAACATTACAAAATAAACAGGAAATGACGCAATTAACGCACAATGACGTCATGATAAATTATTCCGATTAGTCAGTAAGAACAGATACATACTATATTCATATTACAGTCTACATCCGTTATGTCAAAGTCGGTTATGTCGAATATTATCCGGTTATCTCCAAGTCGGATCAAAGTCCCGTTTCAGACACTATCATTTTGCATATAACTGGATCTGTTTATCTCGAAATTCGCTAAGTCAAACTTCGGTTATGTCGAAGTACTTTGTTCGGTCCGACGGAATTCGACATAACGGATGTAGACTGTACTTATAATACATACATGTAGAGATAAACTACACCATAATGTACGAATGCCAAATGAAGCACGGGAACGTGAAATTTTATCCATAAGCCACCAAAGGTCTCATAACTCTATCCTAGGACACCCCCCTCTATTAAATATCTTTTTTTTAATAGAGGGGGTTGTCCTAGGATAGAGTTACGAGACCTTTTGTGACATATGGATAACATTTCAATTTCCTGTGAATGCAGTTATGCCACATTTGTATTTGTGACTGTCCCACCTAATATACGGACCTACGATGCTTTATTTATTTATACTTACTCATTTATAATGAAATAAGATCATGCGATCATTATCTTTAGGTCAATTTTTTATTTTTTGTTATCCGGTGACCAGGCCCGTAGCCACAGAGAGGCGAACAAGGAACTCGCCGCGATTATAATTTGCCAAGTAACGAAAATGATATGGAAAAAAAGCAAACAGTTGAACATCCTATTTGTTTTAATCTTGTTTACACATGCTCCCGGACCAACATAGAATGTTCGCAATGCTAATATTTAGCTTCTTGTTACGGCACAGATGACTTTCCACATACACATTCTACTTTGTTTCAGTTTCTGTTTCATCGTTGTCTCTTGTGCTTAGTGTATACACATTTATTTGAGCTCGATCGCGAAACCAGTTTATACAATATTAGTTAAATCTCCCTCGATACCTCATTCCTGATGGAATCCATCGCCATGAAGGAGTGAGAAAAGTTTGTGGAATTTGAGTGCCGTGCCTGTAATGCCTAAACGCTCCAATCATAATTGCTACAGCTGGGCTCGAACTCCGTGCCTTTTACACATGAAACCAACTCGTTACCACTGCGCTATCAAGATGTTCACACTTCCTCTTGTGAAGTATGGTGTTGACCATTTTGTCGCCAAATGCAAGTCGTCCATTTTGGCGCCAAATGCAACACGAGGCTGTATACATACACATGAGGTACAATTCAGAGCAATTCCTTGGCTTTGATAACGGTATCTAACCTGTGTATTGAAATCTGTATAACAAATGCAGAGTACTTTAACGGACCCGATTAGTACTACTACAATGCACGTCGATCACTAGACATGTGAACAAAGTTTTCAAATCTCCCGACTCGGTCTTGCATATCAAATGCAGAATACTTCAATGGACCCGATTAGTACTACTACATCCATCGCTCGATATTAGCCTTCAAATCTCCCGACTCCGTCTTGAAAATGACTGTCTTGAAACAGTCTAAATGGCAACTTTTCAAATCTCGTCTGGTGTAAAAAAACATTATCTCACAGGTATTAGTTGAAGAATAATGAATCTAATTAAGTCTGTTAATTTGGATAACAGATACTGACGGATCTGTAATCCAGTGGTAACACGCTGGACTGGTAATCCAGGGATCGCAGGTTCGATCCCCCGTCTGACCCTAATAAAATTAACAGTCTTTCAGATGCGACTTTAAACCAAGGTCTCGTGTCGGTGCTTTACACCGTGCACGTAAAAGGGTCTCTGTCTGTATCATTGCACTATCCTCCAACAATCTAAAATGACTAATCTCTTCAGGAGGCGTCGCTCATATGGGCAACCGGTAGCGACGATAAATAAACGTAAACCACACACACACACAACAGATACTCTTGCATAATCTTTGATTCCATTAACATTACAGTAATATTAATTTCCAACATTGAATTCAGGACATCCGCCATTTTATTTCTGAGACTGCGGTATGTTGAGCGATTTTAATTGGTTCAATTGTTTGAAGAGCTGATGAATTATTCATATTAACCGAATCTGAATAAATACATATGAATGTGATGTCACGATAAACAGCCGGAGTGGCATTCGTGATTTGAAGACATCGACCTTAACCACTCGGCCACGGAGCCAACCCCACCCTCTCTGAGAGAGTCTCCACATCCACATTTCATAGAGTATTGACATAAACGTGAACGTAAGCTATGATAGTTAATCTAATATAAATGTTGATAAGCAAACTTAAATAATACGAGCAAATATAACAATATTATAGGCTAATATACACGTGCATTGTGGCACGCTGTTTGAAATCTCTCTGCAAATGCAACACAATACAATCCAGTGAACTACAAGCAAACCTGCATTAAGCAGCCAGCCAAGGTAATCACAGAAAGTGGTGCTTAGCACAGGTGGTTGCTTAATAGAGGGCAAATGTATAATAAAAACATATTGGGAATCTGGAAACTTGTTGCTTAATACAAGTTGGCTGCTAAATGTAGGTGACCACTAACACAGGTTTGACTGTATTCATTGACTTTTACATACTATACACGAATCCCTTCCCCATCGCGGAAGCACTCGAATATATATATACACATAGAGATAAGTACATGTAATGTAATGTACACCATACATGCGTACCGAACACGCACCATACACACACCATACACACACCATACACGCACGCACGCACGCACGCACGCACGCACGCACGCACGCACGCACGCACGCACGCACGCACGCACGCACGCACGCACGCACGCACGCACGCACGCACGCACGCACGCACGCACAATAAATAAATATTTTGAAGTGTCCCATTCTCCAGCCATTCTCGTCACCTTCAGACATCCATCGATTTCGCGAGATTTCAGAAGTCCCATGATTTCGCGAGACTTTGACGAGATTTGACAATTGTATTCCATACGCTGCGTCTTACACACTGAGCACTTTCTTGCTAGCATATCTAAAGCATATTGGCTGTGCATTGCAATAAGCGACAGTGCTTGAGTTTCTATTACCTCCCTTGTAAGATAAAGTCCGATTCATCCCAAAATGTATATTGGTCCATTTATTTGGAATCCTTTGTTTTTACTGTTGTTCCCAAACATTATGATAAATGTGATTTTTATCAAAATTATGTTAATTAATTGATTACAATTTGTTCAGTAAGGATCCATTGGATATAACCTCTGTCGATATTAATAATCTATTAATTGCGAAAAACAACGATGAAAACAGAGGACACCAGTTAAAAATACACCACCTCTTAAAGTAGTCAAGGGGCAGTAAATGAACACTGTTTTTTAAAAATTTGTAAGCTGCTTTAATATTGATTAATATTATGCCTTCCGATGCACCTCAGATCGTAACTCCCACGCACGTGGACATTTAGCATATTACAAGCCTAGGGTGTTGAACTGCACACACACCGGTTGCAGTTTAGTCTTGAATGCTACCTGCGCATATAGCTAATATTCAAAAATGTTACCACACAGTGCAATTCACCTATCTACATGAAAGCCTTACACCAGTTTGCAAATGACTTACGCTACACTGACTTACAATGAGACGATCATACAGCGCCCTGCATTACAACGAAGCAAGGCTACACCAATATGCCATAAAACGAAATCACGATATAGTACACAAGATAACACATCTAATTAAATGGCGTCTAACAGTTAATGATTATCAAAATACATGTATGAAAGAGAAATGTAGATGTTTTACTCTTCGAACAAAATTGAAAATGTTCAGTATGTTAAAATAAATAAATAAATACGTCTCGGTCGACATTCAAATCCTTATGGTGACAATGTCGACAGTCACCTTCAATACATTGTGCTAGTCTTCAAATGTTCTATAAACGGACGGGTATGTTGTGACCCACATTGTTCCCATGCTCCTGTGTGTACTGGGACCGCTCCCATCCGTGCATACGGTCATATCCCAATTATCTGAACTACTGAAATTTTAATTTCGCTGTATAAACTAATCATATTTTATTGCTCTTTGACATATTTTTACACAAATATAAATTATAACAATGAAAGATATGAATATCAAAAAGCAAAAGGGTTGGATACAAGTTTTTGCAACATTCGATATTGTCCTCCCCTAATGCTTTAAGGAAAAAGATTTACGAACAATTAAGAGCAATAGGTAAGAATTAAAATTATTGATGCTGAATAATTTGTTGTTGTTGCCACCGTGTCCGAACCAAATGCCCCACCCCATGCCACAGCCAACGAACAACGGATCTGGGATTCATACTGCATAACACTAATATTATAAACTATGTCAATAGACGAATCATTCAGACGTTTTGATATAATGATGTATCGCTTTGAAAAGTGTCGTAGTTTCATCTGTTAATGTTTCTTTACCAAATAATAGTGTATGTGTGCATAGCGGTTGGAACGGACGCGTGTATATTATTAAGACTTGCATTTACAAAATTGAGACTATCAGCGCACAACTTACGGATTGAAACTGGCAGATATGGTAGAAACCGTATTGATCAAAACGAAAGGTTATGGTTATTGTGTAATACAAACAACGTGGAAGATGAGTTTCATTTCATATTTAATTGTGAGGTGTATAGTACATTAAGAAAAAAATATATTAAACGTTTATATTTTAATCGACCAAGTATGTTCAAATTATTGCAAATATTTCAATGTGATAATTCCCTAGAGCTGGTTAACTTTAGTAAATATATTCATGAAGCTTTATCCCCTGTTTAGGATATATGAGTTACCAGTTGAATACTCCCTACACTCTTAATACAGTCATTATCATGGTTTGCATATTCTAAAATCCATCATGACATTGTCATTATTTTTCCATGTATGTCCATAATCATCATTTGTACATCCTCATCATGATTGCATATATCATAATATTGTACTATATATATTGTAAATATGTTTAAATATTACAGACGAGCAACTGTAAAGTTTAAGTTTTAATAAAGCATTCTTCTTCTTCACATTTCGGATCGCACATTCTACGGTTAATTAGTCAAACATTTTGGACTAATTATTGACACTAATGTATTCAGTGAAATAAATTGTGTTGTGCACCTAAATACGTCCGCTTATTTAAGAAATCTTGAACATACTAACTGCCATACATCCACGAAACTATGGCACTATGCATTACATAGCAAATATAAATATTGTTGTCGACTAGAAGCTTGTGCTCAGGACAAGTAGGTAGTGACTCATGGCAATTTATATGCATATCAAAACAGAGCGATTTTAAAATCGTCGTATTTGTTTATTTATCTCAAGATTATTGGCCTGATTAGAATTCCATAGGAACGAAAAATTAATATTAAAACGCGTTATGCGAGGTAGGAATTCAAGAGAAACAACCATTGGTTTGTAGCAAAACCCTAACAGTGACAATCTGTAGGAACGAATTGACTTAAACACTAAAACAATTAGAAAACTAAATGAGTTACATTAGACACATAAGCAGTTTTGTCAATGCAAACAAAGTGAAACTGAGCGTGCTAATCTCTACACCATTGCCGTTTCCGGTGTACGAATTGTGATTTCCGGAACAACATCCGGTCTGTTTGACATTCAGGTGGCAGACAAATTCCGGAAAAGTTGAGTTCTCTTTCAGCCAGCTGCGTTCTTGTGAGCGTTTTTCTACACTTCCCAGCGAAACTTGAAGCTCGTGCGTAGAACCTATGATGTCACATGATGACTTATTCATGTCAAAGTCAAGTATTCTGTCATTGAGGAGATTTGAACCAATCACTATCTGGCAATCGTCTGACCCAGATGTGAAGTTGGTCTCGCACACAGTTTTAATTTGTAAACGTTTGTACACATATATGTCCCCGTTGCTTTTGATGACGAATTTTGGATTGTCGATCTCCTTTGGGGATTCGATCCTAAATTGTTTTAGGAAGATATAGAAATACATTTAAAAGCATATTTCGAAGGCATACACACTGCTTATACGTGTATTAAATACAGTTTTTTCAGGCATACATATATATTTATATCGCTAATATATATTACTTTCGATGAACGTATATGCCCTGTTTGTACCCATTCTCGTGTGAATTTCCTCACTAATGTTATGCAGCTCACGTGCGATTGGAAGTTATGGGCATGCGCATTCGCAGTGTTGGGCAGCGTTTCTTCGATATTCTTTGAATATATAATATAAATATCAGAAATGAATTGAGGGCTAATAGTTTCCATCGGGGTATACACGACATTGGGCGTGTTTATTGTTAGCCTATGGAGGCCATTTTCGCCGTAGCTGCAATATGGTTAGGCGGAAGCACGTGCTCCATCTGAAGGCTACATTATTTACACATTCTAAAATCCAAATTACTCATTAGTTTATACACATTTATTTTAGCTCGATTGCTAAACAAGTTCTTTCAACGTATATTAATCACTCTCGAGAACTCATTCCTGATGGAATCCATCGCCACGAGGGAGAGAGAAGAGGCAATTTGGAATTTAAATGCCTTGTCCAAGGGCACAATCAATTAATTTCATTAATTTATTTAAAATAAATGTGTATAAACTAATTACGCATTCATTATGAAAACACAATACTACACAAGGCTATGTTACGGATCAGTCGGGACCTCTACACAATTACACATCCAGTATGAAAAGACCGACAACTTTTGCATAATCAACGGGAAAGTCGGACCTATCAATAAATTACTCACTCATCACCAGTGTGGCATCCGTGGTCCAGTGGTAGAGCATCTGATTTGGAATCGATCGGTCCCGGGTTCGATACTCGGTCAGGCCACGTATGTAGTGTCATTGAGCAAGGCACCTCACACACATTGCTTAGTACTGGTTAACCACTTAGGTCGGCTAAGCTTGCCCAGTGAATCATGTCTACGTCCGCGCAAGGGGTTTGACATTAATTGAACATGAATAATTACATACATCACGGAATGTCGCACTATCTACACACTAGCAATGGACAAGTCGGACCGTATACCAAATTACTAATTCAGTCTATAATAAAACCAATGTAAATAAGTCGCCTAGTATTCCATTACAATCCATTTGTTAGCAATGTTAGTTCTTGCTGCAATTAATTGAATATGAAGTAATTATGTTTCAACTTAAAACGCTCAGTGAAAACGCAAATTTATATGGTATAATTGTTTTCCTCAGAAACTGAGACTTTCAACTAATCAACAAGCGTCGTATACGCGGTTTGTTGACATAGCAAAATAATGTAAACAGGGTCGACACCCAAGCGTAATATAACCTGTGTATCCCGAATAACGAGATTTATGGTACAGATTTACCGATATATCACACATATATGCCTATGCATATTTATTTGTAGACTAATCTTAGTTAAATTTATTATCTCTAAGCGACATTATCAACGATTAGTATTGACTACAATGACAAAGAAATGTCAATGCAGGAGCTTGGATGACCGGTATATGAAATCCTACATTCACTTTTGAAAGTTTGTAGACCACACACACACACACACACACACACACACACACACACACACACACACACACACACACACACACACACACACACACACACACACACACACACACACACACACACACACACACACACACACACACACACACACACACACACACACACACACACACACACACACACACACACACACACACACACACACACACACACACACACACACACACACACACACACACACACACACACACACACACACACACACACACACACACACACACACACACACACACACACACACACACACACACACACACACACACACACACACACACACACACACACACACACACACACACACACACACACACACACACACACACACACACACACACACACACACACACACACACACACACACACACACACACACACACACACACACACACACACACACACACACACACACACACACACACACACACACACACACACACACACACACACACACACACACACACACACACACACACACACACACACACACACACACACACACACACACACACACACACACACACACACACACACACACACACACACACACACACACACACACACACACACACACACACACACACACACACACACACACACACACACACACACACACACACACACACACACACACACACACACACACACACACACACACACACACACACACACACACACACACACACACACACACACACACACACACACACACACACACACACACACACACACACACACACACACACACACACACACACACACACACACACACACACACACACACACACACACACACACACACACACACACACACACACACACACACACACACACACACACACACACACACACACACACACACACACACACACACACACACACACACACACACACACACACACACACACACACACACACACACACACACACACACACACACACACACACACACACACACACACACACACACACACACACACACACACACACACACACACACACACACACACACACACACACACACACACACACACACACACACACACACACACACACACACACACACACACACACACACACACACACACACACACCACACACACACACACACACACACACACACACACACACACACACACACACACACACACACACACACACACACACACACACACACACACACACACACACACACACACACACACACACACACACACACACACACACACACACACACACACACACACACACACACACACACACACACACACACACACACACACACACACACACACACACACACACACACACACACCACACACACACACACACACACACACACACACACTATTTGTGTTCGAATGTATTCGGAATAATTTGTAATAACAATGCATTTATACATGAACAATGCATTTTGTTGACTTTTAGTGATGTAATGTCGCCTTAGGGACTTACGCATTGTCAATTGACAAGTCTGGGCTCCATATCTTATCATGTTGGACCGTAATTTCCCTAACAACAACTGGATACCACGACAGTCTGCTGTCCTTCCACATCTGAAATAAATGTTGCCAATGAGAAACATTAGTCAGTTATGGCCCCTGAATACTTCTAAAAGTATATTTGACCTCTTAATTGGTTTCCTCTGTTTTATCATTGTTTCCTTTGCATCACATGTTTTCCATTTTTATCTGTATTCTCGTCTTATAATAATTATGAAAATTATTAAATCTCGACATAATTATATCCTTTAGCATATCCAATGGGTACCTTATTGTAAAAATTGGTTCAATTAATTAACATGATTTTGATAAAATTACATTTATCCTAACGCAACATAGGTTAGACGACAACAGTAAAAACAAAGGATTCCAACTAAAAGGACAGTATACATTTCGGGATAAATCTGACTTTATCCATCACGGGAGATAATAGAAAAACCAGCAATGTATCTCATTACAGTCTACATACGTTATGTCGAATTCCGTCGGACCGAACAAAATACTTCGATATAACCGGAGTTTGACTTAACGAAATGCTACATAAACGGAGCCAGTTATAAGTATGTAAAATGATAGTGTCTGAAACGGGACTTTGATCCGACTTTGAGATAACCGGAGAATTCGACATTATCGACTTTGACATAACGGGTGTAGACTGTACTTATATGCCAGTTGATTACTTAATACATATATATATGCATATCTGTCAAGAGTCGTTTGGTGTTCATAGTGAGATTGCCTTAGATCGTTTGTGATGCATTCTGGGGGTTATTTTCACAACTGCGGCAATCAATTAATTTACCAGAATTTTCATTCATTATGTATGAATTTGTTTGATTTTAATGAATTTAACGTCTGCGGTTTTCAAACGTTTTCCCTACGTAAAACCGTTGGGCTGTGTTTAGAGCAATCATAGGATAACGTCGTGAGATCGAACCCGACAGTACTCCATAAGCTCTCCATGCTGGTGTATGTCGCTTGATCGTGGACCAACCCTTTCAGTCTATAGCCCCAAACCCACGCTTAGATTTGCCTCCCAGTGTCAAATGAAAATTCAGGACACATTAAATCCTGAATTGTCAAGCAATGCCAAACATGGAGGATATTACAGTCAGTTCAAATGGTATTGAGAACTGTTTCACTAAGTAAACCTGAACCACGATGAAGCTAATGGTACTGACAAATTAAGCCAGTAATACTTAAAGGTATCCAAGATATTTGAAGTCTTATTCCAAAAATCCCTTAATGATAGATCACTGCCATCCCAGTGGAAGTCAGCAAATGGTGATCCCATTTACAAATAAGTCAAACCCCACCAACTGTAATCCTACCAGTTACTCCTATCTCTGACGTGTTTTCTATGCACGAATTTAATAAGAACATAGTGTGTCCTCTATCGTAGCAAAACACTTGGTTTTAATGAAAAAAAGGTCATAGGTGACCCAATTAGTTATGACTAGTAACAGTCAACAATAAGGTACACGTAGATCTTATAATGATGGATTTCAGTAAGGCTTTCGATAAGGTCAATGACGCAAAAGTACTACTTAAATGTATAACAACACTATGGAGTCGGCGGTCAAATATTAACGTGTTGAGTTTTAGAGATAACATACTCTAGTAAGTTGTCCTTAATGGCACCAGTTCAGATGTCGTTCCTGTATGCTTCTGGGTTCCACATGGATCCGTAGTTGGACTACTGCTATTGTTAGTTTAATATATAAACGACCACCCACAAAACATAAGTTCCAAAGTCCGTATCTTTGCAGGTGATACTGTAGTCTATCTATCGCTGACATCTGCGAATGAGTCGATCAAAAACGATCTTAAGAGATTAGAAGAGAGTGAGAGTTGGAGTGGAACATGGAATTAACACTCCAAATGTCAAGTTATCCACGTCACACATCCCAGTAAATATAATTTACATGGAATCCTACTTGAGTCAGTTACCTCAGCTAAATACATAAGAACAATGTTTCACTGGATCACCTCTCCCCCTGACATTGCCCATATCCATACCCTAGAGCAGTTCAATGTGGTTAGTTTGATTATGCCTGTCCTCAGTTGTTCTGTCTAGCTGTTTTTCCTGTTGACCCAACACATTTTTCATTTCTCTCTAAAAGACTTATAGTTTGCTTACAGCAGTTCAGCCTTCTAATCTCTCTGCAGTTTGACGCGCTACATGACTACATCCCGTGAGGGTTCAACATTAATGGACAATAGATAGATAGTTTGTAAAATCATGCGCATGCGCGCGTGTGCTCTACTAATTTAAATTATCATTAAACATTCATGTTCAAAATAAGATTCTACAGAAATAAAGCAATTGTAGTGCACATGTAGCTTGTCAATCAAATTTATTTTCAATATTCGTAAGACTCATATTGAAAATGATCAGTGAACATGTGACGTCATCTTGATACATGTCGTCATACGTTTCGTATCGGTCAGTTTAAGGTAGTATTTATAGGTAATATTTATAAATGGTGATTTTAATTCACAACTTAAATAAAAATATACCATCGCTACATATTTTGTCTAAGTAGAATTTTACATGACTTACCACTTCAAGTTCAACAGTTGATTCCAACGTCTGCCCGACTACATCAAGACCAGTCACGTGCTGCACGTGCAGATTAACACCCAGCCAAATTGGATTGGGGTAGTTCTTTCTTGGTGGAACTCCTTTCCTGTACTTGTGATATATTGTGTTCACTATTTGTATGGACTCGTCCATGTATTTCATATCAGTTCCAAGATCTTCCGTTGATTCTCCCAATGTCCTAAAATAATTTTAAGGATTGCATTATATATAAACTACACATCATCATGATCATCATGATCATCATGATCATCATGATCAGCAGCAGCAGCAGCAGCAGCAGCAGCAGCAGCAGCAGCAGCAGCAGCAGCAGCAGCAGCAGCAGCAGCAGCAGCAGCAGCAGCAGCAGCAGCAGCACAGCAGCAGCAGCAGCAGCAGCAGCAGCAGCAGCAGCAGCAGCAGCAGCAGCAGCAGCAGCAGCAGCAGCAGCAGCAGCAGCAGCAGCAGCAGCAGCAGCAGCAGCAGCAGCAGCAGCAGCAACAACAGCATCATCATCATCATCATCGTCAACGTCATAATCGTCGTCATCAGCAGCACCATCAGTAGCAGAACCCCATCACCACCACCAACAACAACAACATATCATTATCAGCACGGTGCTTCTAAAAATAATAAATGCTGACAGGATAATAAACACGCCCATATTAACCCGCAATTCATTTACCTATATTTGCATACTTATATTCTTTTCAATGACACAAAGGCAAATATAGCGCACACTTCGCATTTTAAATGTTAATGGGATGAATATATCAGAAATGTGAAAAGTGATCATGTTGAAAGGTAGCATATGACAACATATATCAAAATGTTCGTCTACCCCTTGGGTAAGTGAAAAAGTAGGTTGTCATTCTGGCATTTCACTTTCTTGGCCGCCATCTTGGATTTCAAAATGGCCGCCATGGAGCGGATAGCTTTTACATATTTCGCCATATCTTTGCAACTAGGATAGATATAAACACAAATAAAGTATCTAAACCTATAGTTTAGGAGCCAAGGAATCCAATTGAATGGTTAGTTAGGTTGGTTTGGTAATATTCTTTAAGTTAACAATATAGTTGTCAACGAAATAGACTCAAAATAATGATTTATTGAATATCACGATGAACTTCTAAAATAGTACATGTATGATAAATTATAGTAATCGTGTGCTATGACAACATATGCCAAATCATAGCTTTATCATTCTACATAAAGAAAAACCAGAAGTTTATACATCTTTATGCCACACAATTGCTTCATTAAATTTATGTCACATATTAGTACATTTACACAAAACATGTTATCCGTTATTATTGTTCTCATCTGGATCTCCCTCTTCAGTGTGGTTATGTGGGTTTTTACACCAGTCGTCCACTGCTCCTAGGTAGTGGGCACACGCACATGCAGAGGTGTACTTTAGACCTGCCTTGTTGCATATACACTGTCTGCGTCGGCATTGTTGACCAGCTTCGGTGCATCCACATGTTGTCAGCTGAAGGTAGTTAGCTGGAACACCATCCTGTCCCATGAGAATTGGAACCAGCCTGTCATCCTCAGTCTTCCATCCACTGAGCAACGGACTCGGTAGATTAGGCTGTGCAACCAGAGAGTTACGCCATACAAATGTCTGGAAATGAGCTCGACGAATATGCAGCTGCAGGGCATCTTTTGTCGGAGGTAAGCTCTCGAGTTGTTTCTGAATGATGTTCGGAACATAGCTGATCTCAGTACCTGTATGCTACTTTCCGTCGAGGAGGGTTTGTACAGTTTCACAACAAAGGCCTCTACAGAGGATCGAACCTCAGGACTACTCAGATGTTCCTCACCAAGTTTACGTAGGAGTTTAGCATTGCTACCTGTGCAGAATGCTTTCCATGCCGTTATCTTCTCAATTCCAGAGAACTGCGAGGTTGTATCCGATCCAGTTAATGCATGAAATGCGAGTAGGTTCTCTTGAATGTCAGCTGCCAATTTGATATTGTGCACAGCAACGAACTTTGGCTTACGGGCAGTTCCACTCTTTAGCCACACTTCAGAGTCATGGAATGCATGTTGAAATGCTACCAACAGGATCAAGACATCATTATCTCTCGCGACGACGATAACTCTGCCATATCCACATGCGGATGCTTCATGTGTATGCAGTACTATACGTGTATCAGCTTCTTCGTGTGTTGAACTGGGACTGGAAACATTGTTGTTCTTGTTTGAAGTTGTTATATGCTTCGGATCCGAGAATCCACCACTCACAATCAGCTCACAGCCATTCTTCGGTATCACCATGCTGAGTTGTATGGATAGGAAGCTGGTAAGTTCTCTCTTGTTGTCCTCCATTGCCAGGAAAGTTTGCCAGTTGTCAGGCAGTCGAACATTCCTGTCCTCTATCACTCTTCTTACAGGTCGTATACCTCGCCTACGCTTGCTTCTGGTACCTGATTTGATGGATTGTGTTCCATATTGGTCAAACAGAACATCCACTCGTGTACAGTTACCAGTGAAATTAGAGCACACTGATTGGATTATGGTATCAGCCAAATCTCCAAAGGTTTTACATCCAGCTGCTTTCCCTACTACATGGACGAGAGCCATGCCATCAATGATATTGCAAACTTGTTCATGCAGATTACAGGATGGCAGGCTGGTTTTTGTGTGTCCCTTCTCTACTATCTGGGCCAGTTGGGATTTATTTGTTGATCGGAGTTGCCCATCGGTGGTGGCCAGCGCCAGAGGTACAGGGCTCAGTTCTTTTTCCAGGAGGGTATCTAACTGCACTTCACGTCCGGATTCCACAGATACAACCAGCCTTCGGAAAAGGTCTCGATCAGCTTTGATTTGTGTGGTCTTCTGTTTGTCTATGGTGATGGTAACCTCATACAAAGAAGAGAACGTTTTCGCCTTCACCTTGTGCAGTGTTTTGTGGTAGCTGATCTCTTTCTTCACAAGTCTTTCATCTACACATCTTGCCAGGACTTCCTCGCCTTTCTTCTTGGCCCCCAGTAGACTTTCTGTGATCTCATCAGTTGCCACATCGCCTGTGATAATGTTGGTCAGACACCCAGATTCACTTGTGAACACTCTGTGACTCTGAAACTCGTGGCACAATTTTTGCACATCGTCATAGTCACGTTTGATCCTAGATGAACCAAGATCTTTGTGATCCCACTCTTTATCGTCTATGTTTTCTGGTTCTAGACCAAATAACAGCCATGTACATTTGGCCAGTTGACTGCGGTCGTTGTAAGTGAGATTCCACCTGTCCCGAGCACTTTCTGTTCTTGTGATGCCGACTAGACCACCTGCTATCTTGCCAAGCTTATTGATGTGCTCTAGTGCTTGATCGTCTGGCAGCTGGTTGAATTGGTGTGAGGTTTCTTTCACCACAAAGTCGCCGTTGATAAAGCCATTGTAGACCGCCTGTGCTTGAGTTTCAAGTTGTGATGCATCGGTTAGAAAGATCGTTCCCCACCTGGTGTAGTTAGTGTGATCATAGAGAGCAAACCACGGAAGCATTTCAGCCAGACCAGATAAGAAGAGCCTCCAGTTTCCACTGCGTAAGGCACGTGTGAACCGCAGAAGAATGGATACCATCTCCATGTATTGACGCCAGTATGCGAAAGTTGGATTGTTTTGATGGGATTGATCAAATTCCTTCAATGTCCCAGAAAGTTCTGAGAGATGATTCATCAGTTCGGCTACCTTGTCTGTGACTATCTCCTCATCTTTGCTACTGAATCCTCTGCCTATTTCTTTTGCGATATCTGTGATAGAACCATCGAGAGGCTTCCCATTGTCGACCATCCATTCCTCGTACAAGGGCCACATGATTTTCCAGAGAGCTTCAAGTGTCAGCTTATGCGCCCTGGCCACGCGATTCCAGCTTTTGCCTTGCAAAATCCAGTTGTGTCGCCATAAACACCACTTTCCACCCATATGTCTTTTAAGCCAGAATCTCTCATATGCTGACCTATTAGAGACGAGCTTGTAAATTCATTCTGGGCCAAGATTATATTTCTTTGCGTGAATCAATGTCTGAAATTAATATAATGACTTTTGACCAACGGATTATTTTTCAAAAAGCAGTAACAATGTACAAAATTATGAACAATCTTATACCGAATTATTTGAATGAACATTTTCAATTAAGACATTGCAATTCAGTTACTTCAGATATGACATTGAGAAATGTTTCAAATATGGATCTCTATATTCCAAGACCTAGATGTGAAATGTATAATACATCATTAGAATACTCTGGTCCAAAGATATGGAATTGTCTACCATTTGAAATTAAGACATCCAGATCTTTAAATATATTCAAGACAAAATGTAAAGTATGGATACAACGTTTTAATTGGTAGACACTAGACAGTTATATATATATAATGATTGTAAATCAATATGCTTATGTCGTTTTGTATTTCTATCAAAGTACCTGATTTACTTAGGCTGTTGTTTAAGTTACATTGTACAACATTATGCATGTATATTGTACGGCATAACTATGTTATAATTATTGTGTATGTACATTTATTCTATAGTGTTAACAAATTGAAGAGGGCCCTAAGGAGGATTAGTTCAAAACTAATTAGGTCACCCTCTATAAATAAAGAAATCTATCTCTATCTCTATCTATTGCTTTAGCAAAGTTCAGTTGGGTATGGAATCCACCTAGCATAATGATCAGATTCTTGCATCGTTCAGGATTTAGCCACTGCAGAATCTTTGCCTTGGAGTACAGCTGCTCATCAAATGTGACAACAGTATATTCTTGACCAAGATGTGCGGTTAGGTCCATAAATCGAGTTAGGACGGTCCATATGGTATCATAATCATGGGCAGGAGCATTTATCAGTGGAAGATGATCTATATTACTGACAGGTGTTTTCTTGGCATCGGTATCAAGCACTTGGTTGAAGCCATTCCATGCAGGGACACATTGCTCCGTTGGTGTATGTTTTGATCTTGTAACTAGCCATGCTCTGTCCGTCAGTTCCGCCTTCTCCATTTCACGCTGATCAGGCTTGAATGATGGTGCCAGATTTAGTTCCGTAGTGAAGACTGGTTCTGGTAGTTGGGAACTCACTCCTGATAATGTTAGCTCTTGAATGTCAGCTGGAATATTAACATTTCTGGAGGTTGTGAATGGAACAGCAACATTGGACCTGTTGGTAGTGTTGTCTGTGTTGGTGAACATGGCAGATTGAGAGGCATGAAATGTACCTTTGCCGTCAAGGGTTTCTTCGTTGATATCTATGTTGTCATTGGCGTAACGGATATATCCTTTCAAAGTTCCATGAATAATGTTAGATGAAACAAATACTTTGTTGTTCTTCTCGTATTGCTCCAGGAGAGTTGCCACTAATGACTTGTCGACTTGTAATACAGATTCATAGCTGACTAAATTATATAGATACACACCTGGACTCTATCTACATGTATACCACTTTGGAAAAATAATGGTGTGGCTAATTTATATTGGTGATTTGATGGTCATTTTTTATGTCTCGTTTTTACAAATGTGTAGTTAACATAATAAGTATTACAAAACTGACCTAACGAATTCAATTGGATTCCTTGGCCCCTAAACTATAGGTTTAGACACTTTATTTGTGTTTCTATCTATCCTGGTTGCAAAGATATGGCGAAATATGTAAAAGCTTTCCGCTCCATGGCGGCCATTTTGAAATCCAAGATGGCGGCCAAGAAAGTGAAATGCCAGAATGACAACCTACTTTTTCAATTACCCAAGGAGTAGACGAACATTTTGATATATGTTGGCATATGCTACCCTTTAACATTATCAACATTTATTTTTAGAGCCTTTATTGAGAGATCAGATTTGCGACTTTCCGTGATTCGGATCTATTAATAGATTATTGTTGGAACAGTGTAAACTGTAAGACACGACTTTACATGGGCTGCCCGACACTGCGCATGCGTATGACCGTACATGCGAGTACGCATGTCAGCTGCATATCATTAGGAAATTCATACGAAAATGTATACAAACAGGATATAAACATTCATGTTTCAATACATTTTATATACGTTCATAGTTGGCAATAGCCGTGTAAATAGCAGGCTATACTTATGTGTTGCATAGATAGGCGGGCAAGATTGTTCATTATTGAGGAAGCCAATTACAATGTGTTCGTGTACATTTAATCGACCTTTCAAGAAAACGTATCTCTCGAGCCCAATCTTAGCACATGCATGCCATCTAGCTGAGTGTGAAGTATGCATACTTGACTATAGAGTTAGATGAGCAGTTGGCAGTCAATATATTGCTATTAATATTGTTTAGAACTTATCCTAAATATAATGTACAATCAAAGCGCCATTAATTTCGAGTACTGTAACACTATTTCACATACACGTAACAAGCAAAACGATCGACGATGAAAGGTATTCCTAGTATATTTTGTTTTTACCGTATCGTTATTAAAAATACGCTTCTTTACAAATATTACTCACGAAACAACGAGAATGGATATATCATTATATAATTCCTTTTTCTATTAATATGTCCGATATTTGGAAACATTAGACAAGTAATACTACAAGGATCTATTTCATGACCTATCTTAAATATGTTTATCAACAGAATACATTTTACCATATATGAAAGCAAAATTGGTAGAACATAGAGATTGTATGAAGTTGAGAAAAGGTTTGGGTCAAACAATAACATGTGTTTCATGTATTCTACTAATCATATCAAATATGTAGGAAGATATGTTGAATTTGTATGACTGTAAACTATAATTATAGTGTTCATGTTGTAATTTTACCTTGGTCATATGCATACTGATATGCTGGTTACTAATGCAGCAGGCTCAAAATATAACAAACAGTGTTTACTCAAGGTGGAATGCCACAGGTGTAGTAGGGGTAGGGATAAGCCCAATCGACCTGGTGTACTCTGTGATATTCTTAATGGAAGTAAATGCAGGTTTGATATATAAATTATTAACATTGTTTAGCTAGTATATTCTTGTGATTAATTTTAAAATTGAATACTAACATCGTTAATGCATATTATGCCTTCTCCGCAAGATTTGTCACCACTATTTGTTATGTTCGTGTTTGTAAATTGTTGTACCCCATGGGTCATATTGACCTATTGGATATGAAATAAAGTTGATCCTATCTTATTACTATTCAATGCTATTGCTATGTCAGCTATTTGGAAAGCTAACTATTATTTGTCATGGAAGTATGTTATATTCATAGTTATACATGGTATTTTAATGGCTATGTTTCATATTTTAGATCGTTTGTCACGTACAATCCTCGGACTGGACATGCCGCAGATCTATACCGTTTTATCCGAATCATTTTGTATCAATCAAATCAATATGAACTTATACTAGGACTTTCCTGTTACGTATTGACACCACAGTAGAGCTAGACGCCGATTTCTAATCCAGTAAAAGAGTTTCAAGTGCCAAAACCTGTTTTAATATTATAAGGAGAAAAACAACATAAATGGTTAGTAGTTTACTTGTGCTGTGTTAATGCTTTTACTCAACAGATTAAATGTGTCTTAGAATTTTGTTTCATTATCTTTTAACGTTTGAAGTCTCTCATAATTCTGCTTAGAACAATTTACATGCGAAAGTATTTATATTATTTCACATATTGGATTGTTTCCGGCTTATATCCTATACGTACATTTATTGATGTCATTGGACAGTAATACAGTATTCTACTTTTGACTTAAGCGTCAGAAAACCAACGATATGTAAGTTTACCCATATTTTGGTATCAGGTAACAGACGGATCTGTAGTCCAGTGGTAACACGCTGGACTGGTAATCCAGGGATCGCAGGTTCGATCCCCTTCTGACCCTAATAAAATTAACATGCTTTCAGATGGGACGTTAAACCGAGGGCTCGTGTAGGTGATTTACACCGTGCACGTAAAAGAACCAGAGGTTACTCTGGAATGGGTCTCTGTCTCTCCCTCTGTATCATTGCACTATCCTCCAAAAATCTAAAATGCCTAATTTCTTCAGGAGGCGTCGCTGATATGGGCAACCGGTAGCGACGATAAATAAACGTAAAACACACACGATATATCAGGTAGAAATGAACCCAGTCCCAGAACCCAGCTTTTTTATGAAAGCGACTGTTAGCTTCCAACTTGATCCTCTGCATTATGTATTATATATGTCGTTGTCTGTTATATGTGTATGCAAATTTATGTTAGCTCGATTGTAAAGTTCCTTCAACCATTATGTATCACTCTCGAGACCTCATTCCTGATGGAAGGAAGCATTGCCACGAGGGAGAAATAAGAGACACTGTGGAATTTAAATGCCTTGTATAACGACACACTCGTAATGGCTACAGCTGGGCGCGAACGCCGCCGGGTCGTTCACACCTGATGCGAGCGCTATCAAGAAAAGATCTACAGTCACAACTCATCTATAAATGATTACAAATTTGAGAAGTTAAATGTTTACAGCTGCACGACTCAAAGGTGCAGCGCGCCTATTATTACCTGCGGTCCCAACTCAAGTAAACACACCTGCAGGTTAGGCAGCTACACTTTATGCATTGACTGTGCATGCTTACATATGCATTAATGTTTTTTTTTAAAAGTAAAGATGGCGTCCGTGGCCGAGTGGTTGAAGTCGTAGAATTCACATATATTGTCCCTCACCACTGACGGTTTCGAATTCAGTCGTGCGATGAAGCTGTCCAGCTGGCTCGTGGAAGGTCGGTGGTATCTACAAGGGTGCCCGCCCGTGCCTGAGATATTGTTCTGAGGGACAACCGGTTCCTCTTTAACCAATAATAGCTACAGGGAAGTATAAGACAAATCTAATCACAATCTAACTGGTTTCAATAACTAACCATGCAATCAATATGATTTGAAATAAAATCTCTATAAATTCAGATATTTACTACACAGCTGCTGACCCTACTAATATTAACAGTCTTTCTGATGGGACGTTAAACCGAGGTCTCGTGTCGGTGCTTTACACCGTGCACGTAAAAGAACCAGAGGGGACTCTGTAATGGGGTTCTGTCTGTATTATTGCACTATCATCCAAACTCTAAAATGACTAATCTCTTCAGGAGGCGTCATTCATATGGGCAACCGGTAGCGACGATAAATAAACGTAAACATACAGAGAAACGCTTTACCTTCAGTAGTGCTTATGTAAAGAAAGCGATTATTTGATGTTCTCTTCAGTTTGTTTCATAGTGATGCTGTTATAGATTTACTCGAACCTGTTGATACAAATCGCTATTTGAAGCTCTATTAGTCATGAGCACGTGCTTCATTACATTTCCGGTGCTAAAGTAAAAACTACACACTCGAATAAAACGCCATTGTTATTCCAAGATTCTAACATTTATTTTGCGATTACATTAAATTCCGGTGTTAAAGTGAAAACTATACACTCGTATAAAACGCCATTTTATGATCAAATAACATTACCCATTTAGAATATTCAAATATTAACGACTATAAGATGCGTGTTGGCAGAGCGTGACCGCTGTACTGACTCTATATGTGTTGGTGCTTGTAGCCTATTCTATGGCGGTGTTGAGCATTCAGATCGTATTACTAATGAACACACCTTAATCACCTTAGTTTATAATATATGAATTTTAACTAACATCTTAGTACTCTCGCCCACATGGTTAGCCGGCGGCGAGGATAATAAATCCAATCATCATCATCATATAGTAGGAATGCACGAACATATGTGAGTAGAGAGGTTCTGTCTCAATACACCAAACTGTAATCATAACATAACATTCACCAGAAGGTAATTCAAAACAAATGACATGTACATGTATACATATTATTTTATATTAAGCAATTTGTAAATTTGCACAACAGCTGTAAGCATTATAATAGAAACTTAGGTATTAGTATCATCATTTCTCAATTTGAATTCATTAAATATATATTTAGAAACAGCATCTATTACTTTAGTCGAGTTTGCAGTCATTAAGATTTCAAACTTAAATTTGGCCAACGACAGTAATACGGTTTGAAGTGTTGGCATAGTAAGACGGTATATTTGGGACATACTAAGAGACAGTGGTACTCATTTTCTATCACGTAATCACAAGTATGCAGACTGGATAATAAACCATGTATTATTTATATAAGACTGATGCAACACATACAAGAACCTGTGTGTTTTATGTTAAGATAAGAAAGAAATAAAAGATAAGATCACCCTGTAATGGATAATTGTATAAATATTATCACGAAGTAAGTGGTGTTCTACTAGAAATTCTGTTGAAAAGAAGAACGGGGTCAAGTAGATACACATTACAATATCATATACGATAATATTACCAGGGGGCCTCCGTTGTCGAGTGGTTAATGCCGATAACCACTGCGGGTGTCGAATTCTTTAAAATGAGGAAGCTACCTAGCTGGTTTGTAGATGGTCGGTGGTTCCACTTGGGCGCCCGTCCGTGCATCAAATACTGCTCATAATGGCACCCAGGTCGTTCTCGGTCATTATCTAAATTATTTATTTATCTAAAATGACTAATCTCTTCAGGAGGCGTCGTTCATATGGGCAACCGGTATCGACGATAAATAAACGTAAAACACACACTCTCCGTCATTAATAACTGGAGATTCGCCTTATGACCTATTGTCAGCTATAACCAACTGTATGCGAGTGGACCCGGAGATAACACAAGCTACGTTGTAGCGAGCTCTATTGTAACGCGAGATGTGACAAACAGCCCCGAAAGTGATGCAATTGTAACGTTTCGTCACCGGAAGTAGTTTGAACCGGAAATGGCTAACATATCAAAACAGTGATACAGACCTGATACAGATTTGTGTGCGTTTGTATGATCGAGACTAAATAGTTGTCACATTTTGGAGTGATACCTCATCTGTTTGATAAGCAAATTCTGAAGTCAGTACTTTTCCAAATTTACAAAAACGTACATTTTCGTTTGAGTTACTAACCTGTCTTCCAAAGTGATTAGTATTCAGAAATCTGCATCAAAAGTTAAATATTCATATGTATCGCCGTTTAAAGAATAAACTTGATTTATTTTAGAACGATTGCGAAGCACGTTCTAACAACTTATATTAATCACTCTCGTTAGCGCGGATGAAAGCGTATATGTAGTCATTCATGTGGGAGGAAACCGGAGTGTCCGGAGAAAACCCACTTGTCCGATCTGGCGATCACCGTACCATCTCACATACTTCCCGGTCCGAGTATCGAACCCGGGTTACATTGTTGAGCGTGCGCGCTAACCACTGCGCTAATCGGACTGCCGTTTGACGTTGACCTGTCTAAAGGACAAGCTTGATCTCAAACATGTTTGAACGCATAAGAAAACAATCTGTACTCTGTACAAAAAAATGTACCAGGTGATGGGAATTGATTCTGTCACTCTCCAAGCTAAGCACTAAACGGAACTTTTGATTGCTCGCAATTGCTAAGGAATTTGATTTGTCAGCAAATTGTAAATGATAAATGAATGGGATGTCTGGGGGAAATGAAGGAAAACATATGTCATAGCCACGCAATGTCAACAGGTAATCTAGAATATCTGGAAACACCGCCAACATCGATGGCGAACATCCAGCTATTATTGCTGAACGAATAGCCCCGGTATCCCCCCGATCAGCATGTCAGGCTCTGGTGGGCATCTGGGCAAAACCACCGACCTTGGGGTTATAACCTACAGTGGTGATGGGCAGGTGATTTGAAGTAAACGACTGTATCCACTCCGCCACAGAAGTTCCCATTCTAGTGTCTGGTAGTATGAATACATAGCTAAATCCATAGTACAGACTATCACAGAGGGCCTGAGATATTTATTGTAGCTACATAGGACAGTGTACACATTGTGCTAAAATATTCGTCAAAGAACCAAAGAAAACTGCTTATAAGCAATACAACGCATGCGTTGCTTTATTTGACACAAGAACGTGATATATAAACAAAGTACCCAGTCACTCTCTCAAGATATGCACTGCTTTTTTGCCACCAAACTATTTTATGTAAAAAACCAAACAAAATACCCCGTCGCTGTCTCAACGAAAAAGTGGCGTATGTTTTATTTTTTAGTCTGTTGCAAAGCCATCATAAACTGCTGCAAGTGTTTAATTGATATCATAATTATTATAAATTTCTGTTGCATGTTTCGTCGCTTCGTCTTTCCTCTTATCATCATCCGTTAAAACTAATTTTCGCAAATTAACAAAAAAACAACAACAAATGTTATACACACACCAGGCACTGCATCTGAATAAAGAATTAAGACTGTGCTTCAGACAACTACTGGTTAATGAAACGTATAACGAAATCCCCTGTAACTTCTAAAAAGACCAAGTGGGCTTTCCTCCTCTATGTATACCATGCAGCATACCAATTTACCAATGAATTATACAAACATTTGTAGGTAATCAATCAAAGTCAGATAGGTTTTTTCTTGTCGAAAGATTTAAGGCAGGTACCGTACGTTAGAATGTACCGTTGAATGCATTTGTTTGTTTATTTGGTTATGCTATTTTAACAACTCTGCATATTCTATAGACGTGTAGCATAGTTGCTTTCATTTTTAGGGTTGTACGGTAGGATTTTCGTTGAATGCATTTGTTTTTGTATTTGGTTTTATGTTATTTTTACAACGCTGCCTATTCTATAGGCGTGTAATATAGCGGTTTTCTGTTTTTTAGTGTTAGGCCACTGCTCACAATGTGTTGGGCTCCCGATCCATACGTCTGAGGTTCGAGTTGGGTGTATTCAATCTGTATTGGCGTGCACTATGAAAGCAGAGTGCCACCAAGACAGCTGCACATGTTGCGAACTAGTACACACATCATATATATCTAGCTTTAACTAGTTATAATAATGAAACCGTTCGACACCTTCTAATTATAGACCACTAGCTCTGACAAAGGTATCATACAAGATCTTCGAGCACACCTAACTTAATCTTTTTATCAACGATCTCGTTGAAAGTATTGACAACAACCAATCTTGAAATCAATGCCACCTTTCTTCACTTTTCCAAGGCCTTTAATAAAGTCCCACATTCGCGCCTATTGCAGACAAATGGACTACTATGGAGTGACGTATGACTTCATATCCAGTAATACCTAACAATCCGTTCTCGATGGTTCCAGCTCAGACGTCTCACGTGTGTTTGCCGGAGTCACACAGGGTAGTGTTCTACGTCCTCTTCGCTTTCTTGATTTACAAAAACAACTAGCACTCCAGAGTCAATTCTCGTGCACTTGCTGATGATTGTCTGATGTACAGGATCATTAGATGCCTTAGGGATGCTCATTAGCCCCAATATGACTTGGAAATCTCCAACTGTGGGAACGTGATTGGCAGACGAGCTTCAACCCAGACACGTGTGAAATCATCCACAGCACAACCACGCGGAGCCCCAGTCAGTTGTCCTGCACCATATATATCTCAACACTAAAAACAACAGAGTGAGCAAAATACTTGGCGTTACCATCACACCAGATCTCATCATATTAAGATATTAACAACATCACAAATCAAGCAAACTCCACATACGACGAAACATTCGTTCCAACCCGCCAAATGCCAAGTCCATAGCATTCAGGACATATGTTCGCCCGCCTCCATCATCGAATATGCATCAAGCTGTGTCACTGAGATGCTGGTTGAACTTGGGTGGGACACATTACAACACTTACGGAACATGTTCAGAACCACACTGACCGACACGAGACCTCGGTTTATCGTCCCATCTGAAAGACTGTTAATTTTATTAGGGTCAGACGGGGGATCGAACCTACCGATAAATGACGGAAATAACCGGAAATAATCGATTTCATACGCCAGTTTATTCGGTTGTCATCGCAATGCGCTCGGTAATTGAAACGTTATACGTTAGATGCAGCCTGTTCCAAGCAAGTTCAAATCATCTGGCTAGAGGATAAACGGCTAGTAAGAATGTAAGGATGTTGTTATAATTTAATTTGTTACCATTTGTCATGTTTTCAAAGCTCAATTTTCAACAGAGGGCGCATTTATCGGTGCTATGCACCTTGCATGTAAAGAACCAGGGATACTTGTAGCGTCTTCTGTAGCTGGCATTATCCTTCGAAAACATAATAACACTACCATACTTCTGAAAGAATTGCCTCGGAATAAACGCTTTATAACATATCAGAAATTGGAAATAGTTTCCTTTTATGCTTTCCAATGAATGATAGAGTTTTCTCCGTGAAAGAAAGCCCCATTTCACACCGCTTTGAAACAGTGAAAGGTGGCATTTTCTCTGCGTTTCGTATTCCTGCGCTGTTGATGTACTATTTTCTGTCTTACCAACAACAGTTAATTATTAAGTAATATATTCTAATGTTTTTTCTGTATTTTTTTTTACTTTTGACAGCACACAGAAACTAACTTGAATATTATCCAGGAACTATTTCTTATTACGGACGTTCATACTAAGAGAAGTTGTTGTGCGGTTGTGTCACGTGGTGCAACGAGGCTCCAATGAGGGCAGTTAAAATTTGGAAACAAATATTATATTAGCCACAGAAAAAGAAGATTTGTGTTTATTAGTGTACGATAGGATTTTATTTCATCTCGTGATCACCGAAATGTGTGATAATAATGCGTGGCGTTTGCTTTTCGGTTATCACTCGATAAAGCCAATCATGGAAATACAAATTTCGATGATCACTCGATGAAATAAAATGCTATCTTACACTAATAAACACAAATTTCGGTGATCACTCGATGAAATAAAATGCTATCTTACACTAATAAACACAAATTTCGGTGATAACTCGATGATCCGATCCTATCTTACACTAACAAACAAAAATATCCCTCTATATCTCGCATGTTGTTTCAAAGTAACATAGCTTTACTGTTGAACTGTTTTACGCCCTATATATTCTTCAACTGTATAATAGATCGTAAGTGTTTCTATTTCTGCCAGGTGGGAGTGACACATACATTGCTTTCATAAATAAATTTTACAAGCACATATGTTGTCTGTACATTCTGATACATGCCAGATGCAGCTATTATAGTACGTTATTCGTGCCATACTGCTAAACCATGTCAAGGTCTGTATAATCTATAGTCCACATAACTGTTACCGACCTTGTGTAGATATACAAACTACTTATGGGGGGGGGGCCTTCGCCGTGGACTAATCGTTAAAGTGGTTAGTTTATACACATTTATTTTAGCTCGATTGCGAAACAAGTTCTTTCAACTTATATTAATCACTCTCGAGACCTCATTCCTGATGGAATCCATCGCCATGAAGGAGAGAGAAGAGGCAATGTGGCATATAAATGCCTTGCATAAGAGCGCAATCGTAACGGCTCCAGCGGGCTCGAACTCCGGGTCTCTCACCCCTCACCGCTGTAGGTTCGAATCCCACTGGGAGTGTCGAATTATGTCATGTGAGGAAGCTATCAAGATGGCTTCTGAACGGTCGGTGGTTCTACCAAGATGACTGTCCGTATATGAAATACTGCTTGGACAGACGGGGATTTCCTCCATCGGTAAGAGCTAGTGCGTGGCATTGCACATTATATTGACATTATAAAAGTGATGGCATTAGGACTGAATTCACAGTTCATCATTGAACTGATAACGTGATTACAATCTGTAATAATTAGCCTAGTGAATTCTGATCGCTTTCAGAGTGCTAATGATTTAATTATCTAAATGGCATGGTGCATTGATTGGATAATCTTCTGCTTACGGAAATATCATCGTATTATCTTGGTAATGAAGAGATCAATGGTACTGGTGGTTATTATCTCGCCATGTCTCGTGTGCTTCTTAAAATTGTGCAGACCCACTGCTTTCTAAGATTAATAATTAATTAAAAGCTTTATTTCGTAGTACATTTATTTGTTGTTTGTGGCATGCAAGAGAGCATCATTACTTACACTACTGCGTCGTCGTTACATAGTAGCATAGTAATAACGAATGTGACTATTCTACCTGACTGGGCCATCGCCAAATCAAGATAGACTGCACATATATTGTTGTGTGTGGCAGGCAAGACAGCATCAGTCGGTTACTGCGGCGTCGACGCATAGGAATAACCAATTCTGACAACGCTACCCGACTTGGACACGGCCAACTCAAGACTGCACTTATAAATATAATTAGGTTATTGTGAATGAATTTACACCGTATTATATAAAAGACTAAGCAGAAGAGAACACGTTTGCTCAGACTGTGTATATTTATTTTGAAAAAATTGGCAGTTTCTTACGAAGTTTGGTGCACCAAGTACTGTTTAACCACTAGAGCCTGCCACGGAAATGTGTTGTTAGGTAAACTGCCTGTCGCTCATATGGGTAGCGACGATAAATAAACTTAATAAACAGAAACATAAATTAAACAAACACATTTGCAACATAGCAATAATATATTTCTGTGTATATACATGTATCAGTGCGTGTATGCATATTGCGTCGTGATAACTTGTGTAGGAATGTCCGTATAAAGTCATCGTTTTATAGGTAAACACATATTTCACAAACCATACTTGTTTATAATAATATAATATGCGTTATTCATATTCCTATTATAGTAGTATTTAAAACATAGTTATTTTTAATTTAGTCCAGAATTAAAATAATATTCTACCAAATACTATAAATTGTGAAAACTTAGTAAAAGGACATGCCTTTGTCACCATGGATACAGTGTGGCCAAGCAGGAACATCAGGATCACACTGATACTCCAACAGTAATGTGAAGTATGTGCTGCTGTACGGACTTGGATATATGCGAAGGCGATATACCAGATACTGCAAGTGTTCATCAACAAGTGCTTGCAACAAATCCTGGGTAAGAGGTAACCATATAAGCAAGTTGCTTTCTCCTCAATCCTACATGTATTTTCTTATTGTGATCATTATACTATGTATATTCATTGAATAAAATATTGTTTAAACTAAATCCTGGGTATACGATGGCCGGAACAGATCACTAACCAATAGCTCCGGCGTAGGACCAATCAACGACCTATCACACATGACACCAAGGACAGGAAGTGGCTATGTGTTGGACACAGTACACTGAGAAGAGACAGCTCAATCACCACCAAGCAGGCTCTTGATTGGAACCCACAAGGGAAGAGCTAGAGAGGCCGACCAGTCCAAACATAGAGAAGGACCTTGACCTCTGAACTGCGTACTACCCGAATGACATGGGAATAAGCCAAACGGGCAGCAACGTATAGGTCCAGCTGGAGAACTGTAGTGGCAGCCCTATGTCCCACACTGGTCGAAGAGGATTAAGTAAGTATAAATTGCTTTTGATTAACAAGACACATGTCTCCAAGCCAAGCAGCGTTGTTGCCAACGAAGTATTGAACTCATGGATTTGAAATAAAAAGTACAACTGTGGCAATGACACATTCAAGTTTGTGTATTAAGCTCAGTTTGAGAGGTTCCACGTGATGCAGCAATGAACTAACCATCCAAAGGGCCATATCTCGATATAAGATATATGCAGGTATCATTGAACTCCTGCTAGAGATTCAACAGAAGTTGTCCGGACACATTCGTCACCAATCTTCAAAGGGCCATATCAGTGTGAGCACTGAACCGAGCGGAACACGAACATGATCTCCTTGGTACTAATATCTCATGTGATATTTCGTGATAATCCGACGAATGGTTTAGAAGACATTTTAAACTATGTGACAGACGGATGTACGAACAGACCGACATAACTACAAACTCAATATCTCCATGGCATCCTCTCATAACATAATAACATAATGACTGTAAAGGTCGTTTAAGTATTTGCTTTTCGCTTCTTTGTCGCCATGGGCCAATACATAAGAGGCGTGCGGAACCATATACCTACTTACTTTTCTAATTGAATACGAATACATGATGCGATTTCTCTTCGAGAAGTACAATAAACAGCCGTGAATATAATAATTTTTAAATTAACGATACTTTTCTAGACAATTGTACGTCATTAACATTATTTATGATCCGTAGCTTAGTGTACCGCTACTTATCTAAACTAGCGTGTCGTTTAAAGACGTTATTGATTGTTTTGGGGTATTTCTTTCATATTTCTTTCGTTTAATGTCATATTTAATCTAAACTAGCGTGACGTTTAAAGACGTTATTGATTGTTTTGGGGTATCTCTTTCGTCTTTCGTTTAATGTAATATTTAATCTAAACTAGCGTGACGTTTAAAGACGTTATTGATTGTTTTGGGGTATCTCTTTTTTCTTTCTTTCGTTTAATGTAATATTTAATCTAAACTAGCGTGACGTTTAAAGACGTTATTGATTGTTTTGCGGTATCTCTTTTTTCTTTCTTTCGTTTAATGTAATATTTAATCTAAACTAGCGTGACGTTTAAAGTAACCTGCTAAATGGTTCGATCCCCCGTCTGACCTTAATAAAATTAACAGTATTTCAGATGGGACTTTAAACCGAGGTCTCGTGTCGGTGCTTTACACCGTGCACTTAAAAGAACCAGAGGAGATTTTCTGGAATGGGTCTCTGTCTGTATCATTGCACTATCCTCGAAAAATCTAAAATGATTAATCTCTCCAGGACGCGCCGCTCATATGGGCAACCGGTAGCGACGATAGATACACGTACAACACAAACACCTACTAAATGCATGCATCGTGATGGATGGGTTCTTCGTCAAATCGAAACTTAATTTAAACTTAAATTCAAAGTATCGATACTTAACTTATATTCAATGTTGAAGCATCGATGCTTAATTTAAGCAGAGTGACAATACTTTAGAGTTGAAGCATCGATGCTTAATTTAAACAGAGTGACAATACTTTAGAGTTTAAGCATCGATGTTTAATTTAAACAGAGTGACAATACTTTAGAGTTTAAGCATCGATGTTTAATTTAAACAGAGTTGCAATACTTTAGAGTTGAAGCATCGATGTTTAATTTAAATAGAGTGGCAACAATGCATTGTTTGTTTATGGTAACTTAACGTAAACAGAGGGACAACTCGTCATTGTTGAGGGCCATGTGAGTGGGCTAGTGGGTGGTCCACGTTGGCGGACTGCGTATTCAGCGGTCACATATTCGATACCCCGTCTGCCCCCAATACTATCAGATATGACTATAAACCAAGGTCTTGTGTATCTGTGCTATACACCGGACACGTAAACTATCCAGGGCTGCTTCTGGAATTGGAACGTCTTCTGTATCACGCACAATGAGAGACCTTACTGGTTTTTCTATAACCTCCGAGCGTTCTGATTGGATTATTAGAATGTAACAAGATGTTTGTTTTTATATGAAGAATAATCATAATCCAATCAGAACGCTCGTTTCAACGCGAACTGCGCCGCTTGAGAAATTTTCAAAACAAATTGAAAAATTCTACGAAATCTCTTTTTGACGTACACTTTTGCCGAATAACCCTACACGTTAGTGGAAACACATTTTATTGATAATGTTATTCACTGTTAAAACTCTCCCATCGAAGATTTATTTGTTGTTGCTGACAGAACCCGTGTCCTAGTATGGAAATGTGACCTGCTATGGCCAATGTTTGTGGCAATTGTTTGCAAAGTATACATGCACGCAGCTTAAAGTTGTGTTTTATTTGAAGAACAATATAAAGACTCGGGATAGGCGTTATATTTGGACAGATTTGTACACAATTGTTTCAGATAGGGCCATTTTACTGATCGATGCGAAATCTGACATCCCATAGAGTAGAATCCCTGTACTTAAATATATAATATATACTAGTACCCCCAAAATACTAGTACCCCCAAACGTGCCGAATCCCTGTGACTAATACAGGCGTTACACATGTTAACCAAAGGGTGGCGATAACGAATCTTATCCAAACACAATACTTGTTCAGCTTTAGAGACAGAGGGGTGATCAAGTTGTCTCCTTCGCCCATTCTTGTCCTATCATTATCATTATCAAACACGTGAACTTTGCTCTGTTTCCTCAATCTATCCTGCATGAACTATTTTTGTTGTATTTGTCTTACAAATGTTTGGCATCCGTATTGAAATATTTACCTTTTGTTTTCGTTCAGAGGTCATATAGTTCTGTACTCTGTCTTTGTGATGTAACATCCGTAGATGTTCCGGCTGTTTTAGCTATTTTTATGTCAGGTTATTTATTATTTTTGGCATACAGTTTCCTTGTAGTATATACCTCGGTAATAGCCTATTTTCATCAAGCTGGTGTGATTACTTTTTCCCCTGTCTTCACGGGGGAGTTATTAACAACTTGTAGTATTTTAATGTGTAGTCGAATACGATTTAGTGTTAGTTTTTTCCCAATGTTTGTTGTGTTATTGTTGATGATGTTTTTTAATACGTTTATTTAGCATCGCTCCATGATTAATCGTCGCGACACCTTTAGAAATAGTTTGTTTCTTTATTTCAGTCTCATCTATGTACATAACATCGAATATAAAAACCATATCAAATTAACAACGAACATAGCCATTAGTAATTTACAACGACGTATTCTCTTAACTTTATAAATAATGCCTATTTAGTGTTTTATATGTCGTCTTCATATTTTATTACAACTGAAAAGCATTTGCTAATTAGGCTAATCCCAATCTGATTGGAGTTGGTATTTGATCTTTTAAAACATTTTTTAGTTTGCGCAGTAGTGCTTATTTTGCTTTCAGTATATTTCATTCCATTTCATCTTAATAAGATTTTAAATTTCAATTAGCGACTGCTTTTCAGCTTTATCTCGCACATGCAGTTATCACATGTATATAACATAGTAGTGTAATGTGTTGAATTGAGTGGCAATGCATTTTGTAATATGTAATTCTATATTTTTTGTTTGTTATATGCTGTACATTGATGAGACTGAAATAAAGAATAAAATAATAATAGCCATTCAATAAATATAATTACAAGACACTTTTATCACAGTTACCGACATCATTACATGTATTACAAAGCATTATATACATAGTATAACTGAGGAGCAGTCGCTAATAGACGGATCTGTAGTCCAGTGGCAACTCGCTGGACTGGTAATCCAGGGATCGCAGGTTGGATCCCCCGTCTGATCCTAATAATATTAACAGTCTTTCAGATGGGACGTTAAACCGAGGTCTCGTGTCGGTGCTTTACACCGTGCACGTAAACGAACAAGAGGAGACTCTGGAATGGGTTTTTCTCTGTATCATGGCACTATCCTCCAAAATCTAAAACGACTAATCTCTCCAGGAGGCGTCGCTCATATGGGCAACCGGTAGCGACGATAAATAAACGCAAAGCACACAGCAGTCGCTAATTGATAGCTACAAATGAATTACAATGCAATGTGCTTAGATACTTAAGGAAATGTGGGCACTAATGCGTAATTAAGAACTGGTTTTAGAAAAACAATTATCGTTCTCAACAAGATTGAGGGTAACTTAATAGCAGTTGCTTCTCTGAATAAATAATACATGGACATGGTATAAGATAAAATCTTAGCCCAAACTATTTACACATAAAAAGAGTGCGTCTTTATAAAATATTGAAACAGGTTTTGGCACAAATAACAATCAAATCTTGATGCATATATTGAACTACTAACTTAGCATAATGCGAAGTATATTTATTTACTTGTGTTATTGGTTGGTGGATAGTGCAAGATACTGACTTCGGGTCGTGTTTTGATTATTGCCTGCATATTAAATTTTACTCTGTAATTGTGTATTATGCAAGCTTATATTTCCGTGTTACTATCCCAATATGTCGCATGTCAGTGACTGTATGATTATTTATCTATTTATTTATATTTATTTGTTTATATTTATTTATATTTATTTATTTATTTATATTTATTTATATTTATTTATATTTATTTATATTTATTTATTTATATTTATTTATATTTATTTTTATTATTATATTTATATTTTAAACTATTTATTTATATTTATTTTTACTTTTTTATTTTAAAATATTTATGTATATTTATTTTTACTTACTTATTTTTATTTATTTATTTATTGAATGTATCTCATGTCTTCGTCTATGTGCAAATGGGATTTTGAAAATAAGCTTGTTAGCCTTGCGCATAGCGGATTCTCTAAATATTCTCCCCTGCAAGGGTTTGCATGTATGTTTGTTGGTTTGTTTTGGGGGTTTAAAGTCGAACCAATAGCCTAGGTGATATGGATTCTCTGTAGGTATTACAGGTGGAGGTTGTCTCCGGGTGCCCCCCGAGCAGTATTGCAGACACGGACGGGCACCCATGGTAGACCCTCCGACACACAGCAAGCCACACAAAGTATACACCATCAGTATAAGTCGCACTTACAGCAGTGATGTTCAAGTGATTTGACCGCAAGTGTTCGACATAAATGAAACATGCATATGTTTCAGGGCCCGCGCTGGCAATAGCCAACGTTGTCATTGGCTAAAATATGCCAAAATTGGCTAATAAAAAACTCAGTTTGGCGAAAATGATAAAAACAGCAAAAATCTGTAAAATATCCGCATATTGGAAATTTCCCCCCCCCCCCCCAAGCCCATTAACACTGATCTGGCTAGTTCCGTGATTTGAGAAAATCACTTCGAAAGTTACAGTGTCGTGGCTCATAAAACAATTAAAATATGTCAATTTTTCATATATTTTCGAGGACTCCAAAGATTTATCTTTCATTGGGTACCGAACTTATATTATAGTTTTGTTAATACCTATCAATAAATACAATGTGTACATGCTATTTGGAATATGTTTTGTTAATACCTATCAATACATACAATGTGTACATGCTATTTGGAATATGTTTTGTTAATACCTATCAATACATACAATGTGTACATGCTATTTGGAATATGTTTAATGTTTGAACCCTTTCGAGTACCATGGGTATCACCTCACGTAGTTTATACAAATTAATTTTAGCTCGATTTCGAAACAAGTTCTTATAAAACCTATTAATCACTCTCGAGACCTCATTCCTGATGGAATCCATCGCCACGATGGAGAGTGAAGAGGCAGCGTGGAATTTAAATGTCTTTAGGAAAGGCACACTCGTAGCGGATCCAGCGGGGTTCAAACTCCCAACATTACGCACCTGAAGCGAACGTGGTCTAATAGTATAATGGTATATTTATTAATTAGTTTCTGATGACGTTACGTCGATTTAACGTTCACTTTATTGGTAACAATATAATCACCACATAAAACAAATATACCATAGTGCGAATTAATCTAATAACAACACACATTTATTTTTTATTAACGTCTTAACTAGTGCTTAGAATTAATTCCCAACTACGCAATCCCGTATCTGACATCTGCTGGAAGGAAGAACACAGAATGATGCTTTACTGTTCTTAGGTTTTATGATATAATACTTATTTAATTACAGCACATTTCGAATCAACTGACGCCCAACTAAGTTACGTCACTATTTTATATTAATCCGTTTGTAAACATGCACTATGCTATGCCGAAGCCAGATATAGGTATGTCGTCTGTCTGCCTTTCCTGTCCGTCCGTCCGTCCGTCCCCATCTGCGCAAATGACATCTGCGACTGAAACAGTTCGGCCAATATTAATCAAATTTTGTATTGACTGTACTACCGGTGCAACTATTTGCTAAATCTTGCATAGAAGAGTTAAAAGCGGAGAGCTATATTATACCATTTTTAAAAATATAAATAATGTATCTATTTCATCTGCAAAACAATCACACCATTAGAATCAGCATACACAACTATATCAATGGTCCAACGTTGAGCATGTTATCTTAGTGAATGAAAAAGTTGAAGTTGTGATTGGCTAAAGAAAACACAGATTTGGCTAAAGTAAACTCCAGGACAGGACCTGAAATTAAATGGAAATGAAGACCGTGTCATATTTTAACTGACTTGTGGAAGGTCCATGGTTCTAACCGAGTACCCGTCTGTGCATGAACTATTGCTCGGCAGACACCCTTGGTCTTCCTCTACCAATAATGGCTGGATAGTAGCTATATGATGTAAGGTCTTCCCCCACCAATAATGGCTGGATAGTAGCTATATGACGTAAGGTCTTCCTCCACCAATAATGGCTGGATAGTAGCTATATGATGTAAGGTCTTCCTCCACCAATAATGGCTGGAGAGTAGCTATATGACGTAAGGTCTTCCTCCACCAATAATGGCTGGAGAGTAGCTATATGACGTAAGGTCTTCCTCCACCAATAATGGCTGGAGAGTAGCTATATGACGTAAGGTCTTCCTCCACCAATAATGGATGGAGAGTAGCTATATGACGTAAGGTCTTCCCCCACCAATAATGGATGGAGATTCGCTATATGACGTAAGGTCTTCCTCCACCAATACTGGCTGGAGAGTAGCTATATGACGTAAGGTCTTCCTCCACCAATACTGGCTGGAGAGTAGCTATATGACGTAAGGTCTTCCTCCACCAATAATGGCTGGAGAGTAGCTATATGACGTAAGGTCTTCCTCCACCAATAATGGATGGAGAGTAGCTATATGACGTAAGGTCTTCCTCCACCAATAATGGCTGGAGAGTAGCTATATGACGTAAGGTCTTCCTCCACCAATAATGGCTGGAGAGTAGCTATATGATGTAAGGTCTTCCTCCACCAATAATGGCTGGAGAGTAGCTATATGACGTAAGGTCTTCCTCCACCAATAATGGCTGGAGAGTAGCTATATGATGTAAGGTCTTCCCCCACCAATAATGGCTGGAGAGTAGCTATATGACGTAAGGTCTTCCTCTACCAATAATGGCTGGAGAGTAGCTATATGACGTAAGGTCTTCCTCCACCAATAATCGCTGGAGATTCGCTATATGACGTAAGGTCTTCCTCCACCAATAATCGCTGGAGATTCGCTATATGACGTAAGGTCTTCCTCCACCAATAATGGCTGGAGAGTAGCTATATGACGTAAGGTCTTCCTCTACCAATAATCGCTGGAGATTCGCTATATGACGTAAGGTCTTCCTCCACCAATAATCGCTGGAGATTCGCTATATGACGTAAGGTCTTTCTCCACCAATAATGGCTGGAGAGTAGCTATATGACGTAAGGTCTTCCTCCACCAATAATGGCTGGAGAGTAGCTATATGACGTAAGGTCTTCCTCCACCAATAATGGGTGGAGAGTAGCTATATGACGTAAGGTCTTCCTCTACCAATAATGGCTGGAGAGTAGCTATATGACGTAAGATCGTCCTCTACCAATAATGGCTGGAGAGTAGCTATATGACGTAAGGTCTTCCTCCACCAATAATGGCTGGAGAGTAGCTATATGACGTAAGGTCTTCCTCCACCAATAATGGATGGAGAGTAGCTATATGACGTAAGGTCTTCCCCCACCAATAATGGATGGAGATTCGCTATATGACGTAAGGTCTTCCTCCACTAATACTGGCTGGAGAGTAGCTATATGACGTAAGGTCTTCCTCCACCAATACTGGCTGGAGAGTAGCTATATGACGTAAGGTCTTCCTCCACCAATAATGGCTGGAGAGTAGCTATATGACGTAAGGTCTTCCTCCACCAATAATGGCTGGAGAGTAGCTATATGACGTAAGGTCTTCCTCCACCAATAATGGATGGAGAGTAGCTATATGACGTAAGGTCTTCCTCCACCAATAATGGCTGGAGAGTAGCTATATGACGTAAGGTCTTCCTCCACCAATAATGGCTGGAGAGTAGCTATATGAGTAAGGTCTTCCCCACCAATAATGCTGGAGTGCTATATGACGTAAGGTCTTCCTCCACCAATAATGGCTGGAGAGTAGCTATATGATGTAAGGTCTTCCCCCACCAATAATGGCTGGAGAGTAGCTATATGACGTAAGGTCTTCCTCTACCAATAATGGCTGGAGAGTAGCTATATGACGTAAGGTCTTCCTCTACCAATAATGGCTGGAGAGTAGCTATATGATGTAAGGTCTTCCCCCACCAATACTGGCTGGAGAGTAGCTATATGACGTAAGGTCTTCCTCTACCAATAATGGCTGGAGAGTAGCTATATGACGTAAGGTCTTCCTCTACCAATAATGGCTGGAGAGTAGCTATATGACGTAAGGTCTTCCTCCACCAATAATCGCTGGAGATTCGCTATATGACGTAAGGTCTTCCTCCACCAATAATCGCTGGAGATTCGCTATATGACGTAAGGTCTTCCTCCACCAATAATGGCTGGAGAGTAGCTATATGAAGTAAGGTCTTCCTCTACCAATAATCGCTGGAGATTCGCTATATGACGTAAGGTCTTCCTCCACCAATAATCGCTGGAGTTTCGCTATATGACGTAAGGTCTTCCTCCACCAATAATGGCTGGAGAGTAGCTATATGACGTCAGGTCTTCCTCCACCAATAATGGCTGGAGAGTAGCTCTATGACGTAAGGCCTTCCTCCACCAATACTGGCTGGAGAGTAACTATATGACGCAAGGTCTTCCTCCACCAATGATGGCTAGAGAGTAGCTATATGACGTAAGGTCTTCCTCCATCAATAATGGCTGGAGAGTAGCTATATGACGTAAGGTCTTCCTCCACCAATAATGGCTGGAGAGTAGCTATATGACGTAAGGTCTTCCTCCACCAATAATGGCTGGAGAGTAGCTATATGACGTAAGCTGTTGGTGCGACATTAAACCAATAAAGAAAACACAGACACTTGGATATATATAAGATATTTGGATATATATAAGATATTTGGATATATATAAGATATCAAATATCAGATTGGCCGATCGTCTCCTTGCGAGAATTGGACCATTTAGTTATTAACCCTTACTATGCTGGAAACGAGTATATTCGTCTTTGCAAACAGCATAGAGCCAGATCAGATTGCACAGTGATTAATATAAGTTATAAGCACTTTTTTCGCAATCGAGCTAAAATAAATGTGTATAAACTACAAATCAGTTTCCGTATACATATATGCATATAATTATATGTTTTAATCTTTATAATATTCCACAACTATACATCTATGGTATATATTATTTTTAGTCTGCTGTATATATATTATGTATTCCCAACTCTATGCCATTACTCCCCCCCCCCCAACACACATTTTCATAATTACTTTCAAAACCTTGATAGCTTCTTCCACTAAATGCCAATCTGGATAACCAATTAGGAGGGTACTATAAAATTCCGCATGTGAAATTAAGCCAGCCATAATTATACTGGTAGTCATCGAATGCATCTTAGGTGGTACAGGGCTTTGTGAACAACCTGTGGAAAATGTGTATCCCACTACATATACGTTACTACGTATTGTTGGTGCGGAGAACGATACGTTATTTTGTGGGATATTTCATATGGTGTCTATAACGGCACAGGTTTTATCCATACCGCAGGCGCCGAGCATGCGCGTTTGTATAGCAAGAGGCGTGTGTGTGTTTTACGTTTATTTATCGTTTCTACCGGTTGCCCATATGAGCGACGCCTCCTGAAGAGATTAGTAATTTTAGAGGATAGTGCAATGATACAGACAGAGACCCATTACAGAGTCTCCTCTGGTTCTTTTACGTGCACGGTGTAAAGCACCGACACGATACCTCGGTTTAACGTCCCATCTGAAAGACTGTTAATTTTATTAGGGTCAGACGGGGGATCGAACCTGCGATTACTGGATTACCAGTCCAGCGTTTTACCACTGGGCTACAGATCCGTCTGTGTAGCAAGAGGCCGTATACTATGTGTGCTTTATATGTGTTGTTCGTGTGGCGGGGTGGGTGGGGTATGGCTTTTCATGTGAGACTGTTATACAGCTAGCTTGCGGAAGGTCGGTGGTTCTACCATGTTTGTCCGTGTAGGAATGATATAAGACTATGTCTTTCATTCTAATCCTTTTTCTGTTTATTTGATATGTGTAATATATGCATTGTTCAATATGTATTATATTGGGAAATATTTTCTGATACACTGGTTCCGTTTCGTATTCCTGCGCGGTTATATGTACTTTTATACGTTATCCCAAAACACTAGTTGGAGTACAGCTAACGCCATTCGTTGAAATACAAATATCGGTTATCACTCGATGAAATAAAATCATATCTTGTATTAATAAACACAGATATCCTCTATGCCATATGTATCTTGTTCTGTCATCCTAGCCTGGGTTCCAGTCTGTCGATTTTTCACTTTTTAACTTCTGTCAAAATGATGTGGTCTGAAACTCAATACGGCCCAATTAATTGTTTTGGTGTTAATATATATTTATTTGACTGACCAGGCAAAATATATCGACGCCTGTTCCCATGCTACTGTCATCCAAAAAATAAGATATATTTTTTATTTATCTTCCAATATAATTCATATCTGCAGGTGTCGCCTCAATGTTTACCGGTGCGTGTATAAATAAACGCATAATAATAAAAAAAATAGGACAGGTGCCAAGAATGCTTGTCTCTATTGCGATACGTCATAAAATACCTGTACAGATTCCAGGGGCTGGAGCCAATACTCCATGTTATATGGCGACTTGTCATCTGTATTGTATTGCTGTATATAATGAATGTTCCGTTCATAAGATATGAGTCAATACTCCATGTTATATGGCGACTTGTCATCTGTATTGTATTGCTGTATATAATGAATGTTCCGTTCATAAGATATGAGTCAATACTCCATGTTATATGGCGACTTGTCATCTGTATTGTATTGCTGTATATAATGAATGTTCCGTTCATAAGATATGAGTCAATACTCCATGTTATATGGCGACTTGTCATCTGTATTGTATTGCTGTATATAATGAATGTTCCGTTCATAAGATATGAGTCAATACTCCATGTTATATGGCGACTTGTCATCTGTATTGTATTGCTGTATATAATGAATGTTCCGTTCATAAGATATGAGTCAATACTCCATGTTATATGGCGACTTGTCATCTGTATTGTATTGCTGTATATAATGAATGTTCCGTTCATAAGATATGAGTCAATACTCCATGTTATATGCCGACTTGTCATCTGTATTGTATTGCTGTATATAATGAAGGTTCCGTTCATAAGATATGAGTCAATACTCCATGTTATATGGCGACTTGTCATCTGTATTGTATTGCTGCATATAATGAATGTTCCGTTCATAAGACATGAGTCAATACTCCATGTTATATGGCGACTTGTCATCTGTATTGTATTGCTGTATATAATGAAGGTTCCGTTCATAAGATATGAGTCAATACTCCATGTTATATGGCGACTTGTCATCTGTATTGTATTGCTGTATATAATGAATGTTCCGTTCATAAGATATGAGTCAATACTCCATGTTATATGGCGACTTGTCATCTGTATTGTATTGCTGCATATAATGAATGTTCCGTTCATAAGATATGAGTCAATACTCCATGTTATATGGCGACTTGTCATCTGTATTGTATTGCTGTATATAAGGAAGGTTCCGTTCATAAGACATGAGCCAATACTCCGATACGTAATACAATGTTTACCCGGGGTGGGTGGGGTATGTACACGTATGCTATGTAGATATACTACATCTGTACTCTCAAGTGCAGGCATCAATAGCAGAAGGGCGATGCATGATATCTCGACATTTTATATTTATGCGGAATATTTTAATGGCGGGTTCGATTTTAAGTGTGAGTTAGTCAATTCAAATTATCATACACCAAATCTTGGCTAGACAGGTTGCAACATATTACAATTTGTTTAATCCGAACAGTTAGTTTAAATAAAAAAACTCAAGTTAGCTCGATTGCGATGCAAGTTCTTGCAACTTATATTAATCACTCTCGACACCTCATTCCTGATGTAATCCATCGCCACGAGAGAGAGAGAAGAGACAGTGTGGACTTTAAATGCCTTGCCTAAGGGCACAATCGTAACGGCTTCAGCGGGACTCGAACTCCGAGCCTTTCGCACATGAAGCGAACGCGCTTCCACTGCACTATCACGACTTCCACAAAGTCCGCTAAGTCAGCTAGTGTTGAGTAGTTTTTAATATAATACTATGGCATTTTGACATCAGTCCAATATTAATAATAATGGACTGCAAATACAAAGGTATGACGTCACAACCGTGTTTTAAGATTGGATAATGATGCAGTAAATATATTGTGCTAGCTCCGTGCTAGCCAGTGTATTCACGCAGTATAACCGGAAATGCGCAATGAAATGGTACAAGACGTCGAAATAAATATAGAGGTAATTTTTCTACATGTTCCACCATTTAAATATTTCTTAGCACACGGTAAGACTGATAGCAAAATGCGAAATGAAAATCTATTGACCATTTATGGGTGTCCCAAATCTGGTTGTGCCGGTGTCAATGTAAGTATCATCTATTCGTGAAAATTACTCACTTGAGACAGTTGGCAGGGTAAAAATAATCAATAAAATCAATGGAAATTCCTAAACAAAAAAGTGACCGAAAACATTGTTTATTAAGCTCAATACCTTGCTGTTCAGCGTAACAGCAATGTTATTTGGCTTGTTTAAAGTGTATACGAGTAACATAGTTCCGGCCAGGAGTGAACCTTTCTCTCGAAGGCGCCTCGGGTAATATCAGCACACGTTTATTTATCGTCGCTACCGGTTGCCCATATGAGCGACGCCTCCTGAAGAGATTAGGCATTTTTGAGTTTTGGAGGATAGTGCAAGGATACAGATAGAGACCCATTCCAGAGGCTCCTCTGGTTATTTTACGTGCACGGTGTAAAGCACCGCCACGCGACCTCGGTTTAACGTCCCATCTGAAAGACTGTTAATTTTTTTAGGGTCAGACGAGGTATCGAACCTGCGATCCCTGGATTACCAGTCCAGCGTGTTACCACTGGACTACAGATCCGTCTGTATATCAACATTGGCCGGCACTATATATTCATATACCCTGTCGACGAATCCAGATTAATAACATATACTATGCTCGACTAAAAGCCTTGACGTCGGTATATATCCTGATATGTTTATCCCCGGTTTGTTCATTTACTAAAAATACATAACGGCAATATAAAAAATATGGATACTGTATATCATTAAAGTATATTATATCATATGATATCGTTTATATAGCTATTCACATCACATATCAGTTATTTTATCTTCATATTCAATACGGCTGTACTTATTCCTTATCTTATATATATATCCTAATGTTCAGTGTGAGCGTAGTGGAATGGAATATTAAGCACACATCTGGGCGACGATACAAATCTGTGTTGATTAATGCCTAGATATATTGACAAGACCATAATGGCAACCACTTCAGACATCGACAACATATCGATGTGTCTTCAACAAAACACTCAACCTTTACAGCATCCGTTTCTGTTTAATCTACACTATGCGTACTGTTTTATATTTAAGTTTCTTTAACATCGCTACTGGCTGTCCGATTAGCGCAGTCGTTAGCTCGCTCGCTTCTCACCAATGCAACCCGGGTTCGATTCTCCGACCGGGAACTATGTGAGATGGTACGATGGTCGCCAGATCGGACAGTGGGGTTTTCTCCGGGTACTCCGGTTTCCTCTCACACGAATGGCCACATATACGCTTTCATCCGAGCCAACGAGAGTGATTAATATAAGTTGTTAAAACTTGCTTCGCAATCGTTGTGAAATAAATAAAGTTTAATCTTACTGGTTGCCCATTTGAGCGACGAGCAGTTTACCTAACACCATCTTTCCTGGGCAGGTTCCAGCCGTTAAGCAGTATTTTGTGCTCCGACCTCCGTAAGAAACGACCAACTTCTTAAGCATTAGGTAGTCCACCTCCGTGGTCGAGTGGTTAAGGTCGCTGACTTGTGAACCACGGTAACCTATCATCACTGATGGTCTCATTTATATGAACACGTTGGCAGTTTCTTACGGAGGTTGGTGCACCCAAGTACTGGTTAACCGCTGGAACCTGTCCAGGAAAGGTGTTGTTAGGTAAACTGCCCGCCGGGTTTATAGTGCAAACTTGTGCTGATGCAGGCGTAAAACCCGAACTAACAAACAAACAAACATGTTTACTAATTATTGTGTGAGCTAATTTTTGACCTCGATGCTGGAAATGCGAAGCTAGGCGGATAGCCATTTTACAGCATGTGAATTCAAATAGGGTAACACTAATTGGAAATAGCGAAAAACCACCTATTTGCACGGTTTATTGAGAACTACAGAACTGTTGCAATCAAACTGTTTTCTTTGACAGAAATCAGTGTGAGTAGTTGGCAAAGTTTGGTAAAATTGCCTAAGATTTTCACCTATATTCGTGGTATAAACATAGTTTATACAAATTTATTTTCGCTCGATTGAGAAACAAGTTCTTACAACTTATATTAATCACTCTCGAGACCTCATTCCTGATGGAATCCATCGCCACGAGGAGAGAGAAGAGGCAACGTGGAATTTAAATGCCTTGCCTAATGGCATAATCGTAACGGCTCCAGTGGGGCTCGACCCCCGGACGTTTCGCACCTGAAGCGAACTCAGATCCACTCCGATATCACGACTTCTACTGGTATAAACATGGAAACAGTTATAAGTAACTGTAGGAATACATTTGAATTGGTTCTTTTGTATCATGTTTTTGTGAAGCTGTCGTCTTTGTAGAAAGAAATGAATGTTTACTTTACTTCATATCTGCACGCAGGAAAAATTGGCAGAAAATTTGAAAATTGCTGTCTGTACGATTGTCAGCGGAGTGACATAACCGAGCACTGCCGCCATATTTAAAGTCATGCTTTGGATATATGAAACTATTCGTCCACATGGTTCGCCAGAGGCGAGGGTAATTATTTATTTTACAACGATTGCGAAGCAAGTTCTATCACTCTCGTTGGCGCGGATGAAAGCATATAATTATGTGGTCATTCGTGTGGGAGGAAACCGGAGTACCCGCATAAAACCTACCTGTCCGATCTGGCGACCACCGTACCATTTCACATACTTCCCGGTCCGAGGATCGAACCCTGGTTGCATTGGTGAGAAGCGAGTGCGTGAACTACTGCGTTAATCGGTCATGAAACTATTGCAGGCACGGATTAAGGCAGGTGGTCCGTATGTCGGATAATCTAAGTACACTAGACGTGCTGTTCTTCGAATTATTAATTAACGTTGTAACTAAGCTATTGCTAATTACAGTTGTGCGTGATGTAACTACCCAAGGCCCATCTGATCAACGGTGCATACATAAATGAATAACATATGTACGTCGTTGAAAGGTCGCAATCCATGTAAAACATGGTATATCTTTAAAAAAAATGTGACGATAAATAAACGTAAAACACACACGCTACATCAATAAAAGGCTAAATATGAACTAGCGGCGTACAGTGATTAAATATATTGTGTAGATTGTTTGAGTGAAGTCAATTGAAGACTATTTACTATGGCGTACGGATGCAGCTTATTGTAATAACGCTCACAAATATATCTTCAAATGTATAGTTGTTGTCACTGTGATGGTAATATGATGCAACGTGTTTCTTGGCGATGTACATGTCACCGGTACATACATAAATGAATAACATGTATACTAACGACATGGTTTCCTCCCACATGAATGACCACATTTTCGCTTTCATTCGCGCCAATATAAGTTGTTAAAGCTTGCTTCGCAATCGTTGTAAAATAAATAAAGTTAAAAAAAGTCGTTTTCCATAGCTTCAAAAAAACCCTCACTTTTCAGTTTAAAACGGTGCATATAAAACATGGTAAATCTATATATTTTTTAGATAAACGTCGTTGAAAGGTCACAATCGATGTAAAACATGGTATATCTTTAATGTTTTTATTTAGATAAACGTCGTTGAAAGGTCACAATCCAGGTAAAACATGGTAACTCTTTAAGAAAATAGATAAACGTCGTTGAAAGGTCACAATCCATGTAAAACATGGTATATCTTTAAGAAAATAGATAAACGTCGTTGAAAGGTCACAATCCATGTAAAACATGGTATATCTTTAAGAAAATAGATAAACGTCGTTGAAAGGTCACAATCCATGTAAAACATGGTATATCTTTAAGAAAATAGATAAACGTCGTTGAAAGGTCACACTCCATGTAAACCATGGTACATCTTTAAGAAAATAGATAAACGTCGTTGAAAGGTCACAATCTTAGCTACGATCAAAATGTACAGTCCATTTTATCTCGTTTTCTGTGTGTTATTGTATGCTTTGAAGTGAAATAATGTGCAACGTAGAATACAGATTTCATAAATCGAAAAGGAAAAGTAATATTTTGTCAAATGTGTTTATAAGATATTGGAAGACGTTCTATGCAAAGTGTCCCCGGTTGTAGCCTGGGAACAGGCGTCGATATAGTTTGCCTTGCCAGTCAAATAAATATATTTCAACACCGATATTATTAATTGGGCCGTATTGAGTTTCTGATCATATTAACATTTTGCCCGAAGTTAAAAAGTGAAAAGTCGACAGACTGGCACCCAGGCTACCCTGGTTGTAGCAATTGATACATATATAATAGTTAGCACATGCCTTTGCTTGTATTCAGTGTAATACAATCATCTCATAAATTATTATATGTGCATACGTTTAATAACGCCTGGAATGATTCTGATTGGTCGCGGCATGACACTGACAGCTTGCTATACACATTACATGTTGTACGAGTGCATGCTGTATTTGCTACATCAATGTCAGCTCATTAGAAGAAGCCCGAAATTAAAGGCAGCCTTCATATACACATACGGATCTGTAGTCCAGTGGTAACACATTGGACTGGTAACCCAGGGAATACAGGTTCAATCCCCCGTCTGACCCTAATAAAATTATTAGTCTTTCAGATGGGATTTTTTAAACCGAGGTCTCGTGTCGGTGCTGTATGCCGTGCACGTAAAGGAACCAGAGAAGACTCTGGAATGGGTCTATGTCTGTATCATTGCACTATCCTCCAACACTCTAAAATTACTAATCTCTTCAGGAGGCGTCGCTCATATGGGCAACCGGTAGCGACGATAAATAAACGTAAAACACACACGCTACACCAATAAACGGCTAAATATGAACTAGCGGCGTACAGTGATTAAATATATTGTGTAGATTGTTTGAGTGAAGTCGTTTGATTTTAGCAAGGACTATTTACTACGGCGTACGAATGCAGCTTATTGTAATAACGCTCACAAATATATCTTCAAATGTATAGTTGTTGTTACTGTGATGGTAATATAATGCAACGTGTTTCTTGGCGATGGAAATGTACATGTTTATGCCAATAAAAACGTTGACTTGACTTGGTAAAGAATTTTTCTTGGCGATGGAAATGTACATGTTTATGCCAATAAAAACGTTGACTTGACTTGGTAAAGAATCGATTATTAGCAAAATTCCAAAACTCGTTTCATACAATATGATTACTAACGATGTTGTCTTCATCCCAGTGTAACAGTTGTAGTCTTAGAATGTACACATCATCCGTAACCAACCTCAAAATCAACATGTTGAATGAGAGAAACTAGAGAATTATTTCCTCCAATTTTATATAATTTATTGCATTTAAACACATTGATGTTTCCCTAAACTAGAGAGTTATTGCCTCCAGTTTGATATAATTTATTGCATTTAATGACATTGATGTTTCCCTGCCTCATATATTATAAATATAATATATATATTTAGATCTTGTTTGAGAGCTACTAACTGTTTTTCGTATGTCTCAAGCTGAACTGATGAAAGCTGTTGCGTAAGTTACTGTCTAATCTGCAACGTTCCAGCATCTGGGACTGGTTATATATTAATGGTATAGAAATATAGTTTGGCAAAAAGGAAAATGCCAGCCTTTTTCATAAACATTCCACATTAATCGCATGTTAACCAGGGGTCTGTGTAAAACAGTGATTTCTGCTGGTTGAAAATACGAAAATATCCTTAATAGTAATGAAAAGATAGTATAAAATAATGAAACGTGATTATTATTATTTTGAACTTTGGCAAAAGTACAGTAGCAAATTTTCATTTTTATCCTACACCCACTATGGCGAATGTGTAGATTGTTGTTTGTATAGTGTTGATCTATGACAAACTACACTAGCGGGTTTCATTCCTGTTTACGTCCACCAATTATGAAGTGGTATGTGTGTGTTATACGTTTATTTATCGTCGCTACCGGTTGCCCATATGAGCGACGCCTCCTGAAGAGATTAGTCATTTTAGAGTTTGGCGGATAGTGCAATGATACAGACAGAGACCCATTCCTGAGTCTCCTCTGTTTCTTTTAAGTACACGGTGTATATATCACCGACACGAGACCTCGGTTTAACGTCCCATCTGCGGAAAGACTGTTAATTGTATTAGGGTCAGACGGGGGATATAACCTGCGATCCATGGATTACCAGTCCAGCGTGGTACCACTGGACTACAGATTCGTCTGCATGAAGTGGTATAAGTTTGTTTAATCATTTTAAATCCATTGCAGAGTACAGTAGACAATTTTTAATTTTGTCTACGCCCAAGTTTGTTTTATCATTTCATATCTATGGCAGAGTACAGTAGCGAGTTTTCAATTTTGTCTACGCCCAAGTTTGTTTTATCATTTCATATCTATGGCAGAGTACAGTAGCGAGTTTTTAATTTTGTCTACGCCCAAGTTTGTTTTATCATTTCATATCTATGGCAGAGTACAGTAGCGAGTTTTCAATTTTGTCTACGCCCAAGTTTGTTTTATCATTTCATATCTATGGCAGAGTACAGTAGCGAGTTTTCAATTTTGTCTACGCCCAAGTTTGTTTTATCATTTTACATATAAAATTATGGCAGAGTGCAGGAGAGCATTTTCAATGTTTTCTACACCCATGTGTGTTTTATCATTTTCAATATGAGACCGAGTGCAGTAGAGAGTTATCATATTTCGACTAAGCCATGTAGACGGTTATAATTTGTTATTGCCTTCTAAATATTCAAAATACACAATTCCTAATCGGCCACATTGGTGATGTGGGTGAAGTTAGCAGTGAGCAGTGTACTGCTGTACTGCTAGCAGTGAGCAGTGAGTAGTGTAATCCAGCAGTGAGTTATGTATTCTAGTAGTGAATGATGTGTATATGCCAAATTTCGGGGGAAAAATAAAAATAAATTTATTTTTTCCCGTACTTGCTTTTCTGGCAGTGAGCAGTAGTACGAGTAGTGTATTCCAGAAGTGGGTAGTATAATCCAGCAGTGAGTGGCGTAATCTAGTAGTGGATGATGTGCAAATGCCAAATTATTTTCCATACTTGCATTTCTGGCAGTGAGCAGTGGGGGAAATGTACAACTGTACGAGCAGTATATTCCAACAGTGGGAAATGTAATCCAGCAGTGAGTGGTAAATTGTAGTAGTGAATGATGTACAAATGCCAAATTTTGGGGGAACAAAATAATAATTTCTTTAAAATTATTTTTAATAAAAGGAATTTCGATTTTTTTTTCGAAAATTGTTTACGGGTAGGTTGGGTAACCGGAAACAGGCACATATACTTTACCTCAGCGCTGAGCGCTGTGATTTAGCGATGAGCGGCTCATTCCAGTTCTGTAGTGCTGTACTGAGTAGTGTATTCCAGCAGTGGGTAGTGTAATCCAGTAGTGAGTGGTGTATTGTAATAGTGAATGATGTGTAAATGCCAAATACACTACTCGTACATTCCCCACTGCTCACTGCCAGAAAAAGCAAGTACGGGAAAAAATAAATATTTTATTTAATCATTTTTTTTTCGAAATTTGGTAACATCATTCACTACTAGAATACATAACTCACTGCTGAGTTATACTACTCACTGCTAGCAGTACAGCAGTTCACTGCTCACTGCCAGCAGTACAGCAGTCCACTGGCAGTACACTGCTCACTGCTAACTTCACCCACATGACATTGTGTGTTTTGTAATATTTGGAGCCTGGCTCAAGTGAACCCAAGCAAGTGATAATAAACTTAATTACTAACTAATATAACCATACACTAATAAATATGTTCGTAATGTTATTCAATGCATTTTATTCCAAATGACTACAGCAATTCACTTATGGAAGTCGTGATAGCGCAGTGGTAGCGCGTTCGTTTCAGATGCGAAAGGCCCGGAGTTTGTGCCCCGCTGGAGCAGTTACGATTGTGCCCTTATGCAAGGCATTTAAATTTGCATTCACGTTGCCTCTTCTCTCTCCCTCGTGGCGATGGATTCCATCAGGAATGAGTTCTCGAGAGTTGTAGGAACTTGTTTTGTAATCGATGGCCGAAACCATTTGTATTTTCATGCTATGTATTGTATCTTTACGTGTTTGACATGTACATATGTATCAATGATGTGCAATAAAATATTGCTAAATAAAAAATAAATAAATGTGTATACAATAAAATCAAATCGGACAGTGATCTATTATAGCACAGAGAATCCCCGTTTACTTTCCCACGTTTTGTCCCTATCATGTAGAGGTTTGAGTTTGTAGTAACATTGTGAAACATTATCGGCACATATTGTTAATCGCCTCAAGTGTATGTTATCCTCATTTACCTGTCAGCGCCAATACAGGCCAACCGCACGAGACCAGCGAGTTCGGTTCATAGTGGCATAGTCACAGACTAAACAGGTATCCTATGTTACCAATCTAATGTCTAAACCTATCTCGTCACAGTCAGCACGCGTCTGTCGAATCAGGCACCCTTCCAATTCAGATACATCGCAAACCGAGAGAGCAGCGAATTGGTGAAATTGACAGCATTTGCGAATTAACACGTATTGTTTTTAGAACCGATGTGCCAGTTGTTTGAGATCTACTGTGACCTATATAATTTGCTGGGTGTAATTATACACGTATGCATGTCTATCGCAGATTTGGTGAGAACCGTGAGTCATTCTATTAGCGTTTTACAGTAGGATGAATATAGACCGTACCATTATGATGTATCTACTTGTATTCAATGTAATACAGCCATCACGGACCGGGACGTATGCGAGATGGTACGGTGGTCGCCATATCGGACAGGTGGGTTTTCTCCTGGTACACCGGTTTCCTCCCACACGAATGACCACATATACGCTTTCATCCGCGTGCGTCAACGAGAGTGATTAATATAAGTTGTTAGAACTTGCTTCGCAATCGTTGTAAAATAAATAAAGTTTAAACTCTAAATACATTGTCAAAGCTCACTTAAAACATATTCTTAGCGCTCTAATGAGCCACTTGACAACTTTTGATCTTCTACACACTAAGGAAAGTGGATTTCGAAAAGCACATTCAACTGAAACAGCACTTGCATTTAATACTACCTGAATCCTGGGTGAAAGCAATTAACGATGTGTATTGTGTTGGGGCCTGTAATGGTCGACTTCAGAAAGCCAGCCAGCCAGCCGCCGGACGGACGGACAAACATACAAACAGACAGACGTTATAGCGCAGTATATGTACTGTAGCATAGTTTTCTATGTGGACATCGTGATAGCGCAGTGGATACGCATTCGCTTCAGGTGCGAAAGGTCCGGAGTTCGAACCCCTCTGGAGTCGTTACGATTGTGCCCTTAGGCAAGGCATTTAAATTCCACGTTGCCTCTTCTCTCTCCCTCGTGGCGATGAATTCCATCAGGAATGCGGTCTCGAGCGTGATTAATATAAGTGGTAAGAACTTGTTTCACAATCGAGCTAAAATAAATTTGTATAAACTAAACATAGTTTTCTATTACAAACCAATTCCTAACATTAAATAAAAGAAGACAATCATGTTCGTTTAAGTGTATGCTATCTTTGCCCGAGTTCCCGCAGCTTTAGAACACACGCACTTTGCAGTATACGTATTATCAGATAACAAGTTAGTTTGACTACCTACGTCCTCTGACACATTCTCAAGTGCTCAAGAAAATTATTCTTACCGACATTTAGTGCCGGTTTTGGAGGCCATGTAGTGTTGCTATGCAACTTACAGTGACTGTTATGGTGTTCAAAACCCATATATGATAGTATCTGTTGAGAAATTCGGCACCAGTAAATGCTTGCCGCTGTATGTTTACCATTATTATACAGTGAAGCATGTACTAAGCAACCAGTGGAATGAGTTAGTGACACATTGCTTGAACTTGTTACTGCCGAACAATCAGTCACGATTATGATTGGCAGGCGCAGCCTACATCAGTCAGTTAATCTAAAATGCTATGTGCAAGTTATAAAGATAAAAGGATATACACAACTATATTTAAAAGCAGACAGTATACTTATCAGTTTAGAGGGATTGTTCTGGGGGGGGGGGGATAAGTGGACATGATATTGGGTTTTTGACTGTGGGATTAGACAGTTAAGGTTTCTTGTGGGTGTAAGGTGATGGTGATATACAGCAATTAGTTCATTTCTTATTTTGTAAAACATGATCATCATGCTTTGTTTGTGTGTGGTATACGTTTATTTATCGTCGCTACCGGTTACCCATATGAGCGACGCCTCCTGAAGAGATTAGTCATTTTAGATTTTGGAGGACGATGCAATGATACAGACAGAGACCCGTTCCAGAGTCTCCTCTGGTTCCTTACGTACACGATGTAAAGCACCGACACGAGACCTTACCTCGGTTTAATGTCCCATCTGAAAGACTGTTAATTTTATTTCGAACCTGCGATCCCTGGTTTGTTTGTTTATTTGTTTTAAGGTTTTAAGTCATGCGGACAGATTTGGGAGAGCAGCACATGGTGTATGATGAGCTCGGGTGCCCCTCGGAGCAGTGTTCAGGCACGGACTGGCACCCGTGTAGAACAACTGACCTTCCGCGAGCTAGTTGGATAACCGTCTCAGTTAAAGGTTAACGATGGTATTTTATTGGCGTTGTTTGTAATTGTCGACTTCAGAAAGGCATTTTACTTGGTTAATATAATACTCTGGCCTTTTGAAACCAGTCCAATATTAATACTAATGGACTGCAAGTACAAAGGTATGACGTCACGACAGTGTTTTAAACATAATTATACAAGCGTGTCCATTTGTTTTATATACAGTGAGATATTTGCAGTGTCATTTTTGTCCCTTATATGAGTGATATAGTTCTCTTACGCCTGCGTTTAGCGAACAACTGACCTGGTACAATACCGACATGGCTTATCATAGGCGGGGCACTGAAAGGGAACTCCAAATAGTGATATATTTGCAGTGTCCCCTTTGTCCCTTATATGAGTGATGGAGTCAAAGCAAATCAGCAATTCTATAAAAGTGTTATCTGGATCGAATACACACAGGGCAACGGCTGCCAATTTCTGACACACCCTCCTATTTACAATCTCTCCTAATTACAATCTCTCCTATTTACAATCTCTCCTATTTACAATTTACAATCTCTCCTATTTACAATCTCTCCTATTTACAATCTCTCCTATTTACAATCTCTTCAATACTAGTGTGTCTTATTTGTGACTGTTTTGTGGGAAAGGCGCACGGATATTAGTTATGTTGTGTGTCAAGTTTTTGTAAAATAGTGTAATACATAGTGGCTGTTCCTGTCAATCAAGTGTAATGAGACGACTAACCTCCACACTACGTCATTTGTTTTGCTGATCAAGATAGATAGATATATAGATAGATTGATAGATAGATAGATAGATAGATAGATAGATATATAGATAGATACGATAGATAGATAGATAGAATATAGAGATAAACTAGATAGAGATAATAGATAGCTAGATAGATAGAACGATACAAAGATAGATAGATCGATAGATAGATAGATCGATAGATCGATAGATAGATAGATAGATAGATCGATAGATAGATAGATCGATAGATCGATAGATAGATAGATCGATAGATCGATAGATAGATAGATCGATAGATCGATAGATAGATAGATCGATAGATCGATAGATAGATAGATCGATAGATCGATAGATAGATAGATCGATAGATAGATAGATAGATCGATAGATAGATAGATAGATCGATAGATAGATAGATAGATCGATAGATAGATAGATAGATCGATAGATAGATAGATAGATCGATAGATAGATAGATAGATAGATAGATAGATAGA
>CM026396.1:19534756-19549222 GCA_014843695.1 Archivesica marissinica | reverse complement strand
ATAGATAGATAGATAGATAGGTAGATAGCTAGATAGATATGATAGATAGATAGATAGATAGATAGATAGATAGATAGATAGATAGATAGATAGATAGATAGATAGATAGATAGATAGATAGATATGATAGATAGATAGATATGATAGATAGATAGATAGATAGATAGAGATAGATATGATAGATAGTAATAGATAGATAGATAGATAGATTGATAGATAGATAGATAGATAGATAGATAGATAGATAGATAGATATATAGATAGATAGATAGATAGATAGATAGATAGATAGATAGATAATAGATAGATAGATAGATAGATAGATAGATAGATAGATAGATAGATAGATAGATAGATAGATAGATAGATAGATAGATAGATAGATAGATAGATAGATAGATAGATAGATAGATAGATAGATAGATAGATAGATAGATAGATAGATAGATAGATAGATAGATAGATAGATAGATAGATAGATAGATAGATATAGATAGATAGATAGATAGATAGATAGATAGATAGATAGATAGATAGATAGATAGATAGATAGATAGATAGATAGATAGATAGATAGATAGATAGATAGATATGATGATAGATAGATAGATAGATAGATAGATAGAAGATAGATACAATGTAACTTAAAATGACATAAGCATATTGAATGACAATCATTATATATACAATGTATATATATAACTTTATAGCTTGTTACATATTACATATTTAAAGAGCTGGACGTCTTATTTTCCAATGGTAGACAATTCCATATCTGTGGACCAGAGTATTCTAAAGATTTCTTGTACATTTCGCATCTAGGTCTTGGAATATAGAGATCAATATTTGAAGCATATCTCAATGTCATATCGGAAAACTATAATGCGATCAATTAAGTAATACAGAAGGCAGGTTATTAGAAAACCCCACCAATTTCTCTCATTTTCGTCTAGACATTGCACGTTTAATACAACGTGTGTGTGTGTGTGTGTGTGTGTGTGTGTGTGTGTTTTACGTTTATTTAGTTTAGTATATACACATTTATTTTAGCTCGATTGCGAAACAAGTTCTTTCAACTTTAATCATTCTCGAGACCTCATTCCTGATGGAATCCATCGCCATGAAGGAGAGAAGAGGCAATGTGGAATTTAAATGCCTTGCCTAAGGGCACAATCGTAACGGCTCCAGTGGGGCTCGGACTCCGGACCTTTCGCACCTTTTCCACTTACGTTTATTTATCGTCACTACCGGCGAGCGTCGCCTCCTGAAGAGATTAGTCATTTTAGAGTTTTGGAGGATAGTGCAATAATACAGACAGAGACCCATTCCAGAGTCTCCTTGATCTTTTACGTGTACATCACCGACACGAGACCTCTGTTTAAAGTCTTTACTTTAAGGTCAGACGGAGGATCAAACAAGAGGAACAAACAAATGTGTACCATATAAATGATATGTTAAAATAGTCCCATATAACACAATTAACACTCTTTAACATTTTATTTTATTAGGGTCAGACAGGGGATCGCACCTGCAATACCTGGATTACCAGTCCAGCGTGTTACCACTGCACTACAGATCCGCCTGTTTGACTATCCTCTGGTTCTTTTGCATGCACGGTGTATGACAACTTCAGCCTATTATTTTCTTTGACTCGTCAGCCACACGTATACATGGTAATCCAGGGATCGCAGGTTCGATCCCCTTACTGACCCTAATAAAATTAAGTCTTTCAGATGGGACTTTAAACCGCGGTCACGTGTCGATGCTGTATACCATGCACGTAAAAGAACCAGAGGAGACTCTGGAATGGGTCTATGTCTGTATCATTGCACTATCCTCCACAAATATAAAATAACTAATCTCTTCAGGAGGCGTCGCTCATATGGGCAACCGGTAGCGACGATAAATAAACGTAAAACACACACAGACACGGATGCATATTTCTATTTATAGACGTAGTGGTGATGTATACATGCGCTTATAATAATAATGTGCCAATGTTTTAGATGCTGTGCATAGCTATTCGCATTAGGTGCTTGTTGCTGTTTGGGGGGGGGGGTATACATTGTATAATAATAACAATATGAATATCTCAGTCTTATGCAGGTAAGTTTGGAATCATTTCTGAATCAGGTATATGAGAGAGAGAGAGAGAGAGAGGAAAAAAAACGCGGAAGGATTATGAATATGCTATGGGTGATTTACTACATGTACCATACCGCTGTTCCATCAGTTTATTGCCATACCTAAGACTTGTACAAATGCATACACAGTGGCACTTTTTCTCATCGATAATTGTTTGTTTGTTTGTGAGGTTTAAGGTCGCACCAACAGCTGAGGTAATATGATGGCCGGTCTCTCGCTATTATTAGCGGATAATGAAAGAACCCGGATGCCACTCTGAGCTGTATTGCAGGCACGGACGGGAGAGAGAATAGAACAATCGACATTCGGAAGTCAGCCGGATAGCTTTCGCTCATGAAAGTGGGATTATAACATACAGCGGTGAAAGTCAAGCGATTTAAATTCAGCGAGCTTACCGTAGCTTTTTGGCCGCGGAGGCCCCATTTTCCCAAATTTTAAGCAACACTAATTGTTAATGCATTTAATGCAAACTAATATCGTAATATAAGGAGTATATAGTATTTTAAGTTATTTCCTGCTTCTAGCATGTTCGTACTGCTTCTAGCATGACCATGTGCGTACCGCTTCTAGCATGACCATGTGCGTACTGCTTCTAGCGTGAACATGTGCGTACCGCTTCTAGCATGACCATGTGCGTACTGCTTCTAGCATGACCATGTGCGTACCGCTTCTAGCATGACCATGTGCGTACTGCTTCTAGCGTGAACATGTGCGTACCGCTTCTAGCATGACCATGTCTACGTTCTAGCGTGACATGTGCGTACCGCTTCTAGCATGACCATGTGCGTACCACTTCTAGCGTGACCATGTGCGTACCACTTCTAGCGTGACCATGTGCGTACCACTTCTAGCGTGACCATGTGCGTACCACTTCTAGCATGACCATGTGCGTACCACTTCTAGCGTGACCATGTGCGTACTGCTTCTAGCGTGAACATGTGCGTACCGCTTCTAGCGTGACCATGTGCGTACCACTTCTAGCGTGACCATGTGCGAACCACTTCTAGCATGACCATGTGCGTACTGCTTCTAGCGTGACCATGTGCGAACCACTTCTAGCATGACCATGTGCGTACTGCTTCTAGCGTGACCATGTGCGTACTGCTTCTAGCGTGAACATGTGCGTACTGCTTCTAGCGTGACCATGTGCGTACTGCTTCTAGCGTGAACATGCGCGTACTGCTTCGAGCGTGAACATGTGCGTACTGCTTCTAGCGTGACCATGTGCGTACTGCTTCTAGTGTGACCATGTGCGTACTGCTTCTAGCGTGAACATGTGCGTACCGCTTCTAGCGTGACCATGTGCGAACCACTTCTAGCGTGAACATGTGCGTACCACTTCTAGCATGACCATGTGCGTACCACTTCTAGCATGACCATGTGCGTACTGCTTCTAGCGTAAGCATGTGCGTACCGTTTCTAGTGTAAGCATGTGCGTACTGCTTCTAGCATGAACATGTGCGTACTGCTTCTAGCATGGACATGTGCGTACCGCTGATAGCGTAAACATGTGCGTACTGCTTCTAGCATGGACATATGCGTACCGCTGATAGCGTAAACATGTGCGTACTGCTTCTACCATGTATGTACTGCTTCTAGCATGTGCGTACTGCTTCTACTATGTATGTACTGCTTCTAGCATGTGCGTACTGCTTCTACTATGTATGTACTGCTTCTACCATGTATGTACTGCTTCTACCATGTATGTACTGCTTCTACCATGTATGTACTGCTTCTAGCATGTGCGTACTGCTTCTACTATGTATGTACTGCTTCTAGCATGTGCGTACTGCTTCTACTATGTATGTACTGCTTCTACCATGTATGTACTGCTTCTACCATGTATGTACTGCTTCTACCATGTATGTACTGCTTCTAGCATGTGCGTACTGCTTCTACTATGTATGTACTGCTTCTAGCATGTGCGTACTGCTTCTACTATGTATGTACTGCTTCTACCATGTATGTACTGCTTCTACCATGTATGTACTGCTTCTACCATGTATGTACTGCTTCTACCATGTATGTACTGCTTCTACCATGTGCGTACTGCTTCTACCATGTATGTACTGCTTCTAGCATGTGCGTACTGCTTCTACTATGTATGTACTGCTTCTAGCATGTGCGTACTGCTTCTACCATGTATGTACTGCTTCTAGCACGTGCGTACTGCTTCTACTATGTATGTACTGCTTCTACCATGTATGTACTACTTCTACCATGTGCGTACTGCTTCTAGCATGGACATATGCGTACCGCTGATAGCGTAAACATGTGCGTACTGCTTCTACCATGTATGTACTGCTTCTACCATGTGCGTACTGCTTCTACCATGTATGTACTGCTTCTAGCATGTGCGTACTGCTTCTACCATGTATGTACTGCTTCTACCATGTGCGTACTGCTTCTACCATGTATGTACTGCTTCTACCATGTGCGTACTGCTTCTACCATGTATGTACTGCTTCTACCATGTATGTACTGCTTCTAGCATGTATGTACTGCTTCTAGCATGTGCGTACTGCTTCTACCATGTATGTACTGCTTCTACCATGTGCGTACTGCTTCTACCATGTATGTACTGCTTCTACCATGTATGTACTGCTTCTACCATGTATGTACTGCTTCTACCATGTATGTACTGCTTCTACCATGTATGTACTGCTTCTACCATGTATATACTGCTTCTAGCATGTATGTACTGCTTCTACCATGTATGTACTGCTTCTAGCATGTATGTACTGCTTCTACCATGTATGTACTGCTTCTACCATGTATGTACTGCTTCTAGCATGTGCGTACTGCTTCTACCATGTATGTACTGCTTCTACCATGTGCGTACTGCTTCTACCATGTATGTACTGCTTCTACCATGTATGTACTGCTTCTAGCATGTATGTACTGCTTCTAGCATGTGCGTACTGCTTCTACCATGTATGTACTGCTTCTACCATGTGCGTACTGCTTCTACCATGTATGTACTGCTTCTACCATGTATGTACTGCTTCTACCATGTATGTACTGCTTCTACCATGTATGTACTGCTTCTACCATGTATGTACTGCTTCTACCATGTATATACTGCTTCTAGCATGTATGTACTGCTTCTACCATGTCTGTACTGCTTCTAGCATGTATGTACTGCTTCTACCATGTATGTACTGCTTCTACCATGTATGTACTGCTTCTAGCATGTGCGTACTGCTTCTACTATGTATGTACTGCTTCTAGCATGTGCGTACTGCTTCTACCATGTATGTACTGCTTCTAGCACGTGCGTACTGCTTCTACTATGTATGTACTGCTTCTACCATGTATGTACTGCTTCTACTATGTATGTACTGCTTCTACCATGTGCGTACTGCTTCTACCATGTATGTACTGCTTCTACCATGTATGTACTGCTTCTACCATGTATGTACTGCTTCTACCATGTATGTACTGCTTCTAGCATGTGCGTACTGCTTCTACCAACCACTGCGCTAATCGGACAGCCATTAAGTAAACTTAATAGACGTGGTCTTTCGTGCAAGTTGGAATGTAGGTGAATAAGTACTACTGCTCAAGTGGTTTTAATATATCATTTAATTACAATAACTATGATTACCAATTTATTTTAGCTCGATTGCGAAACAAGTTATTTCAACTTATATTAATCACTCTCGAGGCCTCATTACTGATGGAATCAATGAAGGAGAGAGAAGAGGTATGTGGAATTTAAATGCCCTGCCTAAGGGTACACTCGTAACGGCTCCAGCGTGGCTCGAACTCCGGACCGTTCGCACCTGAAGCGAACGCGCATCCACTGCGCTATCACAACCTCCACTATATATTATTTAATTACTATGAATATGATTTCATTAAAGCGACACTACATTGGTGAATACGCAAATGTCTGCAGAATGTAATTTCCTATTATATGGTATTATTTTGTTCCAAATATTTGCCTCAAAAATTGAGTATTTCAACAAATAAACAAACATCGTATACGCGGTTTGTTGACATAACAAAATAATGTAAATAGGGTCGACATTCATGCGTAATACAATGCGTATATCCTGAATAACACGAGGTATGGTACACATTTACCTTGACATATCACATGTGTGCCTATGCATATATATGTGTGTAGATTAATCTTAGTTAAATGATCTCTAATCGAAAGTATCGCGTGTTTAGTATTGACTCCAATGACAAACAAACGCCAATTCAGGAGCGTGGATGACCGTTATATGAAATCCTAATTTCACTTTTGAAAGTTTGTATACCACACAAACAATGTTTATTGATTCAATGTTAATGTTCGAATGTATTCAGAAGAATGTGTAGTAGCAATGCATTTATACTTGAAAAATGCATGTATTTGCTTTTTGCAGTTATGGTAAAACCAATTATGAGCACATTTATACGCAACACATTGAGAAATACAATTACATCATTGGCAAATATTGTCCGAAATATGGGTGTAATTATTAACGATTATACGCATAGCTTGTGATTGTTTGACATTGCGGTTATTGTGTACAGCTGTGTTATTGCTGGCAAAAATAATCCAAATATCGAGACTGATATATATATATATACATGTTCCTAGTGTGGGTACTGCTCATCAATGCAATCCGGGTTCGATCCATGGACCGGGGGTGTATATGAGATTGTACGGTGGCCGCCATATCGAACATACGCGCTTTCGTCTGTGCCAACGAGAGTGATTAATACAAGTTATTAAAATTATGGGCAAACATATACAATTGAAACTAAGCCAATATAAAAATGAAATGTTGTTACTATGTGTGTGCGTTACGTTCGTTTATTTATCGTCACTACCGGTTGCCCATATGAGCGACGATTCCCGAAGAGATTAGTCATTTTAGATTTTGGGAGGATAGTGCAATGATACAGACAGAGACCCATGCCAGAGTTTCCTCTGGGGGTTTTACGTCTACAGTGCAAAGCAACGACGCGATACCTCGGTTTAAAGTCCCATCTGAAAGACTGTTAATTTTATTCGGGTCAGACGGGTGATCGAACCTGCGATCCCTGGATTACCAGTCCAGCATGTTACCACTGGACTACAGATCCGTTGTTACTATAGTTGTTTTTCTAGTTTTTCTACCTATTTTATAGGTCAGTCCGTTGGAAGGCGCTGTAAGTGAGGAATCAGAGGCCACACACCCACTGAGGCTCGATTCCGACGTGTACCATTCTTGTCTGTGTTCGAATGGTGTATATTTTTTATGAAAGCAGTCCAGTCTGTACTTACACCATTCAACACAAAGTAACTTACATGGACTGGTCCAGGATATTTTTAGACCAATAAATTAATAAGAAAATAACATTTGGACCAGTTCATTCTTCAAACTGGGTAATTGTCTAAAGATAGTATATAGTACTTGTAAAAAGTACAGATCTGTCACGAGCCGTCTCATCTGGATCTACATTTTTGTAAGCCTATTTAGAGGTCTATGGTGTTGAAAGGGTGAATGCATAAACTGCGTTGCACTGCAGCGAGTTATAATGTTCTTCCATTGATCTTATTTTTCTGCCCAATCAGACCCCGGAAGCCCCCATACCCCGGAAGCCCCCAGACCCCGGAAGCCCCCAGACCACGGAAGCCCCCAGACGCGGAAGCTCCCAGACCCCGGAAGCCCACAGACCCCGGAATCCCCCAGACTCCGGAAGCCCACATACCCCGGAAACCACCAGACCCCGGAAGCCCCTCCGAGCAGTAATTCAAGCACGGACGGGCACTCCATGAGACGGAAACACCGACATCCACAGCTTGAGAACTTCACGCAGAAAAGCCACCTTGTTCGAGCCCAGTTGTAGCTGTTACGAGTGTGCCCTTAGATAAGGCATTTGAATTCCACATTGCCTCTTCTCTCTCCCTCGTGACGATGGATTCCACATTGCCTCTTCTCTCCCTCGTGACGATGGATTCCACATTGCCTCTTCTCTCTCCCTCGTGGCGATGGATTCCACATTGCCTCTTCTCTCTCCCTCGTGACGATGGATTCCACATTGCCTCTTCTCTCTCCCTCGTGACGATGAATTCCACATTGCCTCTTCTCTCTCTCTCCCTCGTGACGATGGATTCCACATTGCCTCTTCTCTCTCCCTCGTGACGATGGATTCCACATTGCCTCTTCTCTCTCCCTCGTGACGATGGATTCCATCAGGAAAGAGACCTCAAGCGTGATTAATATAAGTTGTAAGAACTTGTTTCGCAATCGAGCTGATATAAATTTGTATTAACTAAACAGCTTGATCACATGAACGAATAAGGGATCCAATCACTTTAACCACTCGGCCATGGAGGCCCCAACAGAAAGAACTAATGGTCCATTCCGAATACTTGTAAGTTAACAACATTAAGATAAGCTTGCATAGTCATCACTGCCCCACGTATGTCAATGCATCCTGATGGAATCCATCGCCACGAGGAAGAAAGAAGAGGAAATGTTATATTTAAGTGCCTTGTCTAAGAGCAGAATTGTATCGGCTTCAGCTGGGCACGAACTCCTGGCCTTTCGCACCTGAAGCGAATGCCCTACCACAGCGCTATCACGACTTCCAATTGCATATTGATTGAAAGTATCTGACGTCTATTGAAAATCCACATATATACTGCTTACAGATAATATATGTGTTGCATGTGTATCCTTTAACAAACGTTATCCAGATGTCGTGTATTTCGATTGAAAGCATGTCACGTCTATCGAATATAATATGATATATCTTTATTTCGTAATAAGCCATTTCTGGCCCATGAACAAAGCACCAATACAAAACATTACAAAGTGAAACATGTATGGTAATATGGTGACGGACACTAACCTCAACAAAGCATCAATACAAAACATTACAAAGTGAAACATGTATGGTAATATGGTGACGGACACTAACCTCAACAAAGCATCAATACAAAACATTACAAAGTGAAACATGTATGGTAATATGGTGACGGACACTAACCTCAACAAAGCATCAATACAAAACATTACAAAGTGAAACATGTATGGTAATATGGTGACGGACACTAACCTCAACAAAGCATCAATACAAAACATTACAAAGTGAAACATGTATGGTAATATGGTGACGGACACTAATCTCAACGAACATGAATACAAAACATTACAAAGGAAACATGTATGGTAATATGGTGACGGACACTAATCTCAACAAAGCATCAATACAAAACATTACAAAGGAAACATGTATGGTAATATGGTGACGGACACTAATCTCAACAAAGCATCAATACAAAACATTACAAAGTGAAACATGTATGGTAATATGGTGACGGACACTAATCTCAACAAACATGAATATGATGAACACTAATCTCAACGAACATGTATGGTAATATGATGACGGACACTAATCTCAACGAACATGAATATGAAACACTAATCTCAACGAACATGTATGGTAATATGGTGACGGAAACTAATCTCAACGAACATTTATGGTAATATGGTGACGGACACTAATCTCAACGAACATGTATGGTAATATTGTGACGGACACTAATCTCAACAAAGCATCAATACAAAACATTACAAAGTGAAACATGTATGGTAATATGGTGACGGACACTAATCTCAACGAACATGTACGGTAATATGGTGACGGACACTAATCTCAACGACCATGTATGGTAATATGGTGACGGACACTAATCTCAACGAACATGTATGGTAATATGGTGACGGAAACTAATCTCAACGAACATGTATGGTAATATGGTGACGGACACTAATCTCAACGACCATGTATGGTAATATGGTGACGGACACTAATCTCAACGAACATGTATGGTAATATGGTGACGGACACTAATCTCAACGACCATGTATGGTAATATGGTGACGGACACTAATCTCAACGAACATGTATGGTAATATGGTGACGGAAACTAATCTCAACGAACATGTATGGTAATATGGTGACGGACACTAATCTCAACGAACATGTATGGTAATATGGTGACGGACACTAATCTCAACGAACATGTATGGTAATATGGTGACGGACACTAATCTCAACGAACATGTATGGTAATATGGTGACGGACACTAATCTCAACGAACATGTATGGTAATATGGTGACGGACACTAATCTCAACGAACATGTATGGTAATATGGTGACGGAAACTAATCTCAACGAACATGTATGGTAATATGGTGACGGACACTAATCTCAACAAAGCATCAATACAAAACGTATGGTAATATGGTGACGGACACTAATCTCAACAAAGCATCAATACAAAACATTACAAAGTGAAACATGTATGGTAATATGGTGACGGACACTAATCTCAACAAAGCATCAATACAAAACATTACAACGTGGAACATGTATGGTAATATGGTGACGGACTCTAATCTCAACGACCAATTATGGGAGAGACATACATTCTTATAAACAATAACAACGCACAAAAAACAAACAAACAAAAAACAACAAGAATTGAGTATTAATCATTGAACACAATATTAACTATTAATATCTGTTTAGATATTGACAATTGATCTACGACGTTCAAATGCTTTAAAAACTTATAAAGATAATTTCCGAACTGCATGTTCATTTTGTAATTGCATTAACTTAACAAATTTAACCATATTAGATATATGCCAATACTATTTCTTGATATAAAGTGTTCTTAAATCAGTATAAAGTGAGCATTCAATAATAAAGTGATATTCATGCTCTAACTTGTTACATACATTGCATTTACTTTCAATGGAAGGTGTACTTTGTGGTTTTTCCATCTACCACATTCAATTTCTAATCTATGTGATGACATTCGTAACCTAGACAACGTTATATATTCATAATATATCAACACATATATACAGATAATATATGTGTTGCATGGTTACCCTTTAATCAAATGTTATCCAGATGTCGTGTATTTTGATTGAAAGCATGTCACGTCTATCGAATATATCCACACATATATACAGATACTATATGTGTTGCATGGTACCCTTTAATCAAACGTTATCCAGATGTCGTGTATTTAGTATTCACCGAAATAATCTTATCGAAACGAAATACAAGAAGCAATAAAAGCAATGGTGTAGGAAGTAAGTGTATCAGTGGGTGATTTTAATTTGAAAATCTGTCTTACCTTGTCACTGCAAACAACAGGAAGCAGAGCAAAACTGTAATTGCATCCGTACGCATTTTGTTATATATTGTAGTTCAGTTGACTATTACCACTCCGTGTTAATTACTCAAACGGCATCAAGTGTTATTCATTCACCTATCACTGTATGCACCTGTAATGCAACTGAATATCCAAGAGTAGAAAATTTATACAGTTGATGAGCGAATCGGTTTATTCTCAATACAATGCGTCATTTTGCAGAAAATCGTCCAAAGCTATGTTCTCAGTGCTTCCGTTTATTCACCTGGTAGTGATGGTTAAGCGATTCTTAACGCTCAATCAAAATTGTAAAACGCTGGCCCATATGCACACTAGTGATAAAACATAAGCTAATGTAAACGCGAGAGTCATACAGGAAAAAAAGATAAACCAACGGCTGCCGCCCTGCTGGAAAGAAGTCTGAGCTATTTATGAAAGATATATCATAACGGTTCTGGATAAAGCGTGTACCTGTTTCTCGGAAATGTTCAATTTATAGTTCTGGGGCATTAAACGCAAGATTGTTCGTTCTATACAGTAAATTACTATTTATTTGGCGGATCATTAGCCATTACACCTCATTGTGATAAACACATATATAGGGCCAGATATCATAGCGGGTTCACCTATAGGGCCAGCTATCATAGCGGGTTCACCTATAGGGCCATATATCATAGCGGGTTCACCTATAGGGCCAGCTATCATAGCGGGTTCACCTATAGGGCCAGCTATCATAGCGGGTTCACCTATATTGCCAGCTATCATAGCGGGTTCACCTATAGGGCCATATATCATAGCGGGTTCACCTATATTGCCAGCTATCATAGCGGGTTCACCTATAGGGCCAGCTATCATAGCGGGTTCACCTATAGTGCCAGCTATCATAGCGGGTTCACCTATAGGGCCAGATATCATAGCGGGTTCACACACATTTGATAGAGGGTTGGCAGATTATCCCTAACACGTTATGCTTCAAAGTATGGAGATAGTTCCATTTTTAACATTAGCCCAACAGCGTTTATTCTTATTGCAAAGGTTATAATGCTGAGATAGTTCCATGTTTTTATTAGCATAAACTGCACGTCATTTAATTGCTAAGGTAATAGTGCGGAGATATTTTCATTTTTTAAATTAGCCCAAAATAATGTTATTATATTGCTATTAAAGGTTATTTATCGTGCGGTGAAATGTCAATTTTTAAAAAATATTATAGCCCAAACACATACATATTGTAAAGTTTATAGTGCGGAGTTATTTCCATTTTTAAAAGTAACCCAATCACGTTATACGTATACAAAGTTTATAGTGCGGAAATATTTCCATTTTTCCGTATTGCAACAGATCCGTCTGAAAACCATTTGTATTATCATGCTATATATTTGTAATATTGTGTTGTATGTTATACTAGAGGACATAGAAAACGCAGGTGTGGGTCCTCTAGTATAGAAAACGTTATATATTAGGCTTATTTCAAATGTTTTTTTAAAACTTATTTATTTTACAACGATTGCGAAGCAAGTTTTAACAACTAATATTAATCACTCTCATTGGCGCGGATGAAAACGTAAATGTGGTCATTCGTGTGGGAGGAAACCGGAGTACCCGGAGAAAACCTATATGTCCGATCTTGCGACCACCATACCATCTCACATACTTCCCGGTCCGAGGTTCGAATCCGGGTTGCATTGGTGAGAAGCGAGCACGCTAACCACTGCGCTAATCGGACAGCTATTCCAAATGTTCGGTGAAGATATGTTTTTAATACAAACTTTCGCTCGACTGCGAAACAAGGTCTTGCAACGTTAGCTTAATCTCTACCGAGACCTCATTCCTGATGGAAGACATCGTCAAGAGGGAGAGTGAGAGAGAGGGAGAGAGAGAGGGAGAGGGAGAGAGGGAGAGAGAGAATGATAGAGAGGGATAGAAAGAGGGAGATAAAGAGGGAGAGAGAGGGAGATAGAGAGGGAGAGAGAGAGAGGGAGAGAGGGATAGAGGGAGAGAGAGGGATAGAGGGAGAGAGAGAGAGAAAGAGAAGAGGCAATGCGGAATTTAAGCTGCACTACCGAAGTGCATACTCATAACGACAACTCCGGGCCGTTCACACACCTGAAGCGAAAGCGCTACCACTACGCTATCACGTATTCCACGACTTTTTATTTCATATTAGGATCTAGAATTAGGTACCACCGATAGCGTGGCATGCGAATGTACTTTCATAACATAACTCAAACACATTTAGGTTTATTTGGAAGGCAATTAATTTCTACTCATGTTAAGTAGCGGACCAGGTAGCTTTGATAGTGGTATGCGAAGGTATTTTCATTCATAAAAATAACTCACAAACGATTTCATTATTACTGTGTTAATAATATACATTCAAAGGCGATGAGTCAGCAATAAGCCTTTACACGTGTTTATATCGATTAGGTATTAATCATTATATATGAGTATTGCTATATTTATAACAATTAAACGAAATACGCTATAACAGCTTTCACTTTTATGACTAATGACTATGTTGTAATCAATATGAATGTAGTAGATATTGTGTTAATGTACTGTGTAAAGCCAGGAATACATTCTTACCCTTTGTATATACACCAATATACTCGGCTGTTTGTTTTACGTTTATTTACCGTCACTACCGGTTGCCCATATGAGCTACACCTCCTCAATAGATTAGTCATTTTAGATTTTGTAGTTTCATGGTAGCTTGTCGGAGGGATACGTGTTGTGTGAGGAGTGTGAAATAACGATATCTGATTGGATTATTGATTAGTTTGATTGACAGGCAGCGACTGGTCAATTGTATGCTAAAATTCACCTGTAACATGGGACATGGGACGCCGTTCGTGGCCGAGTGGTTAATGTCGATGACTTGCAATCACTTGCCCTTCACCAGGTGTAGGTTCGAATCACATGGGTGGTGTCGAATTCTTGCATGCACTGAAATTATTCAGCTTGAGTGCGGAAGGTCGTTCCCCCGTCTGACCCAAATAAAATTAACAGTCTTTCAGATGGGACTTTAAACCGAGATCTCGTGTCGGTGCTTTACACCGTGCACGTAAAAGAACCAGAGGAGAATGGGTCTCTGTCTGTATCATTGCACTATCCTCCAAACACTAAAATGACTAATCTCTTCAGGAGGCGTCGCTC
>CM026396.1:19497256-19532256 GCA_014843695.1 Archivesica marissinica | reverse complement strand
ACACACACACACACACACACACACACACACACACACACACACACACACACACACACACACACACACACACACACACACACACACACACACACACACACACACACACACACACACCACATATATGCTTTCATCAGCGCCAACGAGAGTGATTAATATAAGTTGTTAAAACTTGCTTCGCAATCGTTGTAAGTTTAAAAAAACAACACTAAAAACCAACATTCAAAATGTGGCAGTGCCAAATAACACGAACCATCAAATATATATCACATCTTTATTACAAAGTACAAACTGAACAACTAAACATATTCCAACATGTTTAATACTATGTATGTATATAGTTATGGTTTTTCATGTAAAACACACTTATCCGAATTGTGCGTTTTCTATGTCCTCTAGTATACAAGCGCAACTCCAGCATATACCTTTATTTTATTTTGTGTTCTCTTGTCAAGAACATATCGGCATTATTACACTAGGGGCTATATTATTTCCGTTCTTGTTTATTACTGACACCAAAAAAGAAACGGGGCACTTTCCTTGGATGTAAAATCATTATATTCTTTTAGAAAAACATGTATGAGTTTTACGCGGATAGTGCAATGATACAGACAGAGACCCATTCCAGAGTCTCCTCTGGTTCTTTTACGTGCACGATGTAAAGCACCGACACGACCTCGGTTTAACGTCCCATCTGAAAGACCGTTAATTTTATTAGGGTCAGACGGGGTTCCTCCCACACGAATGACCACATTTACGCTTTCATTCGCGGCAACGAGAGTTGTTAGAACTTGCTTCACAATCGTTGTAAAATAAATAAAGTTTAAACTAAACAGCATTTTTTATTCAATGACGTCAATTAATGTATAAGTCGGCGTCCACAGCATCATTATAGTTATGACGTCGGTAGCATATAAGCCTGTGCCAATAACATTATTTATTCAGTGAACCTTTTTTTTATAACGTCGGTAATATAATTATGTATCTACATCCACTATGGAACATGATTCATCCAAGCACTATTTTTTTGCATACTTTCAGGAACTGTCAAATGCCACAGTAAAATAATAACAAACTGCACGTAGGAATACACATTTTGTAAATCAATTGCACGTTCCTTTATGTGCAGTTGTCTTATGAAACCGCTACGCAGACTGATCTGTAGTCCAGTGGTAACACGTTGGACTGGTAATCCAGGGATCGCAGGTTCGATCCCCCGTCTGACCCTAATAAACTTTGATTAACAGTCTTTCAAATGGGACGTTAAACCGAGGTCTTGTGTCGGTGCTTTACACCGTGCACATAAAAGAACCAGAGGAGACTCTGGAATGGGTCTCTGTCTGTATCATTGCACTATCCTCCATAAATCTAAAATGACTAATCTCTTCAGGAGGTGTCGCTCATATGCGCAACCGGTAGTGACGATAAATAAACGTAACATTTAATGTGGAAGTCGTGATAGCGCAGTGGATGCGCGTTCGCTTCAGGTGCGAACTGTTCGGAGTTCGAGCCCCGCTGGAGCCGTTACGATTGTGCCCTAAGGCAAGGCATTTAAATTTCACATGCCTCTTCTCTCTCCCTCGTGGCAATGGATTCCATTAGGAATGATGTCTCGAGAGTGATTAATATAAGTTGTAAGAACTTGTTTCGCGATCGAACTAAGATACATTTCTATAAACCACATTGTCACTATTAACACAGACAATGAAATTAAAACACACTGAATCAGTCACATAACATTGCCCAACTTGCCATTTTAGGCTAAAAGAAAGACGGATATGTTCATCCTTCATTACTTTGTACCATAACATTATATAAAGTTTCAAAGTTTATTTGTTTATATCCAGAAGGTCTCAGACCCATTTCGCATACATGTACATATAATATATGGCGAGAGCAATTCGCTATGTCAATATATCTAATTAATTATGTAACACTAAAGCAAATATTTATATGTGATAATATGTGATAATATAGAAGAAGAATGCTTTAATAACATATGCATGCCGTGTTAACTTACTTTAAATGCTTTTATTTTTATAAATAACACATCAAACATCTTTCATGCAATTATTAAGAATGTATTAAGTAAATATTAACTTTATTATTAATATATAAATAAAATAATTTTATTATATAGATTAATATTCTGAAAACTAAAATATATAACCAATGGGACTTTAATTGTATATCATAGCATTAAACTACTAGTAAATATTGGTATACTTATGATCTTAACACACATACAGTCAAACCTGTCTTAAGCAGCCAGCCAGTGGAGTCAGAGAAAGTGGCTGCTTAGCACAGGTGGCTGCTTAATAGAGGTCAAATGTATAATAAAACAACCGATTGGGAATATGTTAACTGGCTGCTTAATACAGGTTGGCTGCTTAATGGAGGTGACCACTAACACAGGTTTGACTGTATACATAGCTTAATGGCCCACACTGTACTGCGAATATATGCTAGATATATGGACATGCGTTGATAGTCCGAATTCCGAAAACATGATAATTATTCTTATTGATAATAAAACTTGTGTACATAATCATCTTATGAAGGTATACAACTTCCAACATATGGACCATGGACAGCAGACACGGGGCATTTAGCAGGTACTCACTAACTTCAGTTTAGAGCTTATTATGTTTTGAATAAATGATCTTAGTCTATACGTGAGATTTCTTCAAAATGGTTCTTTGGTCTTAAATATATAATAAATTAAATCATTAGTATTTTTAGTGATTCTTGCTATTATTAGAGCTTTTATGAGTTGTAATACTTTGAATCTATTTTAAGGAGAGGAGAAGTATTATATAAGACTATGTCTTCCAGTCTAATCCTGTTTCTGTATTCTGATTATGCGTGGTGTATGCATTGTTCAATATGTATTATATTGGGAAATAAAATATGTTTAAACTAATCTATTTTAAGCTGTATATAATATAAGAATTTAGTTGATTTAAAACTGATTTTATGATCTAGCTTCCTGGATGGCAGCATACATTATGTTGTATATATCTTTGTATTGTATGATCTAGCCTCCTGGATGGCAGCATACATTATGTTGTATATATATATATATGTGTACATCTTTGTATTGTATGATCTAATCTCCGGGATGGCAGCATACATTATGTTGTATATATTTGTACATCTTTGTATTGTATGATCTAATCTCCGGGATGGCAGCATACATTATGTTGTATATATTTGTACATCTTTGTATTGTATGATCTAGTCACCTGGATGGCAGCATACATTATGTTGTATATATATATATATGTGTAAATCTTTGTATTGTATGATCTAGCCACCGGGATGGCAGCATACATTATGTTGTATATATATATATATGTGTACATCTTTGTATTGTATGATCTAGTCTCCTGGATGGCAGCATACATTATGTTGTATATATGTGTATATCTTTGTATTGTATGATCTAGCCTCCTGCATGGCAGCATACATTATGTTGTATATATGTGTACATCTTTGCATTGTATTATTTGCTGCTGAAAATGAACTATAAACTATGGACATTCTTGCTCGAAAGCGAAATTAGCAAGAAATTTAACTTACTTCAAATGCTTTTATTGTTATACATAACACACCAAACATCTGTCATGCAATTATCAAGAATGTATGAAGTAATATTTTGATGTTCAAGTAGCATACAGCTTGTGTTTGTTTAGTTCTTTTTGTTTTCGGAGTTTAACGTGTCAACAACAGCCTGTGTCGACTTTCCAGCCGTTAATGGTGGTTGAAGACCCCCGGGTGCCCCTCCGAGCAGTATTTCAGGCGCGTACGGGCAACAGGATGGATCGTTTCCGCACATATAAGCTTGTGTACGTGCATGCATGCGTGCGTGTGTGTGTATGCGTGTGTGTCCACGGTATCTGATTAGTTGGCTACGCATACGCGTGGTACGTACTCCATGCAATTTGAGCCGACGATATATGTAATGTACAGTCAAACCTGTGATTGTAGTCATCTCTATTAAACAGCCAACTTGTATTAAGCAACCGGTTACAACATTCCAAATGTGGACATTTGTTCAACACTTAACCTCTATTAATCAACCACCTTTACTAAGCAGCCAATGAATGTTCATCACTATCTTGGCTGACTGCTTAAAGCGGTATTACATCGCAAAAAGCCAAACACAAAAAACTGCATTTGTTAACGTATACATGCATTGCTACTACAAGTTCTTCTGAATACATTCGAACACTCACATTGAATCAATGAACAGTTCTTTTGTGGTCTACAAACTTTCAAAAGTAAAAGAATTATTTCATATAACTGTCATTCATGCTCCTGAATTGACTATTTGTTTGTTATTGGAGTCAATACTTAAAGCAGCATTACATCGTATGAAATAAAAGATATTTGAAAAATTCAATTTTTGCATATGGGTAGCAATGCTGCTACACATTCTAACATTATACTTTGTATGCTTATGTTCATTTGGTAAACAGTGTTTTTTTGCGATAAAACAAACTCGAAACTAAAAGTAGGACTTTCCGAGTCGATCGGTCACGCACTTGTTTACAACCGGAACGCATCGTCCGCACTTGTTTATATTCGGAATGCATCGTCCCCATTTGTCCCACGTTGTCTTTTTTAATTAAATTATTTGATATGTTGATTCATACCTCTGTTAGCTAAGTTTTTTAGGGAAATTTCTACATCCCCGCGAGGGGATCGACATTAGAGTAAGATAGATAGATAGTCTTTCATATTCAAAATATATACGTTGTTTTCTGCATCCTCTGATGTTTCATGCATGCGCGCTGTGCGTGTTTACATTTCGTGTGTTGATAAACAAATTCGCGTATACGACGGTTTAAATGTATTGGAATGTTATCGTTTCTGAGCGCCTATTTCGATTTTTGTAAACACACACATATTAGTATTTATATTTTACCCAAAACACCCTTTATTACGATGTAATGCTGCTTTAATGAATGTGTGATACTGTCGCCTAAAGATAATTTAACTAAGATTAGTCTACAAATAAATATGCATAGACACACATGTGAGATATAACGGTAAATCTGTACCATAAATCGAGTTATTCAAGATACACGCGTTGTATTCCGAATGGGTGTCGACACTATTTACATTATTTTCAACAAACCGCGTATACGACGTTTTTTTATTAGTTGAAATACTCATTTTTGATGACAATATTTAGGGGGAAATATACCATATAATAGGAAAATACATTCTGTAGAAATTTGCATTTTCACTGATGTTATGGCGCTTTAAGACATATTAGACTGTATATGTAAACTGCAACATGATGTGTTGGCGCTTTAAGACATATTAGACTGTATATGTAAACTGCAACATGATGTGTTGGCGCTTTAAGACATATTAGACTGTATATGTAAACTGCAACATGATGTGTTGGCGCTTTAAGACATATTAGACTGTATATGTAAACTGCAACATGATGTGTTGGCGCTTTAAGACATATTAGACTGTATATGTAAACTGCAACATGATACATGTATTGGCGCTTTATGACATATTAGACTGCAACATATGGCTAATATTGCAATATGTCGTGTTGCTTAATTCGTCTGGTAAAACACTTGAACTCGCATAGATTGTTGCAACGTTGTAATTTTCGATCTACCGTACGCCATGTTTTAAACTGCATTATGGGATTTCACTGTTGGATCGTTATCGGCAAAACTTTCTCTAAGAGGCAAAGCAGCTGAACATCATATCAATGTTGCAAGGCTACAATATAAGATAAGCATAAAAATCATTATCTGTTCATGAAAACTAAATCGAAATAAAGTATGTACTTTACCTGGAAGTAGTTTTTGTTATGCAAGGCGTACGTAATAAATGCAAACGTCAGAGCACATAGGATATGTAGTCCAGTGGTCTGGTAATCCAGGGATCGCAGCTTCGATCCCCCGTCTGACCCTAATAAAAGTAACAGTTTTTCAGTTGGGACTTTAAACCGAGGTCTCGTGTCGGTGCTTTACACCGTACACGTAAACGAACCAGAGGATATTCTGGAATGAGTCTCTGTCTGTATCATTGCACTATCCTCCAAAAACTAAAATGACTAAGCTCTTCAGGAGGCGTCGCTCATATGGGCAACCGGTAGCGACGATAAATAAACATAAAACACACATAGGTTGTTCTAGATCTTCATTTTCTATTATCTGTTTCTATAGTTTACACACATTTATTTTAGCTCGATTGCGAAACAAGTTCTTACAACTTATATTAATCACTCTTGAGACTTCATTCCTGATGGAGAGAGAAGAGGCAACTTGCACATCAGGACACACCTAAGGACACCTAAGGACACAATCGTAACGGCTCCAGCGGGGCTAGAACTCCGGACCTTTCGCACGTGAAGTGAACGCGCATCCACTGTGCTATCACGACTTCCACGTACGAAACCTAGTACTTTATATATACAATACAATACAATACAATACAATCGTTTATAAAAGCATAAAACATAATACAATGTTTATAGCCAGATACACAATGAGTACAACATAATATTTGTATAATTATTATCAACAGAGCATACGTACACTGGAACATAAATTAAATGTTTTCTGTAGTACGGATTTGGTATGCAAAGTATGTATAGCTTCACAAATTATAAATAACGTATCTTGAAGTAGAAGACACTAATTCATTCAACACCAAGTACTGACATGTTTACTGGCAAAAAGTGCAGATCCTGATGAGACGGCTCGTTATGAGCCGGCTCATCTGGATCTACACTTTTTGCCAGTCTATTTAGAGGTCTGTAGTGGTCTAAAATATGTTGGTCAATGGCAAAAGTAATGTTTAAAATATTTCTTTTATATATACAGCCACTTCATTTCCATTCATTTTATAAGATCATATGTGTTTATTGTTTGCTTGTAAAGTAGTATTGCAATGTTTAGTTTGGTATTTATTTGGTTTTGAAAACGGGTCTTACGCCGCTCAGGGTTGGTTTAAAAACAGACCAATCGACGCAACAATAAGTGCAGTTATAGTCACCCTTGACGCAGAATTTGGATCGTAGATGTGCTTCCGGTGAAGTGGGGAACACAATCCTATAAATTGCTCAATGGTGAAGTAAAGTAAAAACCAACCAATGTTAACGTCGCTACCTGTTGTCCATTTGAGCGAGGAGCAGTTTACCTAACAACACCTTTCCTCGGCAGGTTCCAGCGGTTAACCAGTACGTTGTGCTTATTCTGTTATATCTTCTTGATATAAGGGGGAGGGTCGTCACTAATGTTGGTAACACGTGTGACCCAACCCAGTTGCTTCTAAATTATAACAGTTTCACTCGTATAGTATTCGTTACATTTCATTTGTTGAACAATTATTGTGCAGTCTGTGTATATGTATTATATTTGAAAGCAATAAATTATGCTTAAGCTAAGAAAAGGCCAACTTGTTCATATAAATGAGACACGGTCTGAGCGGGGTTCGAACCGGTAACCATCAATGATGATAGGTTTAGGTTGCAGTGGTATACAAGTCAGCGAGGGGATGGACTACGATTGACAAAATTCTCGCAATATGCGGCCCTAAATTGAACGTTGACATTTCGTGAAAGAAAACCGAATTATATATAACATTGACCTATTTTCTTAGCCAAAATGAAAGCTCCTGGAAACACTAAAATTTGGACTAGTTTAAAATCCATATTTAATTTGTTAATATTAATAGCGCCAAAGTACGTATCTTTGTTATGTTTGCTGGTTTATTTGCAAGTCGTGATAGCGCAGTCGTAGAGCGTTAGTTTATACTAATTTATTTTAGCTCGATTGCGAAAGAAGTTCTTACAACTTATATTAATCACTCACGAGACCCCATTCCTGATGGAATCCATCGCCACAAGGGAGAGAAAAGAGGTAATGTGCAATTTAAATGTCTTGCCCAAGGGCACACTCGTAACGGCTCCAGCGGGGCTCGAACGCCGGACCGTTCGCACCTGGAGCGAACGCGCTACCACTGCGCTATCAATACTTCCACATTGTGGTAGGGCGTTCGCTTCAGGAGTGAAAGGCCCGGAGTTCGCGCCCTACTGTAGATGCTACGATTGTGCCCATTGGCAATGCACTTATATTGCACATTGCCTATTCTCTCTCACACATTGCGATGGATTCCACTAGGAATATCAACTGGCTCTCACTTGAGAGTCTCCGGGATCAGTTTGCATTAAATCAAAATTAGAAATGATTTAATGCGCAAAGCGGAAACTTGTCTATTATCAACATTCATATCATTTTCGCTCGACAATTCATCTATCATTTATTCAGGTAGGTACGTACGCACACTCTAGAATCGGTTGGATGACGTAATTATCTATGTCTGCTAGACGTGTTTATAGTAACACAGGCTTATTAAAATTGTGCAGAAAAACGTAAGTGCACATGTAGACAAGCTCAGACGGTATTTTTCGGTGTGTGTGCTACTTTTATTTATCGTCGTTACCGGTTGATCATATAAGCGACGCCTCCTGAAGAGATTAGTCATTTTAGATGATTAGAGGATAATGCAATGATACAGACAGATACCCATTCCAGAATCTCCTCTGGTTCTTAAACGTGCAAAGTGTAAAGCACCGACACGAGACCTCGGTTTAACGTCCCATCTGAAAGACTGTTAATTGTATTAGGGTCAGACGGGAGATCGAACCTGCGATCCCTGGATTACCAGTCCAGCGTGTTACCACTGGACTACAGATCTGTCTGTATATATATAGTAACAATTGCACTATCCTCCAATTTTTTTTAACATGACTAATCTCTTCAGGAGGCGTCGCTCATATGGGCAACCGGTAGCGACGATAAATACATGTAAAACACGCACACACCCACGCCCCCACACACACCTGAGCTTGTCTACATGCGCACTTACGGTTTTCTGCACGGGACGACATATGTCAACAGTGCGCCAATTGTTTCTGTACATGGGCGCAATAAGCGTAGAACATGATCAGTTCAGTATCGATTTCAAACGTATAGTGAAAACAGACAGTGAAGGGCAATCGGGTATAACCACCAACCTTTCGCAAGTCAGTTGTATAGCCCGTCTCGTATGTAAGACTTTGACGACCTCGGCGAAATCCAGGCCATGAGGTTATAAAACATTTCTCCAATCTCAAAACATAGTCTCATGCCTCAGGTTCGTTCAGCTGACAGTAACACTGAGAATCAGATAATTTGAGCTTGAGTTTGAGATCTGAGAAAAGTGTTATAACCTCGGTGCGTGCCAGGCCTATACGTGTGCGTTACAAGTGATTTCAAGTTAACGACCGTAAGCACTCGACCACGAAGAGCCCAGAAATTATGTTTGACACGGGTAGATTTATTAAAATATTTTCAGAAAACAAAATAGCATTCACTTAAAAACAGGTATATTTCAAACGAAAGCTACTTCAAACTCAAAGCAGGCTTAATGCCCCTAAACTTCAACTTGCCAAGCAAATGTAATGCGTACTACGATAATAGATTGATTCCTTTTCGTCCACAGATATTTCATGTGGGAATCTTGAAAACGTGAGTAATCACAAACGTTCAGCATTCCACTATACATGTGTGTGTGTGTTATTTTTCTATATTTAAATAATAAGTTCCCAATGTACTCCAATTAGTATTACAACATATATCCGACTTCCGTTCCCAATGTACTCCCATTAGTATTAAAACATGTATCCGACTTCCGTTCCCAATGTACTCCCATTAGTATTATAACATGTATCCAACTTCCGTTCCCAATGTACTCCAATTAGTATTACAACATGTATCCAACTTCCGTTCCCAATGTATTCCAATTAGTATTACAACATGTATCCAACTTCCGTTCGCAATGTACTCCAATTAGTATTACAACATGTATTCAGCTTCCGTTCGCAATGTACTCCAATTAGTATTATAACATGTATCCAACTTCCGTTCCCAATGTACTCCCATTAGTATTACAACATGTATTCGACTTCCGTTCCCAATGTACTCCAATTAGTATTATAACATGTATTCAACTTCCGTTCCCAATGTACTCCAATTAGTATTACAACTTGTATTCAACTTCCGTTCCCAATGTACTCCAATTAGCATTACAACATGTATTCAACGTCCGTTCCCAATGTACTCCAATTAGTATTATAACATGTATTCAACTTCCGTTCCCAATGTACTCCAATTAGTATTACAACTTGTATTCAACTTCCGTTCCCAATGTACTCCAATTAGCATTACAACATGTATTCAACGTCCGTTCCCAATGTACTCCCATTAGTATTATAACATGTATCCAACTTCCGTTCGCAATGTACTCCAATTAGTATTATAACATATATTCAACTTCCGTTCCCAATGTACTCCAATTAGTATTAAAACATGTATCCAACTTCCGTTCGCAATGTACTCCAATTAGTATTACAACATGTATCCGACTTCCGTTCCCAATGTACTCCAATTAGTATTATAACATGTATTCAACTTCCGTTCCCAATGTATTCCAATTAGTATTATAACATGTATCCAACTTTCGTTCGCAATGTACTCCAATTAGTATTACAACATGTATCCAACTTCCGTTCGCAATGTACTCCAATTAGTATTATCACATGTATTCAACTTCCGTTCCCAATGTACTCCAATTAGTATTACAACATGTATCCGACTTCCGTTCCCAATGTACTCCAATTAGTATTACAACATGTATCCGACTTCCGTTCCCAATGCACTCCAATTAGTATTACAACTTGTATTCAACTTCCGTTCGCAATGCACTCCAATTAGTATTACAACTTGTATTCAACTTCCGCTCGCAATGCACTCCAATTAGTATTACAACATCTTTTCAACTTCCGCTCGCAATGTACTCCAATTAGTATTATAACATGTATCCAACTTATGTATATTGCATTTAGACCCCGGTGTCACGGGTCCAGCTGCCATAGACTGTGTTAGACACCGATGACACGGGTACAGCTACCACAGACTGTGTTAGACTCCAATGACACGGGTACAGCTACCATATACTGTGTTAGACGCCAATGACACGGATACAGCTACCATAGACTGTGCTAGACTCCAATGATACGGGTCCAGCTACCATATACTGTATTAGACGCCAATGACACGGGTACAGCTACCATAGACTGTGTTAGACTCCAATGACACGGGTACAGCTACCATATACTGTGTTAGACTCCATGGACTCGGGTCCAGCTACCATAGACTGTGTTAGACTCCAGTAACACGGGTCCAGCTACCATAGACTGTGTTAGACTCCAGTAACACGGGTCCAGCTACCATAGACTGTGCTTAGACTCCGATGACACGGGTACAGCTACCACAGACTGTGTTAGACTCCAGTAACATGGGTCCAGCTACTATAGACTGTGTTAGACTCCGGTAACACGGGTCCAGCTACCATAGACTGTGTTAGACTTCAGTAACACGAGTCCAGCTACCATAGACTGTGTTAGACTCCGATGACACGGGTCCAGCTACCATAGACTGTGTTAGACTCCAGTAACACGGGTCCATCTACCATATACTGTGTTAGACAACGATAACACGGGTCCAGCTACCATATACTGTGTTAGACTCCGATGACACGGGTCCAGCTACCATATACTGTGTTAGACACCATGGACACGGGTCCAGCTACCATATACTGTGCTTAGACTCCGATGACACGGGTACAGCTACCATAGACTGTGCTTAGACTCCGATGACACGGGTCCAGCTACCATAGACTGTGTTAGACTCCAGTAACACGGGTCCAGCTACCATATACTGTGTTAGACTCCGATCCGATAACACGGGTCCAGCTACCATATACTGTGTTAGACTCCAGTAACACGGGTCCAGCTACCATAGACTGTGTTAGACTCCAGTAACACGGGTACAGCTACCATAGACTGTGTTAGACTCCAGTAACACGGGTACAGCTACCATAGACTGTGTTAGACTCCGTGGACACGGGTCCAGCTACCATATACTGTGTTAGACTCCGATAACACGGGTTCAGCTACCATAGACTGTGTTAGACTCCAGTAACACGGGTCCAGCTACCATAGACTGTGTTAGACTCCAGTAACACGGGTACAGCTACCATATACTGTGTTAGACTCCGGTAACACGGGTTCAGCTACCATAGACTGTGTTAGACTCCAGTAACACGGGTCCAGCTACCATAGACTGCGTTAGACTCCAGTAACACGGGTCCAGCTACCATAGACTGTGTTAGACTCCAGTAACACGGGTCCAGCTACCATAGACTGTGTTAGACTCCAGTAACACGGATTCAGCTACCATAGACTGTGTTAGACTCCAGTAACACGGGTCCAGCTACCATAGACTGTGTTAGACTCCAATGACACTGGTCCAGCTACCATATACTGTGTTAGACTCCGATAACACGGGTCCAGCTACCATATACTGTGTTAGACTCCAATGACACGGGTCCAGCTACCATAGACTGTATTAGACTCCAGTAACACGGGTCCAGCTACCATATACTGTGTTAGACTCCAGTAACACGTGTCCAGCTACCATATACTGTGTTAGACTCCGATAACACGGGTCCAGCTACCATAGACTGTGTTAGACTCCAATGACACGGGTCCAGCTTCCATAGACTGTGTTAGACTCCAGTAACACGGGTCCAGCTACCATAGACTGTGTAAGACACCAGTAACACGGGTCCAGCTACCATAGACTGTGTTAGACTCCAGTAACACGGGTACAGCTACCATAGACTGTGTTAGACTCCAGTAACACGGGTACAGCAACCATAGACTGTGTTAGACTCCGTGGACACGGGTCCAGCTACCATATACTGTGTTAGACTCCGTGGACACGGGTACAGCTACCATAGTCTGTGTTAGACTCCTTGGACACGGGTACAGCTACCATAGACTGTGTTAGACTCCAGTAACACGGGTACAGCTACCATAGACTGTGTTAGACTCCCTGGACACGGGTCCAGCTACCATATACTGTGTTTGACTCCATGGACACGGGTACAGCTACCATATACTGTGATAGACTCCCTGGACACGGGTCCAGCTACCATATACTGTGTTTGACTCCCTGGACACGGGTCCAGCTACCATATACTGTGTTTGACTCCGTGGACACGGGTACAGCTACCATATACTGTGTTAGACTCCATGGACACGGGTACAGCTACCATAGACTGTGTTAGACTCCAGTAACACGGGTACAGCTACCATAGACTGTGTTAGACTCCAGTAACACGGGTCCAGCTACCATAGACTGTGTTAGACTCCAGTAACACGGGTCCAGCTACCATATACTGTGTTAGACACCATGGACCCGGGTCCAGCTACCATATACTGTGCATAGACTCCGATGACACGGGTACAGCTACCATAGACTGTGCTTAGACTCCGATGACACGGGTCCAGCTACCATAGACTGTGCTTATTCTCCGATGACACGGGTCCAGCTACCATGGACTGTGCTTAGACTCCAATGACACGGGTCCAGCTACCATAGACTGTGTTAGACTCCATGGACACTGGTCCAGCTACCATAGACTGTGTTAGACTCCAGTAACACGGGTACAGCTACCATAGACTGTGTTAGACTCCGATAACACGGGTCCAGCTACCATAGACTGTGCTAGACTCCAGTAACACGGGTCCAGCTACCATAGACTGTGTTAGACTCCAGTAACACGGGTCCAGCTACCATAGACTGTGTTAGACTCCAGTAACACTGGTCCAGCTACCATAGACTGTGTTAGACTCCAGTAACACGGGTCCAGCTACCGTAGACTGTGTTAGACTCCAGTAACACGGGTCCAGCTACCATATACTGTGTAAGACTCCGATAACACGGGTCCAGCTACCATATACTGTGTTAGACTCCAGTAACACGGGTCCAGCTACCATAGACTGCGTTTGACTCCAGTAACACGGTTACAGCTACCATAGACTGTGTTAGACTCCGTGGACACGGGTACAGCTACCATATACTGTGTTAGACTCCAGTAACACGGGTCCAGCTACCATATACTGTGTTAGACTCCAGTAACACGGGTACAGCTACCATATACTGTGTTAGACTCCGTGGACACGGGTCCAGCTACCATATATTGTGTTAGACTCCGATAACACGGGTCCAGCTACCATAGACTGTGTTAGACTCCAGTAACACGGGTCCAGCTACCATAGACTGCGTTAGACTCCAGTAACACGGGTACAGCTACCATATACTGTGTTAGACTCCGGTAACACGGGTTCATCTACCATAGACTGTGTTAGACTCCAGTAACACTGGTCCAGCTACCATAGTCTGTGTTAGACTCCAGTAACACGGGTCCAGCTACCATAGACTGTGTTAGACTCCAGTAACACCGGTCCAGCTACCATATACTGTGTTAGACTCCGATAACACGGGTCCAGCTACCATATACTGTGTTAGACTCCAGTAACACGGGTCCAGCTACCATAGACTGCCTTAGACTCCAGTAACACGGGTCCAGCTACTATAGACTGTGTTAGACTCCAGTAACACGGGTCCAGCTACCATATACTGTGTTAGACTCCGATAACACGGGTCCAGGTACCATATACTGCGTTAGACTCTAGTAACACGGATTCAGCTACCATAGACTGTGTTAGACTCCAGTAACACGGATTCAGCTACCATAGACTGCGTTAGACTCCAGTAACACGGATTCAGCTACCATATACTGTGTTAGACTCCAGTAACACGGATTCAGCTACCATATACTGTGTTAGACTCCAGTAACACGGGTACAGCTACCATAGACTGTGTTAGACTCCAGTAACACGGGTCCAGCTACCATAGACTGTGTTAGACTCCAGTAACACGGGTCCAGCTACCATATACTGTGTTAGACACCATGGACCCGGGTCCAGCTACCATATACTGTGCATAGACTCCGATGACACGGGTACAGCTACCATAGACTGTGCTTAGACTCCGATGACACGGGTCCAGCTACCATAGACTGTGCTTATTCTCCGATGACACGGGTCCAGCTACCATGGACTGTGCTTAGACTCCGATGACACGGGTCCAGCTACCATAGACTGTGTTAGACTCCATGGACACTGGTCCAGCTACCATAGACTGTGTTATACTCCAGTAACACGGGTACAGCTACCATAGACTGTGTTAGAGTCCAGTAACACGGGTACAGCTACCATAGACTGTGTTAGACTCCGATAACACGGGTCCAGCTACCATAGACTGTGCTAGACTCCAGTAACACGGGTCCAGCTACCATAGACTGTGTTAGACTCCAGTAACACGGGTCCAGCTACCATAGACTGTGTTAGACTCCAGTAACACTGGTCCAGCTACCATAGACTGTGTTAGACTCCAGTAACACGGGTCCAGCTACCGTAGACTGTGTTAGACTCCAGTAACACGGGTCCAGCTACCATATACTGTGTAAGACTCCGATAACACGGGTCCAGCTACCATATACTGTGTTAGACTCCAGTAACACGGGTCCAGCTACCATAGACTGCGTTAGACTCCAGTAACACGGTTACAGCTACCATAGACTGTGTTAGACTCCAGTAACACGGGTACAGCTACCATAGACTGTGATAGACTCCGTGGACACGGGTACAGCTACCATATACTGTGTTAGACTCCAGTAACACGGGTCCAGCTACCATATACTGTGTTAGACTCCAGTAACACGGGTACAGCTACCATATACTGTGTTAGACTCCGTGGACACGGGTCCAGCTACCATATATTGTGTTAGACTCCGATAACACGGGTCCAGCTACCATAAACTGTGTTAGACTCCAGTAACACGGGTCCAGCTACCATAGACTGCGTTAGACTCCAGTAACACGGGTACAGCTACCATATACTGTGTTAGACTCCGGTAACACGGGTTCATCTACCATAGACTGTGTTAGACTCCAGTAACACTGGTCCAGCTACCATAGTCTGTGTTAGACTCCAGTAACACGGGTCCAGCTACCATAGACTGTGTTAGACTCCAGTAACACCGGTCCAGCTACCATATACTGTGTTAGACTCCGATAACACGGGTCCAGCTACCATATACTGTGTTAGACTCCAGTAACACGGGTCCAGCTACCATAGACTGTGTTAGACTCCAGTAACACGGATTCAGCTACCATAGACTGCGTTAGACTCCAGTAACACGGATTCAGCTACCATATACTGTGTTAGACTCCAGTAACACGGATTCAGCTACCATAGACTGTGTTAGACTCCAGTAACACGGGTCCAGCTACCATAGACTGTGCTAGACTCCAATGACACGGGTCCAGCTACCATATACTGTGTTAGACTCCGATAACACGGGTCCAGCTACCATAGACTGTGTTAGACTCCAATGACACGGGTCCAGCTACCATAGACTGTGTTAGACTCCAGTAACACGGGTCCAGCTACCATAGACTGTGTTAAGACTCCAGTAACACGGGTCCAGCTACCATAGACTGTGTTAGACTCCGTGGACACGGGTCCAGCTACCATATACTGTGTTAGACTCCGTGGACACGGGTACAGCTACCATAGACTGTGTTAGACTCCTTGGACACGGGTACAGCTACCATAGACTGTGTTAGACTCCAGTAACACGGGTACAGCTACCATAGACTGTGTTAGACTCCCTGGACACGGGTCCAGCTACCATATACTGTGTTTGACTCCATGGACACGGGTACAGCTACCATAGACTGTGTTAGACTCCAGTAACACGGGTCCAGCTACCATAGACTGTGTTAGACTCCAGTAACACGGGTACAGCTACCATAGACTGTGTTAGACTCCGTTGACACGGGTCCAGCTACCATATACTGTGTTAGACTCCAGTAACACGGGTCCAGCTACCATAGACTGTGTTAGACTCCAGTAACACGGGTCCAGCTACCATAGACTGTGTTAGACTCCAGTAACACGGGTCCAGCTACCATATACTGTGTTAGACTCCAGTAACACGGGTCCAGCTACCATAGACTGTGTTAGACTCCAGTAACACGGGTCCAGCTACCATAGACTGTGTTAGACTCCAGTAACACGGGTCCAGCTACCATATACTGTGTTAGACTCCAGTAACACGGGTCCAGCTACCATAGACTGTGTTAGACTCCAGTAACACGGGTCCAGCTACCATAGACTGTGTTAGACTCCAGTACACGGGACCGCTACCATAGACTGTGTTAGACTCCAGTAACACGGGTACAGCTACCATAGACTGTGTTAGACTCCAGTAACACGGGTACAGCTACCATAGACTGTGTTAGACTCCAGTAACACGGGTCCAGCTACCATAGACTGTGTTAGACTCCAGTACACGGGTACAGCTACCATAGACTGTGTTAGACTCGTGACACGGGTCCAGCTACCATTACTGTGTTAGACTCCATAACACGGGTCCAGCTACCATAGACTGTGTTAGACTCCAGTAACACGGGTCCAGCTACCATAGACTGTGTTAGACTCCAGTAACACGGGTACAGCTACCATAGACTGTGTTAGACTCCGGTAACACGGGTTCAGCTACCATAGACTGTGTTAGACTCCAGTAACACGGGTCCAGCTACCATAGACTGTGTTAGACTCCAGTAACACGGGTCCAGCTACCATAGACTGTGTTAGACTCCAGTAACACGGGTCCAGCTACCATATACTGTGTTAGACTCCGATAACACGGGTCCAGCTACCATATACTGTGTTAGACTCCAGTAACACGGGTCCAGCTACCATAGACTGCGTTAGACTCCAGTAACACGGGTACAGCTACCATAGACTGTGTTAGACTCCAGTAACACGGGTACAGCTACCATAGACTGTGTTAGACTCCGTGGACACGGGTCCAGCTACCATAGACTGTGTTAGACTCCAGTAACACGGGTACAGCTACCATAGACTGTGTTAGACTCCAGTAACACGGGTCCAGCTACCATATACTGTGTTAGACTCCAGTAACACGGGTACAGCTACCATATACTGTGTTAGACTCCGTGGACACGGGTCCAGCTACCATATATTGTGTTAGACTCCGATAACACGGGTCCAGCTACCATAAACTGTGTTAGACTCCAGTAACACGGGTCCAGCTACCATAGACTGCGTTAGACTCCAGTAACACGGGTACAGCTACCATATACTGTGTTAGACTCCGGTAACACGGGTTCATCTACCATAGACTGTGTTAGACTCCAGTAACACTGGTCCAGCTACCATAGTCTGTGTTAGACTCCAGTAACACGGGTCCAGCTACCATAGACTGTGTTAGACTCCAGTAACACCGGTCCAGCTACCATATACTGTGTTAGACTCCGATAACACGGGTCCAGCTACCATATACTGTGTTAGACTCCAGTAACACGGGTCCAGCTACCATAGACTGCCTTAGACTCCAGTAACACGGGTCCAGCTACTATAGACTGTGTTAGACTCCAGTAACACGGGTCCAGCTACCATATACTGTGTTAGACTCCGATAACACGGGTCCAGGTACCATATACTGCGTTAGACTCTAGTAACACGGATTCAGCTACCATAGACTGTGTTAGACTCCAGTAACACGGATTCAGCTACCATAGACTGCGGTAGACTCCAGTAACACGGATTCAGCTACCATATACTGTGTTAGACTCCAGTAACACGGATTCAGCTACCATAGACTGTGTTAGACTCCAGTAACACGGGTCCAGCTACCATAGACTGTGCTAGACTCCAATGACACGGGTCCAGCTACCATATACTGTGTTAGACTCCGATAACACGGGTCCAGCTACCATAGACTGTGTTAGACTCCAATGACACGGGTCCAGCTTCCATAGACTGTGTTAGACTCCAGTAACACGGGTCCAGCTACCATAGACTGTGTTAAGACACCAGTAACACGGGTCCAGCTACCATAGACTGTGTTAGACTCCGTGGACACGGGTCCAGCTACCATATACTGTGTTAGACTCCGTGGACACGGGTACAGCTACCATAGTCTGTGTTAGACTCCTTGGACACGGGTACAGCTACCATAGACTGTGTTAGACTCCAGTAACACGGGTACAGCTACCATAAACTGTGTTAGACTCCCTGGACACGGGTCCAGCTACCATATACTGTGTTTGTCTCCATGGACACGGGTACAGCTACCATAGACTGTGTTAGACTCCAGTAACACGGGTACAGCTACCATAGACTGTGTTAGACTCCAGTAACACGGGTCCAGCTACCATAGACTGTGTTAGACTCCAGTAACACGGGTCCAGCTACCATATACTGTGTGAGACACCATTGACCCGGGTCCAGCTACCATATACTGTGCTTAGACTCCGATGACACGGGTACAGCTACCATAGACTGTGCTTAGACTCCGATGACACGGGTCCAGCTACCATAGACTGTGCTTATTCTCCGATGACACGGGTCCAGCTACCATAGACTGTGCTTAGACTCCGATGACACGGGTCCAGCTACCATATACTGTGTTAGACTCCATGGACACTGGTCCAGCTACCATATACTGTGTTATACTCCAGTAACACGGGTACAGCTACCATAGACTGTGTTAGACTCCAGTAACACGGGTACAGCTACCATAGACTGTGTTAGACTCCGATAACACGGGTCCAGCTACCATAGACTGTGCTAGACTCCAGTAACACGGGTCCAGCTACCATAGACTGTGTTAGACTCCAGTAACACGGGTCCAGCTACCATAGACTGTGTTAGACTCCAGTAACACTGGTCCAGCTACCATAGACTGTTTTAGACTCCAGTAACACGGGTCCAGCTACCATAGACTGTGTAAGACTCCGATAACACGGGTCCAGCTACCATATACTGTGTTAGACTCCAGTAACACGGTTACAGCTACCATAGACTGTGTTAGACTCCAATAACACGGGTACAGCTACCATAGACTGTGTTAGACTCCGTGGACACGGGTACAGCTACCATAGACTGTGTTAGACTCCAGTAACACGGGTCCAGCTACTATATACTGTGTTAGACTCCGATAACACGGGTCCAGGTACCATATACTGCGTTAGACTCTAGTAACACGGATTCAGCTACCATAGACTGTGTTAGACTCCAGTAACACGGATTCAGCTACTATAGACTGCGTTAGACTCCAGTAACACGGATTCAGCTACCATATACTGTGTTAGACTCCAGTAACACGGATTCAGCTACCATAGACTGTGTTAGACTCCAGTAACACGGGTACAGCTACCATAGACTGTGTTAGACTCCAGTAACACGGGTCCAGCTACCATAGACTGTGTTAGACTCCAGTAACACGGGTCCAGCTACCATATACTGTGTTAGACACCATGGACCCGGGTCCAGCTACCATATACTGTGCATAGACTCCGATGACACGGGTACAGCTACCATAGACTGTGCTTAGACTCCGATGACACGGGTCCAGCTACCATAGACTGTGCTTATTCTCCGATGACACGGGTCCAGCTACCAGACTGTGCTTAGACTCCGATGACACGGGTCCAGCTACCATAGACTGTGTTAGACTCCATGGACACTGGTCCAGCTACCATAGACTGTGTTAGACTCCAGTAACACGGGTACAGCTACCATAGACTGTGTTAGAGTCCAGTAACACGGGTACAGCTACCATAGACTGTGTTAGACTCCGATAACACGGGTCCAGCTACCATAGACTGTGCTAGACTCCAGTAACACGGGTCCAGCTACCATAGACTGTGTTAGACTCCAGTAACACGGGTCCAGCTACCATATACTGTGTTAGACTCCAGTAACACTGGTCCAGCTACCATAGACTGTGTTAGACTCCAGTAACACGGGTCCAGCTACCATAGACTGTGTTAGACTCCAGTAACACGGGTCCAGCTACCATATACTGTGTAAGACTCCGATAACACGGGTCCAGCTACCATATACTGTGTTAGACTCCAGTAACACGGGTCCAGCTACCATAGACTGCGTTAGACTCCAGTAACACGGTTACAGCTACCATAGACTGTGTTAGACTCCAGTAACACGGGTACAGCTACCATAGACTGTGTTAGACTCCGTGGACACGGGTCCAGCTACCATATACTGTGTTGCTCCAACACGGGTCAGCTACCATAGACTGTGTTAGACTCCAGTAACACGGGTCAGCTACCATAGACTGTGTTAGACTCCAGTAACACGGGTCCAGCTACCATAGACTGTGTTAGACTCCAGTAACACGGGTCCAGCTACCATATACTGTGTTAGACTCCGATAACACGGGTCCAGCTACCATATACTGTGTTAGACTCCGTGACACGGGTCAGTACCATAACTGTGTAGACTGTTTGTGTTTGGGTTTGTTAGATCCTAACACGGGTCAGCTACCATAGACTGTGTTAGACTCCGATACACGGGTCCAGCTACCATAGACTGTGTTAGACTCCAGTAACACGGGTCCAGCCATAGACTGTGTTAGACCGAAACGGGTCCAGCTACCATAGACTGTGTTAGACTCAGTAACACGGGTCCAGCTACCATAGACTGTGTTAGACTCCAGTAACACGGGTCCAGCTACCATAGACTGTGTAAGACTCCGATAACACGGGTCCAGCTACCATATACTGTGTTAGACTCCAGTAACACGGTTACAGCTACCATAGACTGTGTTAGACTCCAATAACACGGGTACAGCTACCATAGACTGTGTTAGACTCCGTGGACACGGGTACAGCTACCATAGACTGTGTTAGACTCCAGTAACACGGGTCCAGCTACTATATACTGTGTTAGACTCCGATAACACGGGTCCAGGTACCATATACTGCGTTAGACTCTAGTAACACGGATTCAGCTACCATAGACTGTGTTAGACTCCAGTAACACGGATTCAGCTACCATAGACTGCGTTAGACTCCAGTAACACGGATTCAGCTACCATATACTGTGTTAGACTCCAGTAACACGGATTCAGCTACCATAGACTGTGTTAGACTCCAGTAACACGGGTACAGCTACCATAGACTGTGTTAGACTCCAGTAACACGGGTCCAGCTACCATAGACTGTGTTAGACTCCAGTAACACGGGTCCAGCTACCATATACTGTGTTAGACACCATGGACCCGGGTCCAGCTACCATATACTGTGCATAGACTCCGATGACACGGGTACAGCTACCATAGACTGTGCTTAGACTCCGATGACACGGGTCCAGCTACCATAGACTGTGCTTATTCTCCGATGACACGGGTCCAGCTACCATGGACTGTGCTTAGACTCCGATGACACGGGTCCAGCTACCATAGACTGTGTTAGACTCCATGGACACTGGTCCAGCTACCATAGACTGTGTTAGACTCCAGTAACACGGGTACAGCTACCATAGACTGTGTTAGAGTCCAGTAACACGGGTACAGCTACCATAGACTGTGTTAGACTCCGATAACACGGGTCCAGCTACCATAGACTGTGCTAGACTCCAGTAACACGGGTCCAGCTACCATAGACTGTGTTAGACTCCAGTAACACGGGTCCAGCTACCATATACTGTGTTAGACTCCAGTAACACTGGTCCAGCTACCATAGACTGTGTTAGACTCCAGTAACACGGGTCCAGCTACCATAGACTGTGTTAGACTCCAGTAACACGGGTCCAGCTACCATATACTGTGTAAGACTCCGATAACACGGGTCCAGCTACCATATACTGTGTTAGACTCCAGTAACACGGGTCCAGCTACCATAGACTGCGTTAGACTCCAGTAACACGGTTACAGCTACCATAGACTGTGTTAGACTCCAGTAACACGGGTACAGCTACCATAGACTGTGTTAGACTCCGTGGACACGGGTACAGCTACCATATACTGTGTTAGACTCCAGTAACACGGGTCCAGCTACCATAGACTGTGCTAGACTCCAATGACACGGGTCCAGCTACCATATACTGTGTTAGACTCCGATAACACGGGTCCAGCTACCATCGACTGTGTTAGACTCCAATGACACGGGTCCAGCTTCCATAGACTGTGTTAAGACACCAGTAACACGGGTCCAGCTACCATAGACTGTGTTAGACTCCGTGGACACGGGTCCAGCTACCATATACTGTGTTAGACTCCGTGGACACGGGTACATCTACCATAGTCTGTGTTAGACTCCTTGGACACGGGTACAGCTACCATAGACTGTGTTAGACTCCAGTAACACGGGTACAGCTACCATAAACTGTGTTAGACTCCCTGGACACGGGTCCAGCTACCATATACTGTGTTAGACTCCATGAACACGGGTACAGCTACCATAGACTGTGTTAGACTCCGTAACACGGGTCCAGCTACCATAGACTGTGTTAGACTCCAGTAACACGGGTCCAGCTACCATATACTGTGTTAGACTCCAGTAACACGGGTCCAGCTACCATATACTGTGTTAGACTCCGTGGACACGGGTCCAGCTACCATAGACTGTGTTAGACTCCGATAACACGGGTCCAGCTACCATAGACTGTGTTAGACTCCAGTAACACGGGTCCAGCTACCATAGACTGTGTTAGACTCCAGTAACACGGGTACAGCTACCATAGACTGTGTTAGACTCCGGTAACACGGGTTCAGCTACCATAGACTGTGTTAGACTCCAGTAACACGGGTCCAGCTACCATAGACTGTGTTAGACTCCAGTAACACGGGTCCAGCTACCATAGACTGTGTTAGACTCCAGTAACACGGGTCCAGCTACCATATACTGTGTTAGACTCCGATAACACGGGTCCAGCTACCATATACTGTGTTAGACTCCAGTAACACGGGTCCAGCTACCATAGACTGTGTTAGACTCCAGTAACACGGGTCCAGCTACTATAGACTGTGTTAGACTCCAGTAACACGGGTCCAGCTACCATATACTGTGTTAGACTCCGATAACACGGGTCCAGCTACCATATACTGCGTTAGACTCCAGTAACACGGATTCAGCTACCATAGACTGTGTTAGACTCCAGTAACACGGGTACAGCTACCATAGACTGTGTTAGACTCCAGTAACACGGGTACAGCTACCATAGACTGTGTTAGACTCCAGTAACACGGGTCCAGCTACCATAGACTGTGTTAGACTCCAATGACACGGGTCCAGCTACCATATACTGTGTTAGACTCCGATAACACGGGTCCAGCTACCATAGACTGTGTTAGACTCCAATGACACGGGTCCAGCTACCATAGACTGTGTTAGACTCCAGTAACACGGGTCCAGCTACCATAGACTGTGTTAGACTCCAGTAACACGGGTCCAGCTACCATAGACTGTGTTAGACTCCGTGGACACGGGTCCAGCTACCATATACTGTGTTAGACTCCATGGACACGGGTACAGCTACCATAGTCTGTGTTAGACTCCTTGGACACGGGTACAGCTACCATAGACTGTGTTAGACTCCAGTAACACGGGTACAGCTACCATAGACTGTGTTAGACTCCCTGGACACGGGTCCAGCTACCATATACTGTGTTTGACTCCATGGACACGGGTACAGCTACCATAGACTGTGTTAGACTCCAGTAACACGGGTCCAGCTACCATAGACTGTGTTAGACTCCAGTAACACGGGTCCAGCTACCATATACTGTGTAGACACCATTGACCCGGGTCCAGCTACCATATACTGTGTTAGACTCCGATGACACGGGTACAGCTACCATAGACTGTGCTTAGACTCGATGACACGGGTCCAGCTACCATAGACTGTGTTATTCTCGATGACACGGGTCCAGCTACCATAGACTGTGTTAGACTCGATGACACGGGTCCAGCTACCATAGACTGTGTTAGACTCCAGGACACTGGTCCAGCTACCATATACTGTGTTATACTCCAGTAACACGGGTACAGCTACCATAGACTGTGTTAGAGTCCAGTAACACGGGTACAGCTACCATAGACTGTGTTAGACTCCGATAACACGGGTCCAGCTACCATAGACTGTGTTAGACTCCAGTAACACGGGTCCAGCTACCATAGACTGTGTTAGACTCCAGTAACACGGGTCCAGCTACCATAGACTGTGTTAGACTCCAGTAACACGGGTCCAGCTACCATATACTGTATTAGACTCCGATAACACGGGTCCAGCTACCATATACTGTGTTAGACTCCAGTAACACGGGTCCAGCTACCATAGACTGCCTTAGACTCCAGTAACACGGGTCCAGCTACTATAGACTGTGTTAGACTCCAATAACACGGGTCCAGCTACCATATACTGTGTTAGACTCCAGTAACACGGGTCCAGCTACCATAGACTGTGTTAGACTCCAGTAACACGGATACAGCTACCATAGACTGTGTTAGACTCCAGTAACACGGATTCAGCTACCATAGACTGTGTTAGACTCCAGTAACACGGGTTCAGCTACCATAGACTGTGTTAGACTCCAATGACACGGGTCCAGCTACCATATACTGTGTTAGACTCCGATAACACGGGTCCAGCTACCATAGACTGTGTTAGACTCCAATGACACGGGTCCAGCTTCCATAGACTGTGTTAGACTCCAGTAACACGGGTCCAGCTACCATAGACTGTGTTAAGACACCAGTAACACGGGTCCAGCTACCATATACTGTTTTAGACTCCAGTAACACGGGTCCAGCTACCATAGACTGTGTTAGACTCCATGGACCCGGGTCCAGCTACCATAGACTGTGTTAGACTCCAGTAACACGGGTACAGCTACCATAGACTGTGTTAGACTCCAGTAACACGGGTACAGCAACCATATACTGTGTTAGACTCCGTGGACACGGGTCCAGCTACCATATACTGTGTTAGACTCCATGGACACGGGTACAGCTACCATAGTCTGTGTTAGACTCCTTGGACACGGGTACAGCTACCATAGACTGTGTTAGACTCCAGTAACACGGGTACAGCTACCATAGACTGTGTTAGACTCCATGGACACGGGTCCAGCTACCATATACTGTGTTTGACTCCGTGGACACGGGTACAGCTACCATATACTGTGTTAGACTCCGTGGACACGGGTACAGCTACCATATACTGTGTTAGACTCCAGTAACACGGGTACAGCTACCATAGACTGTGTTAGACTCCAGTAACACGGGTCCAGCTACCATAGACTGTGTTAGACTCCAGTAACACGGGTCCAGCTACCATATACTGTGTTAGACTCCGATGACACGGGTCCAGCTACCATATACTGTGTTAGACTCCATGGACACGGGTCCAGCTACCATATACTGTGTTAGACTCCGATGACACGGGTCCAGCTACCATAGACTGTGTTAGACTCCGTAACACGGGTCCAGCTACCATAGACTGTGTTAGACTCCAGTAACACGGGTCCAGCTACCATAGACTGTGTTAGACTCCAGTAACACGGGTCCAGCTACCATAGACTGTGTTAGACTCCAGTAACACGGGTCCAGCTACCATAGACTGTGTTAGACTCCAGTAACACGGGTCCAGCTACCATAGACTGTGTTAGACTCCGATGACACGGGTTCAGCTACCATAGACTGTGTTAGACTCCAGTAACACGGGTCCAGCTACCATATATTGTGTTAGACTCCATGGACACGGGTACAGCTACCATAGACTGTGTTAGACTCCAGTAACACGGGTCCAGCTACCATAGACTGTGTTAGACTCCGATAACACGGGTCCAGCTACCATAGACTGTGTTAGTCTCCAGTAACACGGATCCAGCTACCATAGACTGTGTTAGACTCCAGTAACACGGGTCCAGCTACCATAGACTGTTTTAGACTCCGATGACACGGGTTCAGCTACCATAGACTGTGTTAGACTCCAGTAACACGGGTCCAGCTACCATATATTGTGTTAGACTCCATGGACACGGGTACAGCTACCATAGACTGTGTTAGACTCCAGTAACACGGGTCCAGCTACCATAGACTGTGTTAGACTCCGATAACACGGGTCCAGCTACCATAGACTGTGTTAGTCTCCAGTAACACGGATCCAGCTACCATAGACTGTGTTAGACTCCAGTAACACGGGTCCAGCTACCATAGACTGTGTTAGACTCCGATGACACGGGTCCAGCTACCATAGACTGTGTTAGACTCCAGTAACACGGGTCCAGCTACCATATACTGTGTTAGACTCCATGGACACGGGTACAGCTACCATAGACTGTGTTAGACTCCAGTAACACGGGTCCAGCTACCATAGACTGTGTTAGACTCCAGTAACACGGGTCCAGCTACCATAGACTGTGTTAGACTCCAGTAACACGGGTCCAGCTACCATAGACTGTGTTAGACTCCAGTAACACGGGTCCAGCTACCATAGACTGTGTTAGACTCCAGTAACACGGGTCCAGCTACCATAGACTGTGTTAGACTCCAGTAACACGGGTCCAGCTACCATAGACTGTGTTAGACTCCATGGACACGGGTCCAGCTACCATAGACTGTGTTAGACTCCAGTAACACGGGTCCAGCTACCATAGACTGTGTTAGACTCCAGTAACACGGGTACAGCTACCATATACTGTGTTAGACTCCAGTAACACGGGTCCAGCTACCATAGACTGTGTTAGACTCCAGTAACACGGGTCCAGCTACCATAGACTGTGTTAGACTCCAGTAACACGGGTCCAGCTACCATAGACTGTGTTAGACTCCAGTAACACGGGTCCAGCTACCATAGACTGTGTTAGACTCCAGTAATACGGGTACAGCTACCATAGACTGTGTTAGACTCCAGTAACACGGGTCCAGCTACCATATACTGTGTTAGACTCCAGTAACACGGGTCCAGCTACCATAGACTGTGTTAGACTCCAGTAACACGGGTCCAGCTACCATAGACTGTGTTAGACTCCAGTAACACGGGTACAGCTACCATATACTGTGTTAGACTCCAGTAGCACGGGTCCAGCTACCATAGACTGTGTTAGACTCCAGTAACACGGGTACAGCTACCATAGACTGTGTTAGACTCCGATGACACGGGTCCAGCTACCATAGACTGTGTTAGACTCCGTAGACACGGGTCCAGCTACCATATACTGTGTTAGACTCCGTGGACACGGGTACAGCTACCATAGACTGTGTTAGACTCCAGTAACACGGGTCCAGCTACCATAGACTGTGTTAGACTCCAGTAACACGGGTACAGCAACCATAGACTGTGTTAGACTCCGTGGACACGGGTCCAGCTACCGTATACTGTGTTAGACTCCAGTAACACGGGTATAGCTACCATAGACTGTGTTAGACTCCAGTAACACGAGTCCAGCTACCATAGACTGTGTTAGACTCCAGTAACACGGGTCCAGCTACCCCATACTGTGTTAGACTCCGATGACACGGGTCCAGCTACCATATACTGTGTTAGACTCCATGGACCCGGGTCCAGCTACCATATACTGTGCTTAGACTCCGATGACACGGGTACAGCTACCATAGACTGTGCTTAGACTCCGATGACACGGGTCCAGCTACCATAGACTGTGCTTATTCTCCGATAACACGGGTCCAGCTACCATAGACTGTGCTTAGACTCCGATGACACGGGTCCAGCTACCATAGACTGTGTTATACTCCAGTAACACGGGTACAGCTACCATAGACTGTGTTAGACTCCAGTAACACGGGTACAGCTACCATAGACTGTGTTAGACTCCGATAACACGGGTCCAGCTACCATAGACTGTGTTAGACTCCAGTAACACGGGTCCAGCTACCATAGACTGTGTTAGACTCCAGTAACACGGGTCCAGCTACCATAGACTGTGTTAGTCTCCAGTAGCACGGGACCAGCTACCATAGACTGAGTTAGACTCCAGTAACACGGGTCCAGCTACCATATAATGTGTTAGACTCCAGTAACACGGGTACAGCTACCATAGACTGTGCTTAGACTCCGAAGACACGGGTCCAGCTACCATAGACTGTGTTAGACTCCAGTAACACGGGTACAGCTACCATATACTGTGTTAGACTCCAGTAATACGGGTACAGCTACCATAGACTGTGTTAGACTCCAGTAACACGGGTCCAGCTACCATAGACTGTGTTAGACTCCAATGACACGGGTCCAGCTTCCAAAGACTGTGTTAGACTCCAGTAACACGGGTACAGCTACCATAGACTGTATTAGACTCCAGTAGCACGGGACCAGCTACCATAGACTGTGTTAGACTCCAGTAACACGGGTACAGCTACCATAGACTGTATTAGACTCCAGTAGCACGGGTCCAGCTACCATAGACTGTGTTAGACTCCAGTAACACGGGTACAGCTACCATATACTGTGTTAGACTCCAGTAATACGGGTACAGCTACCATAGACTGTGCTTAGACTCCAGTAACACGGGTACAGCTACCATAGACTGTGTTAGACTCCAGTAATACGGGTCCAGCTACCATAGACTGTGTTAGACTCCAGTAACACGGGTCCAGCTACCATAGACTGTGTTAGACTCCAGTAACACGGGTCCAGCTACCATAGACTGTGTTAGACTCCAGTAACACGGGTACAGCTACCATATACTGTGTTAGACTCCAGTAACACGGGTCCAGCTACCATAGACTGTGTTAGACTCCAATGGCACGGGTTCAGCTAACATATACTGTGTTGGACACCACTAACACGGGTCCAGCTACCATATACTGTGTTAGACTCCAATGGCACGGGACCAGCTACCATAGACTGTGTTAGACTCCAGTAACACGGGTCCAGCTACCATAGACTGTGTTAGACTCCAGTAACACGGGTCCAGCTACCATAGACTGTGTTAGACTCCAGTAACACGGGTCCAGCTACCATAGACTGTGTTGGACTCCAATGGCACGGGTCCAGCTACCATAGACTGTATTAGACTCCGATGACACGGGTCCAGCTACCATATACTGTGTTAGACTCCAGTAACACGGGTACAGCTACCATATACTGTGTTAGACTCCAGTAACACGGGTCCAGCTACCATAGACTGTATTAGACTCCAGTAGCACGGGACCAGCTACCATAGACTGTGTTAGACTCCAGTAACACGGGTACAGCTACCATAGACTGTATTAGACTCCAGTAGCACGGGACCAGCTACCATAGACTGTGTTAGACTCCAGTAACACGGGTACAGCTACCATATACTGTGTTAGACTCCAGTCATACGGGTACAGCTACCATAGACTGTGTTAGACTCCAGTAACACGGGTCCAGCTACCATAGACTGTGTTAGACTCCAATAACACGGGTCCAGCTACCATAGACTGTGTTAGACTCCAGTAACACGGGTCCAGCTACCATAGACTGTGTTAGACTCCAGTAACACGGGTCCAGCTACCATAGACTGTTTTAGACTCCAGTAACACGGGTCCAGCTACCATAGACTGTGTTAGACTCCATGGACCCGGGTCCAGCTACCATAGACTGTATTAGACTCCAGTAACACGGGTCCAGCTACCATAGACTGTGTTAGACTCCAGTAACACGGGTAGAGCAACCATAGACGGTGTTAGATCCGTGGACACGCGTCCAGCTACCGTATACTGTGTTAGACTCCAGTAACACGGGTATAGCTACCATAGACTGTGTTAGACTCCAGTAACACGAGTCCAGCTACCATAGACTGTGTTAGACTCCAGTAACACGGGTCCAGCTACCCCATACTGTGTTAGACTCCGATGACACGGGTCCAGCTACCATATACTGTGTTAGACTCCATGGACCCGGGTCCAGCTACCATATACTGTGCTTAGACTCCGATGACACGGGTCCAGCTACCATAGACTGTGCTTAGACTCCGATGACACGGGTCCAGCTACCATAGACTGTGCTTAGACTCCGATGACACGGGTCCAGCTACCATAGACTGTGCTTATTCTCCGATGACACGGGTCCAGCTACCATAGACTGTGCTTAGACTCCGATGACACGGGTCCAGCTACCATAGACTGTGTTAGACTCCATGGACACTGGTCCAGCTACCATAGACTGTGTTATACTCCAGTAACACGGGTACAGCTACCATAGACTGTGTTAGACTCCAGTAACACGGGTACAGCTACCATAGACTGTGTTAGACTCCGATAACACGGGTCCAGCTACCATAGACTGTGCTAGACTCCAGTAACACGGGTCCAGCTACCATAGACTGTGTTAGACTCCAGTAACACGGGTCCAGCTACCATAGACTGTGTTAGACTCCAGTAGCACGGGTCCAGCTACCATAGACTGTGTTAGACTCCAGTAACACGGGTCCAGCTACCATATACTGTGTTAGACTCCAGTAACACGGGTACAGCTACCATAGACTGTGTTAGACTCCGAAGACACGAGTCCAGCTACCATAGACTGTGTTAGACTCCAGTAACACGGGTACAGCTACCATATACTGTGTTAGACTCCAGTAACACGGGTCCAGCTACCATAGACTGTGTTAGACTCCAGTAACACGGGTCCAGCTACAATAGACTGTGTTAGACTCCAGTATAACACGGGTCCAGCTACCATATACTGTGTTAGACTCCAGTAATACGGGTACAGCTACCATAGACTGTGTTATACTCCAGTAATACGGGTACAGCTAACATATACTGTGTTAGACTCCAGTAATACGGGTACAGCTACCATAGACTGTGTTAGACTCCAGTATCACGGGTCCAGCTACCATAGACTGTGCTAGACTCCAGTAACACGGGTCCAGCTACCATAGACTGTGTTAGACTCCAGTAACACGGGTCCAGCTACCATAGACTGTGCTAGACTCCAGTAACACGGGTCCAGCTACCATAGACTGTGTTAGACTCCAGTAACACGGGTACAGCTACCATAGACTGTGTTAGACTCCAGTAACACGGGTACAGCTACCATATACTGTGTTAGACTCCAGTAACACGGGTCCAGCTACCATAGACTGTGTTAGACTCCAATGGCACGGGTTCAGCTACCATATACTGTGTTGGACACCACTAACACGGGTCCAGCTACCATATACTGTGTTAGACTCCAATGGCACGGGTCCAGCTACCATAGACTGTGTTAGACTCCAGTAACATGGGTCCAGCTACCATATACTGTGTTGGACTCCAGTAATACGGGTACAGCTAACATATACTGTGTTAGACTCCAGTAATACGGGTACAGCTACCATAGACTGTGTTAGACTCCAGTATCACGAGTCCAGCTACCATAGACTGTGCTAGACTCCAGTAACACGGGTCCAGCTACAATAGACTGTGTTAGACTCCAGTAACACGGGTCCAGTTACCATAGACTGTGCTAGACTCCAGTAATACGGGTACAGCTACCATAGACTGTGTTAGACTCCAGTAACACGGGTACAGCTACCATAGACTGTGCATAGACTCCGATGACAGGGGTCCAGCTACCATAGACTGTGTTAGACTCCAGTAACACGGGTACAGCTACCATATACTGTGTTAGACTCCAGTAACACGGGTCCAGCTACCATAGACTGTGTTAGACTCCAATGGCACGGGTTCAGCTACCATATACTGTGTTGGACACCACTAACACGGGTCCAGCTATCATATACTGTGTTAGACTCCAATGGCACGGGTCCAGCTACCATAGACTGTGTTAGACTCCAGTAACATGGGTCCAGCTACCATAGACTGTGTTTTACTCCAGTAACACGGGTCCAGCTACCATAGACTGTGTTATACTCCAGTAACACGGGTCCAGCTACCATAGACTGTGTTGGACTCCAATGGCACGGGTACAGCTACTATATACTGTGTTAGACTCCAGTAACACGGGTCCAGCTACGATAGACTGTGTTAGACTCCAGTAACACGGGTCCAGCTACCATAGACTGTGCTTAGACTTCAGTAACACGGGTCCAGCTACCATAGACTGTGATATACTCCAGTAACACGGGTACAGCTACCATAGAGTGTGCTTAGACTCCGATGACACGGGTCCAGCTACCATAGATTGTGTTAGACTCCAGTAACACGTGTACAGCTACCATAGACTGTGTTAGACTCCAGTAACACGGGTCCAGCTACCATAGACTGTGTTAGACTCCAGTAACACGGGTCCAGCCACCATAGACTGTGTTAGACTCCAGTAACACGGGTCCAGCTACCATAGACTGTGTGGGACTCCAATGGCACGGGTCCAGCTACCATAGACTGTATTAGACTCCGATGACACGGGTCCAGCTACCATAGACTGTGTTAGACTCCAGTAACACGAGTTCAGCTACCATATACTGTGATAGACTCCATGGACATTGGTACAGCTATCGTAGACTGTGTTAGACTCCGATAACACGGGTCCAGCTACCATAGACTGTGATAGACTCCGATATCACGGGTACAGCTACCATAGACTGTGTTAGTCTCCAGTAACACGGATCCAGCTACCATAGACTGTGTTAGACTCCAGTAACAAGGGTCCAGCTACCATAGACTGTGTTAGACTCCGATGACACGGGTCCAGCTACCATAGACTGTGTTAGAGTCCAGTAACACGGGTCCAGCTACCATATACTGTGATAGACTACATGGACACGGGTACAGCTACCGTAGACTATGTTAGACTCCGATAACACGGGTCCAGCTACCACAGACTGTTAGACTCCGATAACACGGGTCCAGCTATCATAGACTGTGTTAGTCTCCAATAACACGGGTCCAGCTACCACAGACTGTGTTAGACTCCGATATCACGGGTCCAGCTACCACACACTGTGTTAGATTCCAATGGCACGTGTCCAGCTACCATAGACTGTGTTAGACTCCAGTAACACGGGTACAGCTACCATAGACTGTGTTAGACTCCAATAACACGGGTCCAGCTACCATAGACTGTGCTTAGACTCCAGTAACACGGGTCCAGTTACCATAGACTGTGCTGAAACTCCAGTAACACGGGTCCAGCTACAATAGACTCTGTTAGACTCCAATAACACGGGTACAGCTACCATAGACTGTGCTTAGACTCCGATGAAACAGGTCCAGCTACAATAGACTGTGCATAGACTCCAGTAACACGGGTCCAGCTACCATATACTGTGTTAGACTCCAGTAACACGGGTCCAGCTACCATTGACTGTGTTAGACTCCAGTAACACGGGTACAGCTACCATAGACTATGTTAGACTCCAGTAACACGGGTACAGCTACCATAGACTGTGTTAGACTCCAGTAACACGGGTCCAGCTACCATAGACAGTGTTAGACTCCAGTAACACGGGTCCAGCTACCATAGACTGTGTTAGACTCCAATAACACGGGTCCAGCTATCATAGACTGTATTAGACTCCAATAACACGGGTCCAGCTACCATAGACTGTGTTAGACTCCAGTAACACGGGTCCAGCTACTATATACTGTGTTAGACTCCATGGACACGGGTCCAGCTACCATAGACTGTGTTAGACTCCAGTAACACGGGTACAGCTACCATAGACTGTGTTAGACTCCAGTAACACGGGTCCAGCTACCGTAGACTGTGTTAGACTCCAGTAACACGGGTACAGCTACCATAGACTGTGTTGGAATCCAGTAACACGGGTCCAGCTACCATAGACAGTCTTAGACTCCAGTAACATGGATCCAGCTACCGTAGAGTGTGCTAGACTCCAGTAACACGGGTCCAGCTACCATAGACTGTGTTAGACTCCAGTAACACGTGTCCTTCTACCATAGACTGTGTTAGACTCCAATGGCACGGGTCCAGCTACCATAGACTGTGTTAGACTCCAGTAACACGGGTCCAGCTACCATATACTGTGTTAGACTCCTGTAACACGGGTCCAGCTACCATATACTGTGTTAGACTCCAGTAACACGGATCCAGCTACCATAGACTGTGTTAGACTCCAGTAACACGGGTCCAGCTACCATAGACTGTGTTAGACTCCAATGGCAAGGGCCCAGCTACCATAGACTGCGTTAGACTCCAGTAACACGGGTCCAGCTAACATATACTGCGTTAGACTCCAGTAACACGGGTCCAGCTACCATATACTGTGTTAGACTC
>CM026396.1:19477406-19496256 GCA_014843695.1 Archivesica marissinica | reverse complement strand
GTAGCTGGATCCGTGTTACTGGAGTCTAACACAGTATATGGTAGCTGGACCCGTGTTACAGGAGTCTAACACAGTATATGGTAGCTGGACCCGTGTTACTGGAGTCTAACACAGTCTATGGTAGCTGGACCCGTGTTATTGGAGTCTAACACAGTCTATGGTAGATGGACACGTGTTACTGGAGTCTAACACAGTCTATGGTAGCTGGACCCGTGTTACTGGAGTCTAGCACACTCTACGGTAGCTGGATCCATGTTACTGGAGTCTAAGACTGTCTATGGTAGCTGGACCCGTGTTACTGGATTCCAACACAGTCTATGGTAGCTGTACCCGTGTTACTGGAGTCTAACACAGTCTACGGTAGCTGGACCCGTGTTACTGGAGTCTAACACAGTCTATGGTAGCTGTACCCGTGTTACTGGAGTCTAACACAGTCTATGGTAGCTGGACCCGTGTCCATGGAGTCTAACACAGTATATAGTAGCTGGACCCGTGTTACTGGAGTCTAACACAGTCTATGGTAGCTGGACCCGTGTTATTGGAGTCTAATACAGTCTATGATAGCTGGACCCGTGTTATTGGAGTCTAACACAGTCTATGGTAGCTGGACCCGTGTTACTGGAGTCTAACACTGTCTATGGTAGCTGGACCCGTGTTACTGGAGTCTAACACAGTCTATGGTAGCTGTACCCGTGTTACTGGAGTCTAACATAGTCTATGGTAGCTGTACCCGTGTTACTGGAGTCTAACACAGTCAATGGTAGCTGGACCCGTGTTACTGGAGTCTAACACAGTATATGGTAGCTGGACCCGTGTTACTGGAGTCTATGCACAGTCTATTGTAGCTGGACCTGTTTCATCGGAGTCTAAGCACAGTCTATGGTAGCTGTACCCGTGTTATTGGAGTCTAACAGAGTCTATTGTAGCTGGACCCGTGTTACTGGAGTTTCAGCACAGTCTATGGTAACTGGACCCGTGTTACTGGAGTCTAAGCACAGTCTATGGTAGCTGGACCCGTGTTATTGGAGTCTAACACAGTCTATGGTAGCTGTACCCGTGTTACTGGAGTCTAACACAGTCTATGGTAGCTGGACACGTGCCATTGGAATCTAACACAGTGTGTGGTAGCTGGACCCGTGATATCGGAGTCTAACACAGTATGTGGTAGCTGGACCCGTGTTATTGGAGACTAACACAGTCTATGATAGCTGGACCCGTGTTATCGGAGTCTAACAGTCTGTGGTAGCTGGACCCGTGTTATCGGAGTCTAACATAGTCTACGGTAGCTGTACCCGTGTCCATGTAGTCTATCACAGTATATGGTAGCTGGACCCGTGTTACTGGACTCTAACACAGTCTATGGTAGCTGGACCCGTGTCATCGGAGTCTAACACAGTCTATGGTAGCTGGACCCTTGTTACTGGAGTCTAACACAGTCTATGGTAGCTGGATCCGTGTTACTGGAGACTAACACAGTCTATGGTAGCTGTACCCGTGATATCGGAGTCTATCACAGTCTATGGTAGCTGGACCCGTGTTATCGGAGTCTAACACAGTCTACGATAGCTGTACCAATGTCCATGGAGTCTATCACAGTATATGGTAGCTGAACTCGTGTTACTGGAGTCTAACACAGTCTATGGTAGCTGGACCCGTGTCATCGGAGTCTAATACAGTCTATGGTAGCTGGACCCGTGCCATTGGAGTCCCACACAGTCTATGGTAGCTGGACCCGTGTTACTGGAGTCTAACACAGTCTATGGTGGCTGGACCCGTGTTACTGGAGTCTAACACAGTCTATGGTAGCTGGACCCGTGTTACTGGAGTCTAACACAGTCTATGGTAGCTGTACACGTGTTACTGGAGTCTAACACAATCTATGGTAGCTGGACCCGTGTCATCGGAGTCTAAGCACACTCTATGGTAGCTGTACCCGTGTTACTGGAGTATAACACAGTCTATGGTAGCTGGACCCGTGTTACTGGAGTCTAAGCACAGTCTATGGTAGCTGGACCCGTGTTACTGGAGTCTAACACAGTCTATGGTAGCTGGACCCGTGTTACTGGAGTCTAACACAGTATATAGTAGCTGTACCCGTGCCATTGGAGTCCAACACAGTCTATGGTAGCTGGACCCGTGTTACTGGAGTATAACACAGTCTATGGTAGCTGGACCCGTGTTACTGGAGTAAAACACAGTCTATGGTAGCTGGACCCATGTTACTGGAGTCTAACACAGTCTATGGTAGCTGGACCCGTGCCATTGGAGTCTAACACAGTATATGATAGCTGGACCCGTGTTAGTGGTGTCCAACACAGTATATGGTAGCTGAACCCGTGCCATTGGAGTCTAACACAGTATATGGTAGCTGGACCCGTGTTACTGGAGTCTAACACAGTATATGGTAGCTGTACCCGTGTTACTGGAGTCTAACACAGTCTATGGTAGCTGGACCCGTGTTATCGGAGTCTATCACAGTCTATGGTAGCTGTACCCGTGTTACTGGAGTCTAACACAGTCTATGGTAGCTGTACCCGTGTTACTGGAGTCTAACACAGTCTATGGTAGCTGGACCCGTGTTACTGGAGTCTAACACAGTCTATGGTAGCTGGACCCGTGTTACTGGAGTCTAGCACAGTCTATGGTAGCTGGACCCGTGTTACTGGAGTCTAACACAGTCTATGGTAGCTGTACCCGTGTTACTGGAGTCTAACACAGTATATGGTAGCTGTACCCGTGTTACTGGAGTCTAACACAGTATATGGTAGCTGGACCCGTGTTACTGGAGTCTAACACAGTCTATGGTAGCTGGACCCGTGCTATTGGAGTCTAACACAGTATATGGTAGCTGGACCCGTGTTAGTGGAGTCTAACACAGTATATGGTAGCTGGACCCGTGCCATTGGAGTCTAACACAGTCTATGGTAGCTGGACCCGTGTTACTGGAGTCTAACACAGTCTATGGTAGCTGTACCCGTGTTACTGGAGTCTAACACAGCTATGGTAGCTGTACCGTGTTATGGAGTCTAACACAGTCTATGGTAGCTGGACCCGTGTTACTGGAGTCTAACACAGTCTATGGTAGCTGGACCCGTGTTACTGATTCTAACACAGTCTATGGTAGCTGGACCGTGTTATGAGTCTACAAGTTATGGTAGCTGGCCGTGTAGGAGTTACACAGTTATGTAGCTGACCCGTGTTACTGGAGTCTAACACAGTATATGGTAGCTGGACCCGTGTTACTGGAGTCTAACACAGTCTATGGTAGCTGTACCCGTATTACTGGAGTCTAACACAGTATATGGTAGCTGGACCCGTGTTGGACTGGAGTCTAACACAGTCTATGTAGCTGGACCCGTGTTACGGAGTCTAACACAGTCTATGGTAGCTGGACCCGTGTTACTGGAGTCTAACACAGTCTATGGTAGCTGTACCCGTGTTACTGGAGTCTAACACAGTCTATGGTAGCTGGACCCGTGTTACTGGAGTCTAACACAGTCTATGGTAGCTGTACCCGTGTTACTGGAGTCTAACACAGTCTATGGTAGCTGGACCCGTGTCATTGGAGTCTAACACAGTCTATGGTAGCTGGACCCGTGTTACTGGAGTCTAAGCACAGTCTATGGTAGCTGGACCCGTGTTACTGGAGTCTAACACAGTATATGGTAGCTGGACCCGTGTTACTGGAGTCTAACACAGTCTATGGTAGCTGGACCCGTGTTATCGGAGTCTATCACAGTCTATGGTAGCTGTACCCGTGTTACTGGAGTCTAACACAGTCTATGGTAGCTGTACCCGTGTTACTGGAGTATAACACAGTCTATGGTAGCTGGACCAGTGTCCATGGAGTCTAACACAGTCTATGGTAGCTGGACCCGTGTCATCGGAGTCTAAGCACAGTCTATGGTAGCTGGACCCGTGTCATCGGAGAATAAGCACAGTCTATGGTAGCTGGACCCGTGTCATCGGAGTCTAAGCACAGTCTATGGTAGCTGGACCCGTGTCATCGGAGAATAAGCACAGTCTATGGTAGCTGGACCCGTGTCATCGGAGTCTAAGCACAGTATATGGTAGCTGGACCCGGGTCCATGGAGTCTAACACAGTATATGGTAGCTGGACCCGTGTCATCGGAGTCTAACACAGTATGGGGTAGCTGGACCCGTGTTACTGGAGTCTAACACAGTCTATGGTAGCTGGACCCGTGTTACTGGAGTCTAACACAGTCTATGGTAGCTGTACCCGTGTTACTGGAGTCTAACACAGTATATGGTAGCTGGACCCGTGTCACGGATCTAACACGTCTATGGTTGCTTACCCGTGTTACTGGAGTCTAACACAGTCTATGGTAGCTGGACCCGTGTTACTGGAGTCTAACACAGTCTATGGTAGCTGGACCCGTGTCCATGGAGTCTAACACAGTCTATGGTAGCTGGACCCGTGTTACTGGAGTCTAACACAGTCTATGGTAGCTGGACCCGTGTTACTGGAGTCTAACACAGTCTATGGTAGCTGGACCCGTGTTACTGGAGTCTAACACAGTCTATGGTAGCTGGACCCGTGTTACTGGAGTCTAACACAGTCTATGGTAGCTGGACCCGTGTTACTGGAGTCTAAGCACAGTCTATGGTAGCTGTACCCGTATGACTGGAGTCTAACACAGTATATGGTAGCTGTACCCGTGTTACTGGAGTCTAACACAGTCTATGGTAGCTGGTCCCGTGCTACTGGAGTCTAATACAGTCTATGGTAGCTGTACCCGTGTTACTGGAGTCTAACACAGTCTATGGTAGCTGGTCCCGTGCTACTGGAGTCTAATACAGTCTATGGTAGCTGGACCCGTGTTACTGGAGTCTAACACAGTATATAGTAGCTGTACCCGTGTTACTGGAGTCTAACACAGTATATGGTAGCTGGACCCGTGTCATCGGAGTCTAATACAGTCTATGGTAGCTGGACCCGTGCCATTGGAGTCCAACACAGTCTATGGTAGCTGGACCCGTGTTACTGGAGTATAACACAGTCTATGGTAGCTGGACCCGTGTTACTGGAGTCCAACACAGTCTATGGTAGCTGGACCCGTGTTACTGGAGTCTAACACAGTCTATGGTAGCTGGTCCCGTGCCATTGGAGTCTAACACAGTATATGGTAGCTGGACCCGTGTTAGTGGTGTCCAACACAGTATATGTTAGCTGAACCCGTGCCATTGGAGTCTAACACAGTCTATGGTAGCTGGACCCGTGTTACTGGAGTCTAACACAGTATATGGTAGCTGTACCCGTGTTACTGGAGTCTAACACAGTCTATGGTAGCTGGACCCCTGTCATCGGAGTCTATGCACAGTCTATGGTAGCTGTACCCGTGTTACTGGAGTCTAACACAGTCTATGGTAGCTGTACCCGTATTACTGGAGTCTAACACAGTCTATGGTAGCTGGACCCGTGTTACTGGAGTCTAGCACAGTCTATGGTAGCTGGACCCGTGTTACTGGAGTCTAACACAGTCTATTGTAGCTGGACCCGTGTTACTGGAGTCTAGCACAGTCTATGGTAGCTGGACTCGTGATACTGGAGTCTAACACAGTCTATGGTAGCTGTACCCGTATTACTGGAGTCTAACACAGTATATGTTAGCTGTACCCGTATTACTGGAGTATAACACAGTCTATGGTAGCTGTACCCGTATTACTGGAGTCTAACACAGTATATGGTAGCTGGACCCGTGTTACTGGACTGGAGTCTAACACAGTCTATTGTAGCTGGACCCGTGTTACTGGAGTCTAACACAGTCTATGGTAGCTGGACCCGTATTACTGGAGTCTAACACAGTATATGGTAGCTGTACCCGTGTTACTGGAGTCTAACACAGTCTATGGTAGCTGGACTCGTGTCTTCGGAGTCTAAGCACAATCTATGGTAGCTGTACCCGTGTTACTGGAGTCTAACACATTATATGGTAGCTGGACACGTGTTGCTGGAGTCTAACTCAGTCTATGGTAGCTGGTCCCGTGCTACTGCAGACTAACACAGTCTATGGTAGCTGGACCCGTGTTACTGGAGTCTAACACAGTATATGGTAGCTGGACCCGTGTTACTGGAGTCTAGCACAGTCTATGGTAGCTGGACCCATGTTATCGGAGTCTAACACAGTCTATGGTAGCTGTACCCGTGTTACTGGAGTCTAACACAGTATATGGTAGCTGTACCCGTGTTACTGGAGTATAACACAGTCTATGGTAGCTGGACCAGTGTCATCGGAGTCTAAGCACAGTCTTTGGTAGCTGGACCCGTGTTATCGGAGAATAAGCACAGTCTATGGTAGCTGGACCCGTGTCATCGGAGTCTAAGCACAGTCTATGGTAGCTGTACCCGTGTCATCGGAGTCTAAGCACAGTATATGGTAGCTGGACGCGGGTCCATGGAGTCTAACACAGTATATGGTAGCTGGACCCGTGTCATCGGAGTCTAACACAGTATGGGGTAGCTGGACCCGTGTTACTGGAGTCTAACACAGTCTATGGTAGCTGGACTCGTGTTACTGGAGTCTAACACAGTCTATGGTAGCTATACCCGTGTTACTGGAGTCTAACACAGTATAAGGTAGCTGGACCCGTGTCCACGGAGTCTAACACAGTCTATGGTTGCTGTACCCGTGTTACTGGAGTCTAACACAGTCTATGGTAGCTGGACCCGTGTTACTGGAGTCTAACACAGTCTATGGTAGCTGTACCCGTGTCCACGGAGTCTAACACAGTATACGGTAGCTGGACCCGTGTCCACGGAGTCTAACACAGTCTATGGTTGCTGGACTCGTGTCATCGGAGTCTAAGCACAGTCTATGGTAGCTGTACCCGTGTTACTGGAGTCTAACACAGTCTATGGTAGCTGGTCCCGTGCTACTGGAGTCTAATAAAGTATATGGTAGCTGTACCCGTGTTACTGGAGTCTAACACAGTCTATGGTAGCTGGTCCCGTGCTACTGGAGTCTAATACAGTCTATGGTAGCTGGACCCGTGTTACTGGAGTCTAACACAGTATATGGTAGCTGTACCCGTATTACTGGAGTCTAACACAGTCTATGGTAGCTGTACCCGTATTACTGGAGTCTAACACAGTCTATGGTAGCTGGACCCGTGTTACTGGAGTCTAGCACAGTCTATGGTAGCTGGACCCGTGTTACTGGAGTCTAACACAGTCTATGGTAGCTGGACCCGTGTTACTGGAGTCTAGCACAGTCTATGGTAGCTGGACCCGTGTTATCGGAGTCTAACACAGTATATGGTAGCTGTACCCGTGTTACTGGAGTCTAACACAGTATATGGTAGCTGTACCCGTGTTACTGGAGTATAACACAGTCTATGGTAGCTGGTCCAGTGTCCATGGAGTCTAACACAGTCTATGGTAGCTGTACCCGTGCCCATGGAGTCAATCACAGTATATGGTAGCTGGACCCGTGTCCAGGGAGTCTAACATAGTCTATAATAGCTGTACCCGTGTTACTGGAGTCTAGCACAGTCTATGGTAGCTGTACCCGTGTCCAAGGAGTCTAACACAGTCTATGGTAGCTGTACCCGTGTCCACGGAGTCTAACACAGTATACGGTAGCTGGACCCGTGTCCACGGAGTCTAACACAGTCTATGGTTGCTGTACCCGTGTTACTGGAGTCTCTCACACAGTCTATGGTAGCTGTACCCGTGCTACTGGAGTCTAACACAGTCTATGGTAGCTGGACCCGGGTCCATGGAGTCTAACACAGTCTATGGTAGCTGGACCCGTGTTACTGGAGTCTAAAACAGTATATGGTAGCTGGACCCGTGTTACTGGTGTCTTAACACAGTCTATGGTAGCTGGACCCGTGTTACTGGAGTCTAACACAGTCTATGGAAGCTGGACCCGTGTCATTGGAGTCTAACACAGTCTATGGTAGCTGTACCCGTATTACTGGAGTCTAACACAGTATATGGTAGCTGGACCCGTGTTACTGGAGTCTAAGCACAGTCTATGGTAGCTGTACCCGTATGACTGGAGTCTAACACAGTATCTGGTAGCTGGACCCGTGTTACTGGAGTCTAACACAGTCTATGGTAGCTGGACCCGTGTTACTGGAGTCTAACACAGTATATGGTAGCTGTACCCGTGTTACTGGAGTCTAACACAGTCTATGGTAGCTGGACTCGTGTCATGGATTCTAACACAGTCTATGGTAGCTGTACCCGTGTTACTGGAGTCTAACACAGTCTATGGTAGCTTGTCCCGTGCTACTGGAGTCTAATACAGTCTATGGTAGCTGTACCCGTGTTACTGGAGTCTAACATAGTCTATGGTAGCTGGTCCCGTGCTACTGGAGTCTAATACAGTATATGGTAGCTGGACCCGTGTTACTGGAGTCTAACACAGTATATGGTAGCTGTACCCGTATTACTGGAGACTAACACAGTCTATGGTAGCTGTACCCGTATTACTGGAGTCTAACACAGTATATGGTAGCTGGACCCGTGTTACTGGAGTCTAGCACAGTCTATGATAGCTGGACCCGTGTTACTGGAGTCTAACACAGTCTATGGTAGCTGGACCCGTATTACTGGAGTCTAGCACAGTATATGGTAGCTGGACCCGTGTTATCGGAGTCTAACACAGTCTATGGTAGCTGTACCCGTGTTACTGGAGTCTAACACAGTCTATGGTAGCTGTACCCGTGTTACTGGAGTATAACACAGTCTATGGTAGCTGGACCAGTGTCCGTGGAGTCTAACACAGTCTATGGTAGCTGGACCCGTGTCATCGGAGTCTAAGCACAGTCTATGGTAGCTGGACCAGTGTCATCGGAGAATAAGCACAGTCTATGGTAGCTGGACCCGTGTCATCGGAGTCTAAGCACAGTCTATGGTAGCTGTACCCGTGTCATCGGAGTCTAAGCACAGTATATGGTAGCTGGACCCGGGTCCATGGAGTCTAACACAGTATATGGTAGCTGGACCCGTGTCATCGGAGTCTATCACAGTATATGGTAGCTGGACCCGTGTTACTGGAGTCTAACACAGTCTATGGTAGCTGAATCCGTGTTACTGGAGTCTAACACAGTCTATGGTAGCTGAATCCGTGTTACTGGAGTCTAACGCAGTCTATGGTAGCTGTACCCGAGTCCACGGAGTCTAACACAGTATATGGTAGCTGTACCCGTGTCAACGGAGTCTAACACAGTATATGGTAGCTGTACCCGTACTAGTGGAGTCTAACACAGTATATGGTAGCTGTACCCGTGTCCAAGGAGTCTAAGCACAGTCTATGGTAGCAGTACCCATGTCCACGGAGTCTAACACAGTATATGGCAGCTGGACCCGTGTCCACGGAGTCTAACACAGTCTATGGTTGCTGTACCCGTGTTACTGGAGTCTAACACAGTCTATGGTAGCTGTACCCGTGTTACTGGAGTCTAACACAGTATATGGTAGCTGGACCCGGGTCCATGGAGTCTAACACAGTCTATGGTAGCTGGACCCGTGTTACTGGAGTCTAGAACAGTCTATGGTAGCTGGACCCGTGTTACTGGTGTCTTAACACTGTCTATGGTAGCTGGACCCGTGTTACCGGAGTCTAACACAGTATATGGAAGCTGGACCCGTGTCATCGGAGTCTAAGCACAGTATATGGTAGCTGGACCCGGGTCCATGGTGTCTAACACAGTATATGGTAGCTGGACCCGTGTCATCGGAGTCTAACACAGTATATGGTAGCTGGACCCGTGTTACTGGAGTCTAACACAGTCTATGGTGGCTGGACCCGTGTTACTGGAGTCTAACACAGTCTATGGTAGCTGTACCCGTGTTACTGGAGTCTAACACAGTATATGGTAGCTGTACCAGTGTCCACGGAGTCTAACACAGATATGGTAGCTGTACCCGTGTCCACGGAGTCAAACACAGTGTATGGTAGCTGGACCCGTGTCCAGGAGTCTAACACAGTCTATGGTAGCTGTACCCGTGTTACTGGAGTCTAACACAGTTATGGTAGCTGTACCCGTGTCCAAGGAGTCTAACACAGACTATGGTAGCTGTACCCGTGTCCATGGAGTCTAACACAGTATATGGTAGCTGGACACGTGTCCACGGAGTCTAACACAGTATATGGTTGCTGTACCCGTGTTACTGGAGTCTATCACAGTCTATGGTAGCTGTACCCGTGTTACTGGAGTCTAACACAGTCTATGGTAGCTGTACCCGTGTCCAAGGAGTCTCACACAGACTATGGTAGCTGTACCCGTGTCCATGGAGTCTAACACAGTATATGGTAGCTGGACCCGTGTCCACGGAGTCTAACACAGTATATGTTTGCTGTACCCGTGTTACTGGAGTCTAACACAGTCTATGGTAGCTGTACCCGTGTTACTGGAGTCTAACACAGTCTATGGTAGCTGGACCCGGGTCCATGGAGTCTAACACAGTCTATGGTAGCTGGACCCGTGTTACTGGAGTCTAAAACAGTATACGGTAGCTGGACCCGTGTTACTGGTGTCTTAACACAGTCTATGGTAGCTGGACCCGTGTTACTGGAGTCTAACACAGTCTATGGAAGCTGGACCCGTGTCATTGGAGTCTAACACAGTCTATGGTAGCTGGACCCGTGTTATCGGAGTCTAACACAGTATATGGTAGCTGGACCCGTGTCATTGGAGTCTAGCACAGTCTATGGTAGCTGGACCCGTGTTACTGGAGTCTAAAACAGTCTATGGTAGCTGAATCCGTGTTACTGGAGTCTAACGCAGTCTATGGTAGCTGAATCCGTGTTACTGGAGTCTAACACAGTCTATGGTAGCTGATTCCGTGTTACTAGAGTCTAACGCAGTATATGGTACCTGGACCCGTGTTATCGGAGTCTAACACAGTATATGGTAGCTGGTCCCGTGTTACTGGAGTCTAACACAGTCTATAGTAGCTGGACCCGTGTTACTGGAGTCTAAGGCAGTCTATGGTAGCTGGACCCGTGTTACTGGAGTCTAAGGCAGTCTATGGTAGCTGGACCCGTGTTACTGGAGTCTAACACAGTATATGGTAGCTGGACCCGTGTTATCGGAGTCTAACACAGTATCTGTTAGCTGGACCCGTGTTACTGGAGTCTAACACAGTCTATGGTAGCTGGACCCGTGTTACTGGAGTCTAACACAGACTATGGTAGCTGGACCAGTGTTACTGGAGTCTAACACAGTATATGGTAGCTGTACCCGTGTTACTGGAGTCTAACGCAGTCTATGGTAGCTGGACCCGTGTCACTGGAGTCTAACACAGTCTATGGAAGCTGGACCCGTGTCATTGGAGTCTAACACAGTCTATGGTAGCTGGACCCGTGTTATCGGAGTCTAACACAGTATATGGTAGCTGGACCCGTGTCATTGGAGTCTAGCACAGTCTATGGTAGCTGGACCCGTGTTGTGTTACTGGAGTCTAACACAGTCTATGGTAGCTGAATCCGTGTTAATGGAGTCTAACGCAGTCTATGGTAGCTGAATCCCTGTTACTGGAGTCTAACACAGTATATGGTAGCTGAATCCGTGTTACTAGAGTCTAACGCAGTATATGGTACCTGGACCCGTGTTATCGGAGTCTAACACAGTATATGGTAGCTGGACCCGTGTTACTGGAGTCTAACACAGTCTATAGTAGCTGGACCCGTGTTACTGGAGTCTAAGGCAGTCTATGGTAGCTGGACCCGTGTTACTGGAGTCTAACACAGTCTATGGTAGATGAACTCGTGTTACCGGAGTCTAACACAGTATATGGTAGCTGTACCCGTGTTACTGGAGTCTAACGCAGTCTATGGTAGCTGGACCCGTGTTACTGGAGTCTAACACAGTCTATGGTAGCTGAACCCGTGTTATCGGAGTCTAACACAATATATGGTAGCTGGACCCGTGTCCACGGAGTCTAACACAGTCTATGGTAGCTGTACCCGTGTTACTGGTGTCTAACACAGTCTATGGTAGCTGTAACCGTGTTACTGGAGTCTAACGCAGTCTATGGTAGCTGGACCCGTGTTACTGGAGTCTAACACAGTATATGGTAGCTGGACCCGTGTTATCGGATCGGAGTCTTACACAGTATATGGTAGTTGGACCCGTGTTACTGGAGTCTAACACAGTCTATGGTAGCTGGACCCGTGTCATCGGAGTCTAAGCACAGTCTATGGTAGCTGTACTCGTGTCATCGGAGTCTAAGCACAGTATATGGTAGCTGGACCCGGGTCCATGGTGTCTAACACAGTATATGGTAGCTGGACCCGTGTCATCGGAGTCTAACACAGTATATGGTAGCTGGACCCGTGTTACTGGAGTCTAACACAGTCTATGGTGGCTGGACCCGTGTTACTGGAGTCTAACACAGTCTATGGTAGCTGTACCCGTGTTACTGGAGTCTAACACAGTATATGGTAGCTGTACCCGTGTCCACGGAGTCTAACACAGTATATGGTAGCTGTACCCGTGTCCACGGAGTCAAACACAGTATATGGTAGCTTGACCCGTGTCCAGGGAGTCTAACACAGTCTATGGTAGCTGTACCCGTGTTACTGGAGTCTAACACAGTCTATGGTAGCTGTACCCGTGTCCAAGGAGTCTAACACAGACTATGGTAGCTGTACCCGTGTCCATGGAGTCTAACACAGTATATGGTAGCTGGACCCGTGTCCACGGAGTCTAACAAAGTATATGGTTGCTGTACCCGTGTTACTGGAGTCTAACACAGTCTATGGTAGCTGTACCAGTGTTACTGGAGTCTAACACAATCTATGATAGCTGGACCCGGGTCCATGGAGTCTAACACAGTCTATGGTAGCTGGACCCGTGTTACTGGAGTCTAAAACAGTATATGGTAGCTGGACCCGTGTTACTGGTGTCTTAACACAGTCTATGGTAGCTGGACCTGTGTTACTGGAGTCTAACACAGTCTATGGAAGCTGGACCCGTGTCATTGGAGTCTAACAGAGTCTATGGTAGCTGGACCCGTGTTATCGGAGTCTAACACAGTAGATGGTAGCTGGACCCGTGTCATTGGAGTCTAACACAGTCTATGGTAGCTGAATCCGTGTTACTGGAGTTTAACACAGTCTATGGTAGCTGAATCCGTGTTACTGGAGTCTAACGCAGTCTATGGTAGCTGAATCCGTGTTACTGGAGTCTAACACAGTCTATGGTAGCTGAATCCATGTTACTAGAGTCTAACGCAGTATATGGTACCTGGACCCGTGTTATTGGAGTCTAACACAGTCTATAGTAGCTGGACCCGTGTTACTGGAGTCTAAGGCAGTCTATGGTAGCTGGACCCGTGTTACTGGAGTCTAACACATTATATGGTAGCTGGACCCGTGTTATCGGAGTCTAATACAGTATATGGTAGCTGGACCCGTGTTACTGGAGTCTAACACAGTCTATGGTAGCTGGACCCGTGTTACTGGAGTCTAACACAGTCTATGGTAGCTGGACCCGTGTTACTGGAGTCTAGCACAGTCTATGGTAGCTGGACCCGTGTTATCGGAGTCTAACACAGTCTATGGTAGCTGTACCCGTGTTACTGGACTCTAACACAGTCTATGGTAGCTGTACCCGTGTTACTGGAGTATAACACAGTATATGGTAGCTGGACCAGTGTCCATGGAGTCTAACACAGTCTATGGTAGCTGGACCCGTGTCATCGGAGTCTAAGCACAGTCTATGGTAGCTGGACCCGTGTCATCCGAGAATAAGCACAGTCTATGGTAGCTGGACCCGTGTCATCGGAGTCTAAGCACAGTCTATGGTAGCTGTACCCGTGTCATCGGAGTCTAAGCACAGTATATGGTAGCTGGACCCGGGTCAATGGTGTCTAACACAGTATATGGTAGCTGGACCCGTGTTACTGGAGTCTAACACAGTCTATGGTAGCTGGACCCGTGTTACTGGAGTCTAACACAGTCTATGGTAGCTGTACCCGTGTCCATGGAGTCAAACACAGTATATGGTAGCTGGACCCGTGTCCAGGGAGTCTAACACAGTTTATGGTAGCTGTACCCGTGTTACTGGAGTCTAACACAGTCTATGGTAGCTGTACCCGTGTCCAAGGAGTCTAACACAGACTATGGTAGATGTACCCGTGTCCACGGAGTCTAACACAGTATATGGTAGCTGGACCCGTGTCCACGGAGTCTAACACAGTCTATGGTAGCTGGACCCGTGTTACTGGTGTCTTAACACAGTCTATGGTAGCTGGACCCGTGTTACTGGAGTCTAACACAGTCTATGGTAGCTGGACCCGTGTCATTGGAGTCTAACACAGTCTATGGTAGCTGGACCCGTGTTATCGGAGTCTAACACAGTATATGGTAGCTGGACCCGTGTTACTGGAGTCTAACACAGTCTATGGTAGCTGGACCCGTGTTACTGGAGTCTAACACAGTATATGGTAGCTGTACCCGTGTTAACGGAGTCTAACACAGTCTATGGTAGCTGTACCCGTGTTACTGGAGTCTAACACAGTCTATGGTAGCTGTAACCGTGTTACTGGAGTCTAACGCAGTCTATGGTAGCTGGACCCGTGTTACTGGAGTCTAACACAGTATATGGTAGCTGGACCCGTGTTACTGGAGTCTAACACAGTCTATGGTAGCTGGACCCGTGTTACTGGAGTCTAACACAGTCTATGGTAGCTGGACCCGTGTTACCGGAGTCTAACACAGTCTATGGTAGCTGTACCCGTGTTACTGGAGTCTAACACAGTCTATGGTAGCTGTACCCGTGTTACTGGAGTCTAACACAGTCTATGGTAGCTGGACCAGTGTCCATGGAGTCTAACACAGTCTATGGTAGCTGGACCCGTGTCATCGGAGTCTAAGCACAGTCTATGGTAGCTGGACCCGTGTCATCGGAGAATAAGCACAGTCTATGGTAGCTGGACCCGTGTCATCGGAGTCTAAGCACAGTCTATGGTAGCTGTACCCGTGTCATCGGAGTCTATGCACAGTATATGGTAGCTGGACCCGGGTCCATGGTGTCTAACACAGTATATGGTAGCTGGACCCGTGTTACTGGAGTCTAACACAGTCTATGGTAGCTGGACCCGTGTTACTGGAGTCTAACACAGTCTATGGTAGCTGTACCCGTGTTACTGGAGTCTAACACAGTCTATGGTAGCTGAATCCGTGTTACTGGAGTCTAACACAGTATATGGTAGCTGAATCCGTGTTACTGGAGTCTAACGCAGTCTATAGTAGCTGAATCCGTGTTACTGGAGTCTAACACAGTCTATGGTAGCTGAATCCGTGTTACTAGAGTCTAACGCAGTATATGGTACCTGGACCCGTGTTATCGGAGTCTAACACAGTATATAGTAGCTGGACCCGTGTTACTGGAGTCTAACACAGTCTATGGTAGCTGTACCCGTGTCCACGGAGTCTAACACAGTCTATGGTAGCTGTACCCGTGTTATTGGAGTCTAACACAGTCTATGGTAGCTGTAACCGTGTTACTGGAGTCTAACACAGTATATGGTAGCTGGACCCGTGTTATCGGAGTCTTACACAGTATATGGTAGCTGGACCCGTGTTACTGGAGTCTAACACAGTCTATGGTAGCTGGACCCGTGTTACTGGAGTCTAACACAGTCTATGGTAGCTGGACCCGTGTTACTGGAGTCTAACACAGTCTATGGTAGCTGGACCCGTGTCACTGGAGTCTAACAGTCATGGTAGGACCGTGAGTCTAACACAGTCTATGGTAGCTGGACCCGTGTTATCGGAGTCTAACACAGTATATGGTAGCTGGACCCGTGTCATTGGAGTCTAACACAGTCTATGGTAGCTGACCCGTGTTACTGGAGTTTAACACAGTCTATGGTAGCTGAATCCGTGTTACTGGAGTCTAACGCAGTCTATGGTAGCTGAATCCGTGTTACTGGAGTCTAACACAGTCTATGGTAGCTGAATCCATGTTACTAGAGTCTAACGCAGTATATGGTACCTGGACCCGTGTTATTGGAGTCTAACACAGTATATGGTAGCTGGACCCGTGTTACTGGAGTCTAACACAGTCTATGGTAGCTGGACCCGTGTTACTGGAGTCTAACACAGTATATGGTAGCTGGACCCGTGTTATTGGAGTCTAATACAGTATATGGTAGCTGGACCCGTGTTACTGGAGTCTAACACAGTCTATGGTAGCTGGACCCGTGTTACTGGAGTCTAACACAGTCTATGGTAGCTGGACCCGTGTTACTGGAGTCTAGCACAGTCTATGGTAGCTGGACCCGTGTTATCGGAGTCTAACACAGTCTATGGTAGCTGTACCCGTGTTACTGGACTCTAACACAGTCTATGGTAGCTGTACCCGTGTTACTGGAGTATAACACAGTATATGGTAGCTGGACCAGTGTCCATGGAGTCTAACACAGTCTATGGTAGCTGGACCCGTGTCATCGGAGTCTAAGCACAGTCTATGGTAGCTGGACCCGTGTCATCCGAGAATAAGCACAGTCTATGGTAGCTGGACCCGTGTCATCGGAGTCTAAGCACAGTCTATGGTAGCTGTACCCGTGTCATCGGAGTCTAAGCACAGTATATGGTAGCTGGACCCGGGTCAATGGTGTCTAACACAGTATATGGTAGCTGGACCCGTGTTACTGGAGTCTAACACAGTCTATGGTAGCTGGACCCGTGTTACTGGAGTCTAACACAGTCTATGGTAGCTGTACCCGTGTCCATGGAGTCAAACACAGTATATGGTAGCTGGACCCGTGTCCAGGGAGTCTAACACAGTTTATGGTAGCTGTACCCGTGTTACTGGAGTCTAACACAGTCTATGGTAGCTGTACCCGTGTCCAAGGAGTCTAACACAGACTATGGTAGATGTACCCGTGTCCACGGAGTCTAACACAGTATATGGTAGCTGGACCCGTGTCCACGGAGTCTAACACAGTCTATGGTAGCTGGACCCGTGTTACTGGTGTCTTAACACAGTCTATGGTAGCTGGACCCGTGTTACTGGAGTCTAACACAGTCTATGGAAGCTGGACCCGTGTCATTGGAGTCTAACACAGTCGATGGTAGCTGGACCCGTGTTATCGGAGTCTAACACAGTATATGGTAGCTGGACCCGTGTCATTGGAGTCTAGCACAGTCTATGGTAGCTGGACCCGTGTTACTGGAGTCTAACACAGTATATGGTAGCTGTACCCGTGTCCACGGAGTCTAACACAGTCTATGGTAGCTGTACCCGTGTTACTGGAGTCTAACACAGTCTATGGTAGCTGTAACCGTGTTACTGGAGTCTAACGCAGTCTATGGTAGCTGGACCCGTGTTACTGGAGTCTAACACAGTATATGGTAGCTGGACCCGTGTTATTGGAGTCTAACACAGTATATGGTAGCTGGACCCGTGTTACTGGAGTCTAACACAGTCTATGGTAGCTGGACCCGTGTTACTGGAGTCTAACACAGTATATGGTAGCTGGACCCGTGTTACTGGAGTCTAACACAGTATATGGTAGCTGGACCCGTGTTACGGAGTCTAACACAGTCTATGGTAGCTGGACCCGTGTTACTGGAGTCTAACACAGTCTATGGTAGCTGGACCCGTGTTACTGGAGTCTAACACAGTCTATGGTAGCTGTACCCGTGTTGGAGTTAACCAGTTATGGTAGCTGGACCCGTGTCTGGAGTCTAACACAGTCTATGGTAGCTGTACCCGTGTTACTGAGTCTAACACAGTCTATGGTAGCTGGACCCGTGTTACTGGAGTCTAACACAGTCTATGGTAGCTGGACCCGTGTCACTGAGTCTAACACAGTCTATGGTAGCTGGACCCGTGTCATCGGAGTCTAACACAGTATATGGTAGCTGGACCCGTGTCATTGGAGTCTAACACAGTCTATGGTAGCTGGACCCGTGTCATCGGAGTCTAACACAGTCTATGGTAGCTGTACCCGTGTTACTGGAGTCTAACACAGTATATGGTAGCTGGACCCGTGTCACTGGAGTCTAACACAGTATATGGTAGCTGGACCCGTGTTACTGGAGTCTAACACAGTCTATGGTAGCTGGACCCGTGTTACTGGAGTCTAACACAGTCTATGGTAGCTGTACCCGTGTTACGGAGTCTAACACAGTATATGGTAGCTGGACCCGTGTCACGGAGTCTAACACAGTATATGGTAGCTGTACCCGTGTTACTGGAGTCTAACACAGTCTATGGTAGCTGGACCCGTGTTACTGGAGTCTAACGCAGTCTATGGTAGCTGGGCCCTTGCCATTGGAGTCTAACACAGTATATGGTAGCTGGACCCGTGTTACTGGAGTCTAACACAGTCTATGGTAGCTGGATCCGTGTTACTGGAGTCTAACACAGTATATGGTAGCTGGACCCGTGTTATTGGAGTCTAACACAGTATATGGTAGCTGGACCCGTGTTACTGGAGTCTAACACAGTATATGGTAGCTGGACCCGTGTCATTGGAGTCTAACACAGTCTATGGTAGATGGACACGTGTTACTGGAGTCTAACACAGTCTATGGTAGCTGGACCCGTGTTACTGGAGTCTAGCACAGTCTATGGTAGCTGGATCCATGTTACTGGAGTCTAAGACTGTCTATGGTAGCTGGACCCGTGTTACTGGATTCTAACACAGTCTATGGTAGCTGTACCCGTGTTATTGGAGTCTAACACAGTATATGGTAGCTGGACCCGTGTTACTGGAGTCTAACACAGTCTATGGTAGCTGTACCCGTGTTACTGGAGTCTAACACAGTCTATGGTAGCTGGACCCGTGTCCATGGAGTCTAACACAGTATATAGTAGCTGGACCCGTGTTACTGGAGTCTAACACAGTCTATGGTAG
>CM026396.1:19364460-19476406 GCA_014843695.1 Archivesica marissinica | reverse complement strand
CCATAGACTGAGCTTAGACTCCAATAACACGGGTACAGCTACCATATACTGTGTTAGACTCCATGGACACGGGTACAGCTACCATAGACTGTGTTAGACTCCGGTAACACGGGTCCAGCTACCATAGACTGTGTTAGACTCCAGTAACACGGGTCCAGCTACCATAGACTGTGTTAGACTCCATAACACGGGTCCAGCTACCATAGACTGTGTTAGACTCCGATACACGGGTCCAGCTACCATAGACTGTGTTAGACTCCAGTAACACGGGTCCAGCTACCATAGACTGTGTTAGACTCCGATGACACGGGTCAGCTACCATAGACTGTGTTAGACTCCAGTAACACGGGTCCAGCTACCATATACTGTGTTAGACTCCATGGACACGGGTACAGCTACCATAGACTATGTTAGACTCCAATAACACGGGTCCAGCTACCATAGACTGTGTTAGACTCCGATACACGGGTCCAGCTACCATAGACTGTGTTAGTCTCCATAACACGGGTCCAGCTACCATAGACTGTGTTAGACTCCATAACACGGGTCCAGCTACCATAACTGTGTTAGACTCCAATAACACGGGTCCAGCTACCATAGACTGTGATAGCCCCAGTAACACGGGTCCAGCTACCATATACTGTGTTAGACTCCATGGACACGGGTCCAGCTACCATAGACTGTGTTAGACTCCAGTAACACGGGTCCAGCTACCATAGACTGTGTTAGACTCCAGTAACACGGGTCCAGCTACCATAGACTGTGTTAGACTCCAGTAACACGGGTCCAGCTACCATAGACAGTCTTAGACTCCAGTAACACGGGTCCAGCTACCATAGACTGTGCTAGACTCCAGTAACACGGGTCCAGCTACCATAGACTGTGTTAGACTCCAGTAACACGGGTCCAGCTACCATAGACTGTGTTAGACTCCAGTAACACGGGTCCAGCTACCATAGACTGTGTTAGACTCCAGTAACACGGGTCCAGCTACCATAGACTGTGTTAGACTCCAGTAACACGGGTCCAGCTACCATATACTGTGCTTAGACTCCGATGACACGGGTCCAGCTACCATAGACTGTGATAGACTCCAGTAACACGGGTCCAGCTACCATATACTGTGTTAGACTCCAGTAACACGGGTCCAGCTACCATAGACTGTGTTAGACTCCAGTAACACGGGTACAGCTACCATAGACTATGTTAGACTCCAGTAACACGGGTACAGCTACCATAGACTGTGTTAGACTCCAGTAACACGGGTCCAGCTACCATAGACTGTGTTAGACTCCAGTAACACGGGTACAGCTACCATAGAGTGTGTTAGACTCCAATAACACGGGTCCAGCTACCATAGACTGTGTTAGACTCCAGTAACACGTGTACAGCTACCATAGACTGTGTTAGACTCCAGTAACACGGGTCCAGCTACCATAGACTGTGTTAGACTCCAGTAACACGGGTCCAGCTACCATAGACTGTGTTAGACTCCAGTAACACGGGTCCAGCTACCATAGACTGTGTTAGACTCCAGTAACACGGGTCCAGCTACCATAGACTGTGTTAGACTCCATAACACGGGTCCAGCTACCATAGACTGTGTTAGACTCCACTAACACGGGTCCAGCTACCATATACTGTGTTAGACTCCATGAACAGGTCCAGCTACCATAGACTGTGCTAGACTCCAGTAACACGGGTCCAGCTACCATAGACTGTGTTAGACTCCAGTAACACGGGTCCAGCTACCATAGACTGTGTTAGACTCCAGTAACACGGGTCCAGCTACCATAGACTGTGTTAGACTCCAGTAACACGGGTCCAGCTACCATAGACTGTGTTAGACTCCAGTAACACGGGTCCAGCTACCATAGACTGTGCTAGACTCCAGTAACACGGGTCCAGCTACCATAGACTGTGTTAGACTCCAGTAACACGGGTCCAGCTACCATAGACTGTGTTAGACTCCAGTAACACGGGTCCAGCTACCATAGACTGTGTTAGACTCCATGACACGGGTCCAGCTACCATAGACTGTGTTAGACCAGTAACACGGGTCCAGCTACCATAGACTGTTAACTCCAGTAACACGGGTCCAGCTACCATATACTGTGTTAGACTCCAGTAACACGGTCAGCTACCATAGACTGTGTTAGACTCCAGTAACACGGGTCCAGCTACCATATACTGTGTTAGACTCCAGTAACACGGGTACAGCTACCATATACTGTGTTAGACTCCGTAACACGGGTCCAGCTACCATAGACTGTGTTAGACTCCAGTAACACGGGTCCAGCTACCATAGACTGTGTTAGACTCCAGTAACACGGGTCCAGCTACCATAGACTGTGTTAGACTCCAGTAACACGGGTCCAGCTACCATAGACTGTGTTAGACTCCAATGGACGGGTCCAGCTACCATATACTGTATTAGACTCCGATGACACGGGTCCAGCTACCATAGACTGTGTTAGACTCCAGTAACACGGGTCCAGCTACCATATACTGTGTTAGACTCCATGGACTCGGGTACAGCTACCATAGACTGTGTTAGACTCCAATAACACGGGTCCAGCTACCATAGACTGTGTTAGACTCCAGTAACACGGGTCCAGCTACCATAGACTGTGTTAGACTCCAGTAACACGGGTCCAGCTACCATAGACTGTGTTAGACTCCGATGACACGGGTCCAGCTACCATAGACTGTGTTAGACTCCAGTAACACGGGTCCAGCTACCATAGACTGTGTTAGACTCCAATAACACGGGTCCAGCTACCATAGACTGTGCTTAGACTCCGATGAAACAGGTCCAGCTACAATAAACTGTGCATAGACTCCAGTAACACGGGTCCAGCTACCATATACTGTGTTAGACTCCAGTAACACGGGTCCAGCTACCATAGACTGTGTTAGACTCCAGTAGCACGGGTACAGCTACCATAGACTATGTTAGACTCCAGTAACACGGGTACAGCTACCATAGACTGTGTTAGACTCCAGTAACACGGGTCCAGCTACCATAGACAGTGTTAGACTCCAGTAACACGGGTCCAGCTACCATAGACTGTGTGGGACTCCACTGGCACGGGTCCAGCTACCATAGACTGTATTAGACTCCGATGATACGTGTCCAGCTACAATAGACTGTGCATAGACTCCAGTAACACGGGTCCAGCTACCATATACTGGGTTAGACTCCAGTAACACGGGTCCAGCTACCATAGACTGTGTTAGACTCCAGTAACACGGGTACAGCTACCATAGACTATGTTAGACTCCAGTAACACGGGTACAGCTACCATAGACTGTGTTAGACTCCAGTAGCACGGGTCCAGATACCATAGACAGTGTTAGACTCCAGTAACACGGGTACAGCTACCATAGAGTGTGCTTAGACTCCGATGACACGGGTCCAACTACCATAGATTGTGTTAGACTCCAGTAACACGTGTACAGCTACCATAGACTGTGTTAGACTCCAGTAATACGGGTACAGCTACCATAGACTGTGTTATACTCCAGTAATACGGGTACATCTACCATATACTGTGTTAGACTCCAGTAATACGGGTACAGCTACCATAGTCTGTGCTAGACTCCAGTAACACGGGTCCAGATACCATAGACTGTGCTAGACTCCAGTAACACGGGTCCAGCTACCATAGACTGTGCTAGACTCCAGTAACACGGGTCCAGCTACCTTAGACTGTGTTAGACTCCAGTAATACGGGTACAGCTACTATAGACTGTGTTAGACTCCAGTAACACGGGTCCAGCTACCATAGACTGTGTTAGACTCCAGTAACACGGGTCCAGCCACCATAGACTGTGTTAGACTCCAGTAACACGGGTCCAGTTACCATAGACTGTGTGGGACTCCAATGGCACGGGTCCAGCTACCATAGACTGTATTAGACTCTGATGACACGGGTCCAGCTACCACAGACTGTGTTAGTCTCCAGTAACACGGGTCCAGCTACCATAGACTGTGTTAGTCTCCAGTAACACGGATCCAGCTACCATAGACTGTGTTAGACTCCAGTAACACGGGTCCAGCTACCATAGACTGTGTTAGACTCCGATGACACGGGTCCAGCTACCATATACTGTGTTAGACTCCAGTAACACGGGTCCAGCTACCATATACTGTGTTATACTCCATGGACACGGGTACAGCTACCGTAGACTATGTTAGACTCCGATAACACGGGTCCAGCTACCACATACTGTGTTAGACTCCGATAACACTGGTCCAGCTACCATAGACTGTGTTAGTATCCAATAACACGGGTCCAGCTACCACATACTGTGTTAGACTCCGATAACACGGGTCCAGCTACCATAGACTGTGTTATACTCCAGTAACACGGGTCCAGCCACCATAGACTGTGTTAGACTCCAGTAACACGGGTCCAGTTACCATAGACTGTGTGGGACTCCAATGGCACGGGTCCAGCTACCATAGACTGTATTAGACTCCGATGACACGGGTCCAGCTACCATAGACTGTGTTAGACTTCAGTAACACGAGTTCAGCTACCATATACTGTGATAGACTCCATGGACATGGGTACAGCTACCGTAGACTGTGTTAGACTCCGATAACACGGGTCCAGCTACCATAGACTGTGTTAGACTTCAGTAACACGAGTCCAGCTACCATATATTGTGATAGACTCCATGGACATGGGTACAGCTACCATAGACTGTGTTAGACTCCGATAACACGGGTCCAGCTACCATAGACTGTGTTAGACTCCAGTAACACGGGTCCAGCTACCATAGACTGTGTTAGACTCCGATGACACGGGTCCATCTACCATAGACTGTGTTAGACTCCAGCAACACGGGTCCAGCTACCATATACTGTGTTAGACTCCATGGACACGGGTACAGCTACCGTAGACTATGTTAGACTCCGATAACACGGGTCCAGCTACCACAGACTGTGTTAGACTCCGATAACACGGGTCCAGCTACCATAGACTGTGTTAGTCTCCAATAACACGGGTCCAGCTACCATAGACTCTGTTAGACTCCAATAACACTAGTCCAGCTACCATAGACTGTGCTTACACTCCGATGAAAGAGGTCCCGCTACAATAGACTGTGCATAGCCTCCAGTAACACGGGTCCAGCTACTATATACTGTGTTAGACTCCATGGACACGGGTCCAGCTACCATAGACTGTGATAGACTCCAGTAACGCGGGTACAGATACCATAGACTGTGTTAGACTCCAGTAACACGGGTCCAGCTACCATAGACTGTGTTGGACTCCAGTAACACGGGTCCAGCTACCATAGACAGTCTTAGACTCCAGTAACACTGGTCCAGCTACCGTAGACTGTGCTAGACTCCAGTAACACGGGTCCAGCTACCATATACTGTGTTAGACTCCAGTAACACGGGTCCAGCTACCATAGACTGTGTTAGACTCCAGTAACACGGGTCCAGCTACCATAGACTGTGTTAGACTCCAATGGCACGGGTCCAGCTACCATAGACTGTGTTAGACTCCAGTAACACGGGTCCAGCTACCATATACTGTGCTTAGACTCCGATGAAACAGGTCCAGCTACAATAGACTGTGCATAAACTCCAGTAACACGGGTCCAGCTACCATATACTGTGTTAGACTCCAGTAACACGGGTCCAGCTACCATAGACTGTGTTAGACTCCAGTAACACGCGTACAGCTACCATAGACTATGTTAGACTCCAGTAACACGGGTACAGCTACCATAGACTGTGTTAGACTCCAGTAACACGGGTCCAGCTACCATAGACAGTGTTAGACTCCAGTAACACGGGTACAGCTACCATAGAGTGTGCTTAGACTCCGATGACACGGGTCCAGCTACCATAGATTGTGTTAGACTCCAGTAACACGTGTACAGCTACCATAGACTGTGTTAGACTCCAGTAACACGGGTCCAGCTACCATAGACTGTGTTATACTCCAGTAACACGGGTCCAGCCACCATAGACTGTGTTAGACTCCAGTAACACGTGTCCAGCTACCACAGACTGTGTTAGACTCCGATAACACGGGTCCAGCTACCATAGACTGTGTTAGTCTCCAATAACACGGGTCCAGCTACCATAGACTCTGTTAGACTCCAATAACACTAGTCCAGCTACCATATACTGTGCTTAGACTCCGATGAAACAGGTCCCGCTACAATAGACTGTGCATATACTCCAGTAACACGGGTCCAGCTACCATATACTGTGTTAGACTCCAGTAACACGGGTCCAGCTACCATTGACTGTGTTAGACTCCAGTAACACGGGTACAGCTACCATAGACTATGTTAGACACCAGTAACACGGGTACAGCTACCATAGACTGTGTTAGACTCCAGTAACACGGGTCCAGCAACCATAGACTGTGTTAGACTCCAATAACACGGGTCCAGCTACCATAGACTGTATTAGACTCCAATAACACGGGTCCAGCTACCATAGACTGTGTTAGACTCCAGTAACACGGGTCCAGCTACTATATACTGTGTTAGACTCCAGTAACACGGGTCCAGCTACCGTAGACTGTGTTAGACTCCAGTAACACGGGTCCAGCTACCATAGACTGTGTTGGACTCCAGTAACACGGGTCCAGTTACCATAGACAGTCTTAGACTCCAGTAACACGGGTCCAGCTACCGTAGACTGTGCTAGACTCCAGTAACACGGGTCCAGCTACCATATACTGTGTTAGACTCCAGTAACACGGGTCCAGCTACCATAGACTGTGTTAGACTCCAGTAACACGGGTCCAGCTACCATAGACTGTGTTAGACTCCAATGGCACGGGTCCAGCTACCATAGACTGTGTTAGACTCCAGTAACACGGGTCCAGCTACCATATACTGTGCTTAGACTCCGATGACACGGGTCCAGCTACCATAGACTGTGATAGACTCCAGTAACACGGGTCCAGCTACCATATACTGTGTTAGACTCCAGTAACACGGGTCCAGCTACCATAGACTGTGTTAGACTCCAGTAACACGGGTCCAGCTACCATAGACTGTGTTAGACTCCAGTAACACGGGTCCAGCTACCATAGACTGTGTTAGACTCCAATGACACGGGTCCAGCTACCATAGACTGTGTTAGACTCCAGTAACACGGGTCCAGCTACCATAGACTGTGTTAGACTCCAGTAACACGGGTCCAGCTACCATAGACTGTGTTAGACTCCAGTAACACGGGTCCAGTACCATAGACTGTGTGACTCCAAGGTCCAGCTACCATAACTGTTTAGACTCCGATGACACGGGTCCAGCTACCATAGACTGTGTTAGACTCCAGTAACACGGGTCCAGCTACCATATACTGTGTTAGACTCCATGGACACGGGTACAGCTACCATAGACTGTGTTAGACTCCGATAACACGGGTCCAGCTACCATAGACTGTGTTAGACTCCAGTAACACGGATCCAGCTACCATAGACTGTGTTAGACTCCAGTAACACGGGTCCAGCTACCATAGACTGTGTTAGACTCCGATGACACGGGTCCAGCTACCATAGACTGTGTTAGACTCCAGTAACACGGGTCCAGCTACCATATACTGTGTTAGACTCCAATAACACAGTCCAGCTACCATAGACTGTGTTAGACTCCAGACGGTCCAGCTACATAACTGTGTAGACTCCAGTAACACGGGTCCAGCTACCATATACTGTGTTAGACTCCAGTAACACGGGTCCAGCTACCATAGACTGTGTTAGACTCCAGTAACACGGGTACAGCTACCATAGACTGTGTTAGACTCCAGTAACACGGGTCCAGCTACCATAGACTGTGTTAGACTCCAGTAACACGGGTCCAGCTACCATAGACTGTGTTAGACTCCAGTAACACGGGTCCAGCTACCATAGACTGTGTTAGACTCCAGTAACACGGGTCCAGCTACCATAGACTGTGTTAGACTCCAGTAACACGGGTCCAGCTACCATAGACTGTGTTAGACTCCAGTAACACGGGTCCAGCTACCATAGACTGTCTTAGACTCCAGTAACACGGGTCCAGCTACCATAGACTGTGCTAGACTCCAGTAACACGGGTCCAGCTACCATAGACTGTGTTAGACTCCAGTAACACGGGTCCGCTACCATAGACTGTGTTAGACTCCAGTAACACGGGTCCAGCTACCATAGACTGTGTTAGACTCCAGTAACACGGGTCCAGCTACCATAGACGTGTTAGACTCCAGTAACACGGGTCCAGCTACCATAACTGTGTAGATCCAGTAACACGGGTCCAGCTACCATAGACTGTGTTAGACTCCAGTAACACGGTCCAGCTACCATAGACTGTGTTAGACTCCAGTAACACGGGTCCAGCTACCATAGACTGTGTTAGACTCCAATGACACGGGTCCAGCTACCATAGACTGTGTTAGACTCCAGTAACACGGGTCCAGCTACCATATACTGTGTTAGACTCCAGTAACACGGGTCCAGCTACCATATACTGTGTTAGACTCCAGTAACACGGGTCCAGCTACCATAGACTGTGTTAGACTCCAGTAACACGGGTCCAGCTACCATAGACTGTGTTAGACTCCAATGGCACGGGTCCAGCTACCATAGACTGTGTTAGACTCCAGTAACACGGGTCCAGCTACCATAGACTGTGTTAGACTCCAATAACACGGGTCCAGCTACCATAGACTGTGTTAGACTCCAGTAACACGGGTCCAGCTACCATAGACTGTGTTAGACTCCGATGAAACAGGTCCAGCTACAATAGACTGTGATAGACTCCAGTAACACGGGTCCAGCTACCATATACTGTGTTAGACTCCAGGACTGTGTAGACTCCAGTAACACGGGTCCAGCTACCATATACTGTGTTAGACTCCAGTAACACGGGTACAGCTACCATAGACTGTTAGACTCCAGTAACACGGGTACAGCTACCATAGACTGTGTTAGACTCCAGTAACACGGGTCCAGCTACCATAGACTGTGTTAGACTCCAATGACACGGGTCCAGCTACCATAGACTGTGTTAGACTCCAATGACACGGGTCCAGCTACCATAGACTGTGTTAGACTCCGATAACACGGGTCCAGCTACCATAGACTGTGTTAGACTCCAGTAACACGGATCCAGCTACCATAGACTGTGTTAGACTCCAGTAACACGGGTCCAGCTACCATAGACTGTGTTAGACTCCGATGACACGGGTTCAGCTACCATAGACTGTGTTAGACTCCAGTAACACGGGTCCAGCTACCATATACTGTGTTAGACTCCATGGACACGGGTACAGCTACCATAGACTGTGTTAGACTCCAGTAACACGGGTCCAGCTACCATAGACTGTGTTAGACTCCGATAACACGGGTCCAGCTACCATAGACTGTGTTAGTCTCCAGTAACACGGATCCAGCTACCATAGACTGTGTTAGACTCCAGTAACACGGGTCCAGCTACCATAGACTGTTTTAGACTCCGATGACACGGGTCCAGCTACCATAGACTGTGTTAGACTCCAGTAACACGGGTCCAGCTACCATATACTGTGTTAGACTCCATGGACACGGGTACAGCTACCATAGACTGTGTTAGACTCCAGTAACACGGGTCCAGCTACCATATACTGTGTTAGACTCCAGTAACACGAGTCCAGCTACCATAGACCGTGTTAGACTCCAGTAACACGGATCCATCTACCATAGACTGTGTTAGACTGCAGTAACACGGGTCCAGCTACCATATACTGTGTTAGACTCCAGCCTCCATAGACTGTGTTAGACTCCAGTAACACGGATCCATCTACCATAGACTGTGTTAGACTCCAGTGACACGGGTCCAGCTACCATAGACTGTGCTTAGACTACGATGAAACAGGTCCAGCTACAATAGACTGTGCATAGACTCCAGTAACACGAGTCCAGCTACCATATACTGTGTTAGACTCCAGTAACACGGGTCCAGCTTCCATAGATTGTGTTAGACTCCAGTAACACGGGTCCAGCCTCCATAGACTGTGTTAGACTCCAGTAACACGGATCCAGCTACCATAGACTCTGTTAGACTCCAATAACACGGGTCCAGCTACCATAGACTGTGCTTAGACTCCGATGAAACAGGTCCAGCTACAATAGACTGTGCATAGACTCCAGTAACACGGGTCCAGCTACCATATACTGTGTTAGACTCCAGTAACACTGGTCCAGCTACCATTGACTGTGTTAGACTCCAGTAACACGGGTACAGCTACCATAGACTATGTTAGACTCCAGTAACACGGGTACAGCTACCATAGACTGTGTTAGACTCCAGTAACACGGGTCCAGCTACCATAGACAGTGTTAGACTCCAGTAACACGGGTCCAGCTACCATAGACTGTGTTAGACTCCAATAACACGGGTCCAGCTACCATAGACTGTGTTAGACTCCAATAACACGGGTCCAGCTACCATAGACTGTGTTAGACTCCAGTAACACGGGTCCAGCTACCATAGACTGTGTTAGACTCCAGTAACACGGGTCCAGCTACCATAGACTGTGTTGGACTCCAGTAACACGGGTCCAGCTACCATAGACAGTCTTAGACTCCAGTAACACGGGTCCAGCTACCGTAGACTGTGCTAGACTCCAGTAACACGGGTCCAGCTACCATATACTGTGTTAGACTCCAGTAACACGGGTCCAGCTACCATAGACTGTGTTAGACTCCAGTAACACGGGTCCAGCTACCATAGACTGTGTTAGACACCAATGGCACGGGTCCAGCTACCATAGACTGTGTTAGACTACAGTAACACGGGTCCAGCTACCATATACTGTGCTAGACTCCTGTAACACGAGTCCAGCTACCATATACTGTGTTTGACTCCAGTAACACGGGTCCAGCTACCATAGACTGTGTTAGACTCCAGTAACACGGGTCCAGCTACCATAGACTGTGTTAGACTCCAATGGCACGGGTCCAGCTACCATAGACTGCGTTAGACTCCAGTAACACAGGTCCAGCTACCATAGACTGCGTTATACTCCAGTAACACGGGTCCAGCTACCATAGACTGTGTTAGACTCCAGTAACACGGGTCCAGCTACCATAGACTGTGCTTAGACTCCGATGAAACAGGTCCAGCTACAATAGACTGTGCATAGACTCCAGTAACACGGGTCCAGCTACCATATACTGTGCTTAGACTCCGATGAAACAGGTCCAGCTACAATAGACTGTGCATAGACTCCAGTAACACGGGTCCAGCCACCATAGACTGTTAGACTCCGTAGACTCAAGTAACACGGGTACAGCTACCATAGACTGTGTTAGACTCCAGTAACACGGGTCCAGCTACCATAGACAGTGTTAGACTCCAGTAACACGGGTACAGCTACCATAGAGTGTGCTTAGACTCCGATGACACGGGTCCAGCTACCATAGATTGTGTTAGACTCCAGTAACACGTATACAGCTACCATAGACTGTGTTAGACTCCAGTAACACGGGTCCAGCTACCATAGACTGTGTTAGACTCCAGTAACACGGGACCAGCCACCATAGACTGTGTTAGACTCCAGTAACACGGGTCCAGTTACCATAGACTGTGTGGGACTCCAATGGCACGGGTCCAGCTACCGTAGACTGTATTAGACTCCGATGACACGGGTCCAGCTACCATAGACTGTGTTAGACTCCAGTAACACGGGTCCAGCTACCATAGACTGTATTAGACTCCGATGACACGGGTCCAGCTACCATAGACTGTGTTAGACTCCAGTAACACGGGTCCAGCTACCATATACTGTGTTAGACTCCATGGACACGGGTACAGCTACCATAGTCTGTGTTAGACTCCAGTAACACGGGTCCAGCTACCATAGACTGTGTTAGACTCCAGTAACACGAGTCCAGCTACCATAGACCGTGTTAGACTCCAGTAACACGGATCCATCTACCATAGACTTTGTTAGACTGCAGTAACACGGGTCCTGCTACCATATACTGTGTGAGACTCCAGTAACACGGGTCCAGCCTCCATAGACTGTGTTAGACTCCAGTAACACGGATCCATCTACCATAGACTGTGTTAGACTCCAGTGACACGGGTCCAGCTACCATAGACTGTGTTAGACTCCATGGACCCGGGTCCATCTACCATAGACTGTGTTAGACTCCAGTAACACGGGTCCAGCTACCATAGACTGTGTTAGACTCCATGGAACCGGGTCCAGCTACCATAGACTGTGTTAGACTCCATGGACCCGGGTCCACCTACCATAGACTTTGTTAGACTCCAGTAACACGGGTCCAGTTACCATAGACTGTGTGGGACTCCAATGGCACGGGTCCAGCTACCATAGACTGTATTAGACTCCGATGACACGGGTCCAGCTACCATAGACTGTGTTAGACTCCAGTAACACGAGTCCAGCTACCATATACTGTGATAGACTCCATGGACATGGGTACAGCTACCGTAGACTGTGTTAGACTCCGATAACACGGGTCCAGCTACCATAGACTGTGTTAGACTCCAGTAACACGGATCCAGCTACCATAGACTGTATTAGACTCCGATGACACGGGTCCAGCTACCATAGACTGTGTTAGACTCCAGTAACACGGGTCCAGCTACCATATACTGTGTTAGACTCCATGGACACGGGTACAGCTACCATAGACTGTGTTAGACTCCAGTAACACGGGTCCAGCTACCATAGACTGTGTTAGACTCCAGTAACACGAGTCCAGCTACCATAGACCGTGTTAGACTCCAGTAACACGGATCCATCTACCATAGACTGTGTTAGACTGCAGTAACACGGGTCCAGCTACCATAGACTGTATTAGACTCCAGTAACACGGGTCCAGCTTCCATAGACTGTGTTAGACTTCAGTAACACGGGTCCAGCCTCCATAGACTGTGTTAGACTCCAGTAACACGGATCCATCTACCATAGACTGTGTTAGACTCCAGTGACACGGGTCCAGCTACCATAGACTGTGTTAGACTCCATGGACCCGGGTCCATCTACCATAGACTGTGTTAGACTCCAGTAACACGGGTCCAGCTACCATAGACTGTGTTAGACTCCAGTAACACGAGTCCAGCTACCATAGACCGTGTTAGACTCCAGTAACACGGATCCATCTACCATAGACTGTGTTAGACTGCAGTAACACGGGTCCAGCTACCATAGACTGTGTGAGACTCCAGTAACACGGGTCCAGCTTCCATATACTGTGTTAGACTCCAGTAACACGTGTCCAGCCTCCATAGACTGTGTTAGACTCCAGTAACACGGATCCATCTAACATAGACTGTGTTAGACTCCAGTGACACGGGTCCAGCTACCATAGACTGTGTTAGACTCCATGGACCCGGGTCCATATAGTCCGCTCCATAGACTGTGTTAGACTCCAGTAACACGGATCCATCTACATAGACTGTGTTAGACTCCAGTGACACGGGTCCAGCTACCATAGACTGTGTTAGACTCCATGGACCCGGGTCCATTACCATAGACTGTGTTAGACTCCAGTAACACGGGTCCAGCTACCATAGACTGTGTTAGACTCCATGGAACCGGGTCCAGCTACCATAGACTGTGTTAGACTCCATGGACCCGGGTCCATCTACCATATACTGTGTTAGACTCCAGTAACACGGGTCCAGCTATCATAGACTGTGTTAGACTCCATGGAACCGGGTCCAGCTACCATAGACTGTGTTAGACTCCAATGACTCAGGTTTATTGTAACGCTCAATGAAATGATAATTATTTGCAGTAAATGCTATCGCACACCATCCACAAACACTGAAGTAATGTTCCGCATGATAACGTGTTAGTGTTGCACTTGTTTAACTTCTGACACTAAGTCAATCAGGAGTATTTCATGCGGAATAAACGAATTCTTAAAATAAGTGATTTATAGTTCGAGGAGTCATTACTCGTGCTTAGAATTGTATCACTGCCCTATCCTAGCATGCTCGTAAGAGTCGACTAGTCGTGCATGTTATATTGGTATGTACCCGATCAGTCGTCCAGTGTATAACACGTTGGGATCAGCCTGTCCGATTGGCGCAGTGGTTAGCGCGCTCGCTTCTCACAAATGCGACCTGGATTCGTTCCTCGGACCGGGAAGTATGTGAGATGGTACGGTGGTCGCCAGATCGGACAGGTGGTTTTTTCCCGGGTACTTCGGTTTCCTCCCACACGAATGACCATACATACGCTTTCATCCGCGCCAACGAGAGTGATTAATATAAGTTATTAAAACGTGCTTCGCAATCGTTGTAACAAATGTAACAAAATGTTTAAAGGGATCAGCTAGGTAACAGTTATTGCCCTTTGATTTTTTTAAAGAAATCACAATATTTTCCACCCGGATCCTGCTCTCAGTACCCATTGTCCGCCTCCACGGTCGAGTGGTCAAGGTCGCTGACTTGTATCCCATTGTAACCTATCATCAATGATGGTCACTGGTTCGAGCCCTGCTCAGGCCGTGTCTCATTGATATGAAAAAGTTAACAGTTTCTTACGGAGGCTTGTGCATCATATATTGGTTAACCGCTGGAGCCTGCCCAGGAAAGGTAAACTGCCCGTCGTTCAAATGGTCAACCGGTAGCGACGTTAAATAAACTTAAATAAAACGTACCCACTTGGTGGAATTTAAAGAAGCCTAATATCACCATAGTGTCATGGTGCAGTTTGATTGTCGTGGGGATCAGGTCAGTAACACCTGAGTTAATGCCCTTTAACACTTTCACCGCCAATGTCGTATAAAAGCGACTGCAAAAACCAGATAACCCGATCGAACATGACAGAACGTGCCGTCTGATAGGCTATATGCTGAAGCATCTGTCGGTAGAGCAAACAACATAGATCGTGATCAGACTCAGCGTTGCGCCGCGGCTGATCTGAATCGATGTTGTTTGCACATGCTCTGAATTTATTCAGCGCTGAAATAGTTTATTGACTGACAGTTTGATTATCAAGAGCCACTTCTCAATAAGCAATTAAATTCTGTGATATTTTATGAAACTTGAACACAAAAATGTATCACCATATGCCGTGGTGCATGTGTACTTTTCATCGGAATTGAGTCAATAACACTAGAGTTATTACCCTTTAATTGACTAAATATATCATAAATGTTTCACTTTACTTGTTTTTATTCTAGCACTCTTCAATCAATGACACACGATTATACAGCGAAAGGTCCGGAGTTCGAGCCTCGCTGGAGCCGTTGCGATTGTGCCCTTAGGCAAGGAATTTAAATTCCACGTTGGCTATTCTGTCTCCCTTGAGGCGATGCACTCCATCAGGAATGAGGTCTCGAGAGTGATTAATGTAAGTTGTAAAAACTTGTTTCACAATCGACCCAAAATAAATTTGTATAAACTAAGCGATTATACAGTAAAACCTGTCTTAAGCAGCCAACCACGAAAATCCCAGAAAAGGGTTGCTTAGCATAAATGGCTGCTTAATAGAGGTCAATTGTATAAAAAAACATAATGGCGAATCAGGAAGCGCTGACTGCTTAATACAGGTTGACTGCTTAACAGAGGTGATCGACTGTACTATTGAAAGGACCATAAGTGTCTAATACACTATGCAATATCAGCCAACTACACAGACGGATCTGTAGTCCAGTGGTAACACGTTGGACTGGTAATCCAAGGATCGCGGGTTCGATCCCCCGTCTAACCCTATTAAAAATAACAGTCTTTCAGATGGGACGTTAAACCGAGGTCTCGTGTTGGTGCTTAACACCTCTGGAATGGGTCTCTGTGTGTATCATGCACCATCCTCCAAAATCTAAAATGACTAATGTCTTCAGGAGGCGTCGCTCATATGGGCAACCGGTAGCGACGATAAATACACGTAAAACACACACACACATACTGTCTCAAATCTTAAGCCCAAGCTAATGTGATATGATTGGTTGATAGGTTGTGATCCTAGATTTGCTTTGGATTCAACAAATCCGAGTGCTTGGGATTGAGTTTGAGATTGGAGAACAGGTTATACCCCCCCCCCGAGTCTTTCAGGTGGGGCGTTCAACCGAGTTCTCGTGCCGGTGCTTTACATCGTGCACCTAAAAGAACCAAAGGAGACTCTGGAATGGGTCTCTATATGTATCATTGCACTATCCTCCAAAAATCTAAAATGACTAATCTCTTCAGGAGGCGTCGCTCATATGGGCAACCGGTAGCGACGATAAATAAACGTAAAACACACAGTATTATTTCTTGTGATGTATGGTTATTAATACTGTGGTAATGTGATAAAAAGGATTTTACACTCGTGGAGATTTCATATATAATGTAGGTGTGCGTATTCTATGTCCTAGTATATAGTTTAAACTTTATTTATTTTACAACGATTGCGAAGCAAGTTTTAACAATATTCATATTTTATGAAACGAGTTTTGAAATTTTGCTATTAAGCGAGCGAGCTTTATTTTGGCGAGCTTATTATCAACATTCCAACGCGAGTGTGAGATCCTATATATATTTTCTATTCAAAGTGAACTATCTCTTTTTTGCTTATCATATTTCTAGTTGCGTATGTTCATAGATTTAACTATTCATATTTAGTTACATATCTTATCAAGTTTATCAAGAAATTGTTAACAGCATTCAAAGTCCGTTGATTAATTCAGTAATGATAAACATACAACTTTTATACAAACTTATTTTAGCTCGATTGCGAAGCAAGTTCTTACAACTTATATTGTATGTTCCTTTAATGTCAAACCCCTCGCGGGGACTTAGCCATGTTTTCCTGGGCAGACTTAGCCGACCTAAGCGATTAACCAGTACTAAGCAATGTGTGTGAGGTGGCCTGACCGAGTATCGAACCCAGGACCGTTCGATTCCAAATCCGACGCTCTACCACTGGACCATGGACGCCACACATATTAATCACTCTCGAGACCTCATTCCTGATGGAATCCATCGTCACGAGGGAGAGAGAAGAGTGAACGTGGATCTTAAATGCCTTGCCTAAGATCGTAACGGCTCCAGCGGGGCTCGAACTCCGGATCGTTCGCACCTGAAGCGAACGCGCATCCACTGCGCTATCACGACTTCCACAATATAACAGGTATCAGATTGTATATACATTACCAACTATTTAGTGATTCAAGTTGTGGTATGATTAAATTACGCATCCATAGACGCTTATCATAAAGGAAGAGGTTAATGGTATTCCGAATAATAAAATGCAATACATAACTTCTATCAGAAAATATGAAAAGCTTATGATAACTTGGCTCGGGTGTGGGGTATGTTTATTGATCGTCGCTACCGGTTGCCCATATGAGCGACGCCTCCAATCTAGGAGGAAGTCGTGATAGCTCAGTGGCTGTGCGTTCGCTTCAGGTGCGAAATGTCTGGAGTTCGAGCCCCGCTGGAGCCGTTACGATTGTGCCCTTAGGCAAGGCATTTAAATTCCACGTTGTCTCTTCTCTCTCGCTCGTGGCGATGGATTCCATCAGGAATGAGGTCTCGAGAGTGATTAATATAAGTTGTAATAACTTGTTTCGCAATCGAGCTAAAATAAATTTGTATAGACTAAACTAGCGACACCTCCTGAAGAGATTTTTCATTTTAGATTTGTGGAGTCCCATCTGAGAAATGTTATTAGGGTCAGGGGGGGATCGAACCGGCGATCCCTGGATTACCAGTGCAGCGTATGATCAGAAACTCAATACGACCCGATTAATAATCTCGGTTTTAAAATATATTTATTTGACTGACCAGGCAAAATATATCGACGCCTGTTCCCAGGCTATATATCCTCTAGTATATAGTTTAAACTTTATTTATTTTACAATGATTGCGTAGCAAGTTCTAACAACTTATATTAATCACTCTCGTTGGCGCGGATGAAAGCGTAACTGTGGTCATTCCTGTGGGAGGAAACCGGAGTACCCGGAGGAAACCAACCTGTCCGATCTGGCGACCACCTCACATACTTCACAGTCCGAGGATTGAACCCGGGTTGCATTGGTGAGAAGCGAGCGCGCTAACCACTGCGCTAATCGGATCGCCTATAGCATATATATATATTAAATCATATCATAGACCGACTCCCTATTGATGGAGGAAGACCAGCATGCCACTCTTAGTAGAGTAGTATTTCCGGCAAGGACGCGCACACGCGGAGCACCACCAACCCTCCCCACGCCACATGGATAGCTTTCTCACATGCAATAATTAAACAATTTGGAATCAGTCTGTGTTACGGATACAATGTGCGCTTCGTAGTTGATAGTTTGTGAGTTCGAACACCGCCAGATCTACGGTGGTGGTGTTCTTAGTCCAGACACTTACATCTACATGTGGGGTAATGTTAGGGAATGCACCATTTGCACAAACATTCGTATCCACTGATTAACTTCCGGAAACCAGGCACAGTACGTGGCGGACGCAGTTATTAGTACGCTGTATTTGTAATCCAGGGGCCGCATGTTCGAACTCCCGTTATACCCATTCCTAATACCATAGTATTTCGGACACTACTTAACACCGAGGTATCATTTAGTTGAAGCAACGTCTATTCTGCTTGTCTTTACTGATGGTTCTCTGTCTGTATCATTGCACTAGCATCCACATTCTAAAATAACCAATCTCTCCAAGAGGCGTCTCTCATTTGTACAACCAGTAGCGACGATAAATAAACCCAGAAACACAGATTATACGCTTCACTGTGCTCTTCATAAATGATGCTCCACTAAGGTACATGCACGGTGCTCCTCATAAATGAGACTCCAATAGGGTAGATGCACGGTACTCCTCATAAATGAGGCTCCAATAGGGTAGATGCACTGTGCTCCTCATAAATGAGACTCCAATAGGGTACATGCACGGTGCTCCTCATAAATGAGGCTCCAATAGGGTAGATGCACTGTGCTCCTCATAAATGAGACTCCAATAGGGTACATGCACGGTGCTCCTCATAAGTGAGACTCCAATAGGGTAGATGCACTGCGCTCCTCATAAATGAAGCTACACTAGGGTAGATGCACTGTGCTCCTCATAAATGAAGCTACACTAGGGTAGATCCACTGTGCTCCTCATAAATAATGCACCAATAGGGTAGATGCACTGCGCTCCTCATAAATGAAGCTACACTAGGGTAGATGCACTGCGCGCCTCAAAAATGAAGCTACAATAGGGTAGATGCACTGTGCTCCTCATAAATGATGCACCAATAGGGTATATGCTCTGTGCTCCTCAGGGTAATGCACTGTGCTCCTCATAAATGAGCTCAATAGGTAATGCACTCGCTCCTAAATGATGCTCCAATAGAGTACATGCACTGTGCTCCTCATAAATGAGGCTCCAATAGGGTACATGCATTATGCTCCTCATAAATGAGATCCAATAGGGTACATGCACTGTGCTCCTCATAAATGAGGCTCCAATAGGGTACATGCACGGTGCTCCTCATAAATGAGGCTCCACTAGGGTAGATGCACTGTGCTCCTCATAAATGAAGCTCCAATAGAGTACATGCACTGTGCTCCTCATAAATGGACTCCAATAGGGTAGATGCACTGTGCGATCCTCATAAATGAGGCTCCAATAGGGTAGATGCACGGTGCTCCTCATAAATGAGGCTCCACTAGAGTACATGCACGGTGCTCCTCATAAATGAGGCTCCAATAGGGTAGATGCACTGCGCTCCTCATAAATGAAGCTACACTAGGGTAGATGCACTGTGCTCCTCATAAATGTTGCACCAATAGGGTACATGCACTGTGCTCCTCATAAATGATGCTCAAATAGGGTAGATGCACTGCGCTCTTCATAAATGAGGCTCCAATAGAGTACATGCACTGTGCTCCTCATAAATTAGGCTCCAATAGGGTAGATGCACTGCGCTCCTTATAAATGATGCTCCAATAGGGTAGATGCACTGCGCTCCTCATAAATGAAGCTACTCTTGGGTAGATGCACTGTGCTCCTCATAAATGATGCACCAATAGGGTACATGCACTGTGCTCCTCATAAATGATGCTCGAATAGGGTAGATGCACTGCGTTCTTCATAAATGAGGCTCCAATATAGTAGATGCATTATGCTCCTCATAAATGAGGCTCCAATAGGGTACATGCATTATGCTCCTCATAAATGAGACTCCAATATGGTACATGCACGGTGCTCCTCATAAATGAGACTGCAATAGGGTAGATGCACTGCGCTCCTCATAAATGAAGCTACACTAGGGTAGATGCACGGTGCTCCTCATAAATGAAGCTACACTAGGGTACATGCACGGTGCTCCTCATAAATGATGCACCAATAGGGTAGATGCACTGCGCTCCTCATGAATGAAGCTACACTAGGGTAGATGCACTGCGCTCCTCATGAATGAAGCTCCACTAGGGTACATGCACGGTGTTCCTCATAAATGATGCACCAATAGGGTAGATGCACTGCGCTCCTCAGAAATGAAGCTACACTGGGGTAGATGCACTGTGCTCCTAAAAAATGATGCACCAATAGGGTACATGCTCTGTGCTCCTCATAAATGATGCACCACTAGGGTACATGCACTGTGCTCCTCATAAATGAGGCTCCAATAGAGTACATGCATTATGCTCCTCATAAATGAAGGTCCAATAGAGTACATGCACTGTGCTCCTCATAAATGATGCTCCAATAGGGTAGATGCACTGCGCTCTTCATAAATGAGGCTCCAATAGGGTACATGCACTGTGTACCTCATAAATGATGCTCCAATAGGGTAGATGCACTGCGCTCTTCATGAATGAGGCTCCAATAGAGTAGATGCAGTATGCTCCTAATAAATGAAGCTACACTAGGGTAGATGCATTATGCTCCTTATAAATGAAGGTCCAATAGAGTACATGCACTGTGCTCCTCATATATGAGACTCCAATAGAGTACATGCACTGTGCTCCTCATAAATGCGACTCCGATAGGGTAGATGCACTGCGGTCCTCATAAATGATGCTCCAATAGAGTACATGGACTGCGCTCCTCATAAATGAGGCTCCAATAGGGTAGATGCACTGTGCTCCTCATAAATGAGGCTCCACTAGGGTACATGCACGGTGCTCCTTATAAATGAGACTCCAATACGGTAGATGCACTGCGCTCCTCATAAATGAAGCTACACTAGGGTAGATGCACTGTGCTCCTCATAAATGATGCACCAAAAGGGTACATGCACTGTGCTCCTCATAAATGAGGCTCCTATAGGGTAGATGCACTGCGCTCCTCATAAATGAAGCTACATTAGTGTAGATGCACTGTGCTCCTCATAAATGATGCACCAACAGGGTACATGCACAGTGCTCCTCATAAATGATGCTCAAATCGGGTAGATGCACTGCACTCTTCATAAATGAGGCTCCTATAGAGTACATGCACTGTGCTCCTCATAAATGAGGCTCCAATAGGGTAGATGCACTGCGCTCCTCATAAATGATGTTCCAATAGGGTAGATGCACTGCGCTCCTCATAAATGAATCTACACTAGGGTAGATGCACTGTGCTCCTCATAAATGATGCTTGAATAGGGTAGATGCACTGCGCTCTTCCTAAATGAGGCTCCAATAGAGTAGATGCATTATGCTCCTCATAAATGAGGCTCCAATAGGGTACATGCATTATGCTCCTCATAAATGAGATTCCAATAGGGTATATACACAGGTGCTCTTCATAAATGAGGCTCCAATAGGGTACATGCACGGTGTTCCTCATAAATGAGGCTCCAATAGGGTAGGTGCACGGTGCACCTCATAAATGAAGCGCCACTAGGGCAGATGTACTGTGCTCCTCATAAATGGGCTCCAATAGGGTAGATGCACTGTGCTCCTCATAAATGAGGCTACAATAGGGTAGATATACGGCGCCCCTCATAAATGATGCTCCAATAGGGTACATGCACGGTGCTCCTCATAAACGAAGCTACAATAGGGTAGATATACGGCGCTCCTCATAAATGATGCTCCAATAGGGTACATGCACGGTGCTCCTCATAAACGAAGCTCCAATAGCGTAGCTGCACGGTGCTCCTCATAAATAAGGCTCCAATAGGGTAGCTGCATGGTGCTCCTCAAAAATGAGACTCCATTAGGGTAGACACACTGCGCTCTTCATAAATGAGGCTCCAATAGGGTAGATGTACTGCGCTCCTCATAAATGAAGCTACACTAGGGCAGATGCACTGCACTCCTCATACATGAAGCTACACTAGGGTAGATGCACTGTGCTCCTCATAAATGAAGCTACACTAGGATAGATGCACTGTGCTCCTCATAAATGATGCTCCAATATGGTAGATGTACTGTGCTGCTCATAAATGAGGCTCCAATAGAGTAGATACATTGTGCTTCTCATAAATGAGGCTCCAATATTGTAGATGCACTTCATAAATGAGGCTCCAATAGAATAGATACATTGTGCTGCTCATAAATGAGGCTCCAATATTGTAGATGCACCTCATAAATGAGGCTCCAATAGGGTAGACACATTTGCAATTGCCGAGATATACCGAGATATACGAATGACAGTATACAGTTATTCATTTCTCTTTAGGTCACGGTACACACATACCAGCGAGTTCATGTCAAAGCAGATCTATTTTGAAATAGCTGGAATGCTTGTAGTTGGACTAATTAACATCGAAGTCTCCAAGATAATTGAATTGATTTATTTATGTAAGCATTGCTTAGACATACTTCATGAGGCATCGTACTTGTTCGACATCAAACCATGCGAATTAATGAGGAGAACAAACGAGACAGAAAGGTCTGAGTATTTGTCGTCGCATGCGCACACAGCCACTTATCTTTTCTGTTTGTTTCTTGTGGGGATCCAGAAAGGTCTGAGTATTTGTCGTCGCATGCGCACACAGCCACTTATCTTTTCTGTTTGTTTCTTGTGGGGATCCAGAAAGGTCTGAGTATTTGTCGTCGCATGCGCACACAGCCACTTATCTTTTCTGTTTGTTTCTTGTGGGGATCCAGAAAGGTCTGAGTATTTGTCGTCGCATGCGCACACAGCCACTTATCTTTTCTGTTTGTTTCTTGTGGGGATCCAGAAAGGTCTGAGTATTTGTCGTCGCATGCGCACACAGCCACTTATCTTTTCTGTTTGTTTCTTGTGGGGATCCAGAAAGGTCTGAGTATTTGTCGTCGCATGCGCACACAGCCACTTATCTTTTCTGTTTGTTTCTTGTGGGGATAGAAAGGGATAGAAAGTACTGCCTACAGCATGTATTTCACGAGAACTCTTCGTATATTTATTGTTTGAGGAATTCATACAAATTAATTTTAGCTCGATTGTGAAACAAGTTCTTCCAGCTTATATTGATCACTATCGAAACCTCATTCGTGTTGGAATCTATCGCCACGAGGGAGAGAGAAGAGTGGAGCAACGTGGAATTTAAATGCCTTGCTGCCTAAGGGCACAATCGTAACGGCTGCTGGGCTCGACCCGGACCTTTCGAACCTGAAGCGAACGCGCATCAACTGCGCTATCACGACTTTCACCTTATCTAAGTTTATTTAACGTCGCTACCGGTTGCCCATTTGAGCGACGGGCAGCTTACCTAACAACACCTTTTCTGGGTAGGCTCCAACGGATAACCAGTACTTGGTGCACCGACCTCTGTAATACAAAGAGGCATTGTCTGAGCGGGAGCTCGAACCCGTGACCATAGATTACAGTGGTATACAAGTCAGCGACCGTAACCACTCGACTACGGAGGCGGACTACCATCATTGACCATTGTCCAATTGGCTAAAGATGACATGGGTTACATTCGTTTGTCCTTTGGGTGGTTTAGACTCGCATCAACGGTTTATGTCACATCATATACAGCGGTGAGGAGCAAGTCATTTTAAGTCAACGAACTCAACAACTCGGCCACCTAAGCACATCTATATACGACGTTTAAATATCAGAAATACCACTGATGACCATAAATTTGTATAAACTAACTTTAATTTAGATAAAAATAAATGAATGATGGGAGAGGAATTATTCCATAACCTAGTTGCAAGCGTATAGCCCAATACTGTTCTCGGTATGGACTTATGAAATCACTTGGCATGTCATAATTATCTGTTGTATGCTCCTATATTATTATAATGTATAAATAGTACTAGATGTGAGTGATAGTGAGTGATAGTGAGTGATGGTGAGTGATGGTGAGTGATAGTGAGTGATAGTGTGTGATGGTGTGTGAATGAGTACACTCATTTCCACCAAATTGATGAAACCGAACACTTATTCTTCTATCGTTAACAGGATAGGTTGCAAAACTATTTAAAAGTATAACAAATACTAATACAGTCCACTTCCGCTATGTCAAAGTCGGTAATGTCAAATTCTCCGGTTATCTCGAAGTCGGATCAAAATGCCATTTCAGACACTATCATTTGACATATACCTACCAAGCTACGTTTATATCGAATTTCGTTAAGTCAAACGTCGGCTATGTCGAAGTATTTTGTTAGATCCGACGAAATTCGACAAAACGGATGTAGAATATCATAACATTAGTATATTTTACATTGCAGAATTTATATTGTATATGTTCTCCATTTATACATGCTATATTATTTTACGTTGTAATCTTTATTTGCAATGCACGAATTGTGTATTTTTTTGTTAATTTTTACCTCGATTTGTTTAAACATTACATCTGTATATTTTGATTTACAGGCTTTGTGGTATGGATTTGAAAGTATACTTGAGTTTTTCTTTTGCTACACATATCGGGTGATACGAACAAACAAAACATGAATATGTCTTTAATAATAAAGATATGAAAGAAGTTGAATGGAATAGTTCACATGAGTATTCCCATTTTCGTGAAACACTAAATCACACACACGGTGACAATAATCCTGGATTTGTTCATTTAACTGTTACGTAAACCTATGCACACATTTTCCACTTGACCATTACATGCATCATAACAAGGTCTCGTGGTGGTCATCTTTCATCGCTTTATTTACTTCTAGGACCCACTTCTTAATCCATAAAGATTTCTCATCGTCCATCAGTTCATTTTCTTTGATATATTTGTGCACATCGTTGTACGCATACGAGTCATTCACATTTCTCCATGTTTTCCATGTTCTCGCTGAAGCACTTCTGGGCTTGGATGTGCTATCATTTGTCATTGATAAAGGATTTGGAGTATGTTTGTCCTCGTCCATCTTCTCATGCGATTGTTCAGAAGGCACTTTTTCGTTCTCAATTGTAACGGACATTTCATTTTTGGACGTCGGAGTCTCTCTGAAAACTCCCACTTGTCTGCTAATTCTATTATGCTCTGCTTCGAACTGATTATCAACTTCTTGTTTTAACTTTTTAATCTTTTCCTTGTATTGTTCCTCGTGCCATCGACGGAATTGTTCGATTTTCTTTCTTATTGAGAACGACTCATCACCCTTGCCACGGCTTTGCTCTCTTTGTTTTCTTTCAGCTCGTTTGTACAATCCCATTTGATTACTCTGAATTGCAAGTTCTTTCATATCGGCTCTATCCAAATCGTGTTCATTAAAACTATTGCTTTTTCTACCATGTCGACCGCGAGGCCTTTTGTCTTGAGCCGGTGAAGAAATAGTTGGAATTTTCTGTAGGCTTGAAAACGTTGCTTCGTGTTGAAGCTCCGGTTCGTGTTTATACTCTACTATGTTTCCTGAATACTTTGATAGTCTAGAACTTTCCCTTGGGAAGGTTGCATTTGGGTCAATGTTAGTAATCTGGGTATGCAGCACATACGGTGTTGTTACGTCACTCACTCTGTTCACATGTGAAACATACGGGGTCCTGATTTCCTTTCGTTTCATTGAATGATTAACAAACTGGAAATTTTCCTTTCTATCTTGTGGCGTATGATTGTGGATTGTCATATTTTGAGGGGAATTATGTTGAGAGATTGGCGGTAAATGAGACTCTAGACTTCGAGGATCTCGCGTCAGTATCTTCTTCACGCCGGCTCTCCTCTTTATTGCCATTTTAGTAGCCCCTTTGCTACCAGCAGAAACGTCTAGTGTCCTTCTAGTGTAGTCTGCATGATGTGTTGGTGATACAATACCATCATCGTTACCAACTGCTGTTGTATATTTTAGCATCGTATTCTGAATCTGAACATTCACCTAATCTACTTAATCAGTATATGTTTTATAGTCTGCTGGACTTCATACATCCAGAGTGTTAGCTTTGTTATGTTTCCTGTAGTAGACCAACACACACTATTTGATTGACACCATAGATATATTGTGTTGTTCCAATGCCATGTTGTTATGTAACTGTGTAGCGGTTAGATTACATGTAATTTTCGAAATCCTTTTCTTCCTGAAACGACATAAAAATTAATGTCAAAAGATGGGAGCAATATAAAAATCCAAATAATCTGATAATAAGGCTTAACGTTTAAATAGTATGGTTTTCGCTTAACTCTTTCCCTCATAGAAGCACCCCCTGAGACGTCATTACCAATATGACATACATTGACAATGTAGTAGCCAAACCAATGTTCATAATAAAGGCCAGACTCAAATGTGGTCCCAGTAATATCTATGGAGGTGGGATAGATATGATGACTACTTATCCACTGCATGATAGCTAAATGGCTGTCGTTTGTATGGAGATATGATAGTATATTAACCTAAATCTCCAAGAAGGAAATGGTTAAGCTTTCCAAGGAATGATTGAGTTTTCTCAGTAAAAGCAAAGGTTATCTTTCACTGTTTTGCACAGTGGAAGGCGGCATTTTCTCTTCCGCAGCTTGAAATCGTTCCTGTGAGGAAGTTATTCAGGTGGTTTGCGCAAGGTCAGTGGTTCTACCCAAGTGCCCATCCGTGCCTGAAATATTGCTCGTAATGGCATATGACGTCTTTCTCCAACATTAATAGCTATGCACTCAACACAATTCGTAATCGGTCACCTGGTGTTTTATAAATTATTTGGTACCAACTAATAACCACAGGCACCAGATACAAACATTTTTTTGGCCTATGATCATATAGTAAGTAAACATTAAAAAAATATTTGTTGGCCTAAGGTCATATAGTAAGTAATGCATGTTATACTAGAATATACATCAATTCATTATATAAAGATCTGTAATAAAATGTATCAAATAAGACAATATGAATATGTTTACTATATAGTTATTAGTTTGCTCCAAATATTGTCAAACACCAGGTGACCAATTGTGAATGTTGTTGAGTGTATAGTCGTCATGTGACCTAAGCTATTTGTGTGGCATTAAACCCCAAAACAAAGAAACAGACACATTAAAATACTATAAGCACATACTGCATATTCGAACATACAATCACACCTATATTAGTGATCACCTATATTAAACAGCCAACCTGCATTTAGCAGCCAGTTTTTAGATTCACATTATGTTACTTTGTTATACATTCACCTCTAACACACAGCCACAGGTGCTAAGCAGCCATGTTTTGTAATTAAGCTTGTAATTAAGCTTCCTGCTTAAGACTGATTCGGGAAGGAAGGGCCGTAACTAATGTTGCTAGAACTTGTGACCCGACCCGTTTGCTTTTCTTGAACGTGTCATGTTTTGGTATTATATATAATATACTACAGGACATAGGAAACGCACACATACATTATACGATTATTATTACATGTAATCGAAATACGAAGGATTCCATCAAAGATATATCACATCTTTATTACAAAACACAAACTGAACAACTAAAAAAATTCCAAAATGTTTAAAACTATGTATTATATATATCCGAAGTGTGCGTTTTCTATGTCATCTAATATATGTAAAATGAATCGAGCAATAGAATCTGATTAAACTGGAACCACTTATAACAGGGTTTACTGTACTGTTATGTTCTTATCGCTTCGATTTTAACCCTCTGAGATATGACATAAGTATGAAGTCATTGTGAAATATAACATTTCAAAAAGTAGCTATTTCATTTCCAATAATCTAATTACCATTCTTGTCCTAAGAAAATACACAAAGCTACGGTATTGTTCTGTATTATCGCCAAAATACAATAATCAACTTGCATTGTAAAACGAAACCATAAATTGAATCGAGAAATGACAGATTTACAAAACGTTGAAGCCCCCACTGCTAATTTCTATCCCGTTGTGTTCAATACTGACATATATATAGTAAAACATGCGTGTGACAATATAGAACAACATGGGTCTCTAGTCGCTATTGGTAGTTGTGACAATATAGAAGAACATGGGTCTCTAGTCGCTATTGGTAGTTGGCCAACCGGAGAAGAAGTGAAATTGTTTAAGCTTTTGTTTTTAGTGAAGTGTATACGTCAATGCATAGGTGAACGCCGTACTTTTTTTAGACATATCTGAATTTATATAAAGGTTTCCTTTGTTGAAAACATATATCACGGTAGGATCAGTGCGAATCGGCATTATGATTACTGATTTGAACTTTAGGCATATGTTTGAGAAAGAAGATAAGGATGAGCATAGCACATCCAAGAGTTGCAGATTAAGGAAATCCAACCACAGGGCTGAAGATGCGTGCAGAGAACGGAGGATCTGTCGAATTCTTTACCCGCATCTTCAGCCCGAGCGTGTGATTTCCTTAACTTTTATGGATATGCTTGATTTATTTTCTCAAAATTTGTATGCCTTTGATGCACTTTATTTTCTTTTATTATTTACGTTTATTTAACGGCGCTACCGGTTGCTGCTTTCTTTTATTATTTAAGTTTATTTAACGGCGCTACCGGTTGCTGCTTTCTTTTATTATTTACGTTTATTTAACGGCGCTACCGGTTGCTGCTTTCTTTTATTATTTAAGTTTATTTAACGTCGCTACCGGTTGCTACTTTCTTTTATTATTTACGTTTATTTAACGGCGCTACCGGTTGCTGCTTTCTTTTATTATTTACGTTTATTTAACGTCGCTACCGGTTGCTACTTTCTTTTATTATTTAAGTTTATTTAACGTCGCTACCGGTTGCCCATTTGAGCGGCGGGTCGTACACCTAACAACACCTTTCCTGGGCAGGCTCCAGCGGTTAACCAGTACTTGGTGCAATCAGCTCCACAACAAACTGTCAACTCTTTCATCTAAATGAAATACGGTCTGAGCGGGGCATGACGCACGCACGCACGCACGCACGCACGCACGCACGCACGCACGCACGCACGCACGCACGCACGCACGCACGCACGCACGCACGCACGCACGCACGCACGCACGCACGCACGCACGCACACAGGAATGGCGTATTGTGATGAGGTCACTGGAATGAGACTATTTATTCACTTTGATGTTGATTGTCATATAAAAGTAAACATAACGTACATGTTACATTTAATTGTTTAATGCTAAACGTTTACACCCAATACAGGCACAGATTCACATGATCTATAACATTAACACTCACACTAAAAGGAACTAATAAATAACAAGATTTAAAGGGAGTTACCGCCTGCTATATATACAAAAATGGTGCCGATGAAGGCGTAAAATAAAAATAAACGCGAGTTCAGTCGCACTGTGATTAGAAGCGGGGTGCAAACAATACAGCTGCATTGTGGGTCAAATGGTTATAGTAGGCATGTAAACAACACGTGAATGGTTGCGATATGGATTGTATCATCGATGACGTATCGCTGTTTTTTATAAGGACATAACTACACGACTGTATTCTGATTTTACCGGTATCCAATGAATCGATGTAAATTTGGACACGGAAACAAACGGAAACTACCGGACTTGTTCGTGATATCTAATTTGCATAAAGTAGTTCCCTTGTCTACCCGGTTAGACAGCTGTATCTAACACACCCAAAATCGGCGCGAAAAGCCTGTATATAGGTGAGAGAAAAAGGCGTGACATGATTTTGGCTGCCGATATGGTTTTTGGCGTCAGGTGAAGTTCAATTGTTTGAAACCCACGTGTATACCGGCAAAAATAACCAGGTGCTTTTAAAAAATACAATGAAATAAGTGTTACAATTAAAAGCAAAAATAACCAGGTGCTTTAAAAAAAATACACAATGAAATAGGTGTTACAATTAAAAGGAAGAATAACCAGGTGCTTTTAAAAAATACAATGAAATCGGTGTTACAATTAAAAGGAAGAATAACCAGGTGCTTTTAAAATACAAATACAATGAAATAGGACCAGGTACCTTTTAGAAAACATACTGTTCCTTTCTTAACCGGCATGTGATTGTTTGGCTTATTTTTAATACGGTACATTAAAATGATTAAAATCAAGCACAGCTTTGGCTTAATTTAAATCCTCTTGTGGCTGCGAGAAGTGGCATAATCAGTTTGCTAATGCAACCACTTTCTTTTAAATATTATTCTTAAGCCGTTTCCTTAACATGTACATAGTTCTGTATTCAAGATCAAGTGTCCCTGGTTGATACTAGGTCACCGCGCGAACATAGTGTCCACACGGGCTGAGAACATAGTGTCCTCGCGGGTAGCGAACATAGTGTCCTCGCGGGCAGCGAACATAGTGTCCTCGCGGGCAGCGAACATAGTGTCCTCGCGGGTAGCGAACCTAGTGTCCTCGCGGGCAGCGAACATAGTGTCCTTGTGGGCAGCGAACATAGTGTACTCGCGGGCAGCGAACATAGTGTCCTCACGGGCAGCGAACATAGTGTCCTCGCTGGCAGTGAACAAAGTGTCCTCGCGGGCGTGTCCTCGCGGGCAGCGAACATAGTGTACTCGCGGGCAGCGAATATAGTGTCCTCGCGGGCAGCGAACATAGTGTCCTCGCGGGGAGCGAACATAGTGTCCTCGCGGACAGCGAACATACTGTCCTCACGGGCAGCGAACATAGTGTACGAGCGGGCAGCGAACACAGTGTACTCGCGGGCAGCGAACATAGTGTACTCGCGGGCAGCGAACATAGTGTACTCGCGGGCAGCGAACATAGTGTACTCGCGGGCAGCGAATATAGTGTCCTCGCGGCAGTGACCAAAGTGTCCTCGCGGGCAGCGAACATAGTGTCCTCACGGGTAGCGAACATAGTGTCCTCGCGGGCAGCGAACATAGTATCCCCGCGGCAGCGAACATAGTGTACGCGCGGGCTGCGAACATAGTGTACTCGCGGGCAGCCAACATAGTGTACTCGCGGGCAGCGAACATAGTGTCATCACGGGCAGCGAACATAGTGTCCTCGCTGGCAGTGAACAAAGTGTCCTCGCGGGTAGCGAACATAGTGTCCTCGCGGGCAGCGAACATAGTGTACGAGCGGGCAGCGAACATAGTGTCCTCACGGGCAGCGAACATAGTGTCCTCACGGGCAGCGAACATAGTGTCCTCGCGGGCAGCGAACATAGTGTCCTCGCGGGCAGCGAACATAGTGTCCTCGCGGGCAGCGAACATAGTGTACCCCGCGGGCAGCGAACATAGTGTCCTCGCTGGCAGCGAACATAGTGTCCTCGCTGGCAGCGAACATAGTGTCCTCACGGGCAGCGAACATAGTGTCCTCACGGGCAGCGAACATAGTGTCCTCGCGGGCAGCGAACATAGTGTCCTCGCGGGCAGCGAACATAGTGTACTCGCGGGCAGCGAACATAGTATACTCGCGGGCAGCGAACATAGTGTCCTCGCGGGCAGCGAACGTAGTGTCCTCGCGGGCAGCGAACATAGTGTCCTCACGGGCAGCGAACACAGTGTCCTCGCGGGCAGCGAACATAGTGTACTCGCTGGCAGCGAGCATAGTGTACCCCGCGGGCAGCGAATATAGTGTCCTCGCGGGCAGCGAACATAGTGTCATCACGGGCAGCGAACATAGTGTACTCGCGGGCAGCGAACATAGTGTCCTCGCGGGCAGCGAACATAGTGTCCTCGCGGGCAGCGAACATAGTGTCCTCGCGGGCAGCAAACATAGTGTCCTCGCGGGAAGCGAACATAGTGTCCTCGCTGGCAGCGAACATAGTGTACTCGCGGGCAGCGAACACAGTGTCCTCGCGGGCAGCGAACATAGTGTGCTCGCGGGCAGCGAACATAGTGTCCTCGCGGGCAGCGAACATAGTGTCCTCACGGGCAACGAACATAGTGTCCTCGCGGGCATCGAACATATTGTACGAGCGGGCAGCGAACATTGTGTACGAGCGGGCAGCGAACATAGTGTCCTCGTGGGCAGCGAACATAGTGTCCTCGCGGGCAGCGAACATAGTGTCCTCGCGGGCAGCGAACATAGTGTCCTCACGGGCAGCGAACATAGTGTCCTCACGGGCAGCGAACATAGTGTCCTCGCGGGCAGCGAACATAGTGTCCTCGCGGGCAGCGAACATAGTGTACTCGCGGGCAGCGAACATAGTGTCCTCACGGGCAGCGAACATAGTATACTCGCGGGCAGCGAACATAGTGTCCACGCGGGCAGCGAACATAGTGTCCTCGCGGGCAGCGAACATAGTGTCCTCACGGGCAGCGAACACAGTGTCCTCGCGGGCAGCGAACATAGTGTCCTCGCTGGCAGCGAACATAGTGTACCCCGCGGGCAGCGAACATAGTGTCCTCGCTGGCAGCGAACATAGTGTACTCGCGGGCAGCGAACATAGTTTCCTCGCGGGCAGCGAACATAGTGTGCTCGCGGGCAGCGAACATAGTGTCCTCGCGGGCAGCGAACATAGTGTCCTCACGGGCAGCGAACATAGTGTCCTCGCGGGCATCGAACATAGTGTCCTCGCGGGCAGCGAACATAGTGTACTCGCGGGCAGCGAATATAGTGTCCTCACGGGCAGCGAACATAGTGTTCTCGCGGGCAGCGAACATAGTGTCCTCGCTGGCAGCGAACATAGTGTACTCGCGGGCAGCGAACATAGTGTACTTGCGGTCAGCGAACATAGTGTCCTCGCGGCGTGTCCTCGCGGGCGTGTCCTCGCGGGCAGCGAATATAGTGTACTTGCGGTCAGCGAACATAGTGTCCTCGCGGGCAGTGAACATAGTGTCCTCGCGGGCAGCGAACATAGTGTCCTCGCGGGCAGCGAACATAGTGTACTCGCGGGGCAGCGAATATAGTGTCCTCACGGGCAGAGAACATAGTGTCCTCGCGGGCAGCAAACATAGTGTCCTCGCTGGCAGCGAACATAGTGTACACGCGGGCAGCGAATATAGTGTCCTCACGGGCAGCGAACATAGTGTCCTCGCGGGCATCGAACATAGTGTCCTCGCGGGAAGCGAACATAGTGTCCTCGCGGGACACAACACACACACATTGCCTAAAACTGGTTAACCGCATAGGTCGGCTAACCTGGTCTAGGAAAACAATATGTGTGCATGCATGTGACCGTAGGAACAAACTCTGCTATGACCCCCCCCCCCGATTGGGGATATGGAAAAACTAGCTGTTAGTATAGGACCATAAACCGTGTTAAGAAGGGTCGATTGGATAAATAGACATGTGTGTATATAGACAATTATTATTAATTTTATTATCTTTTTTTTACGTTTATTTATCGTCGCTACCAGGTTGCCCATATGAACGACGCCTCCTGAAGAGACGCGAGATTAGTCATTTTAGAGTTTTGGAGGATAGTGCTATGATACAGACAGAGACCCATTCCAGAATCACCTCTGGTTCTTTTACGTGCACGGTGTAAAGCACCGACACGAGACCTCGGTTTAAAGTCTCATCTGAAAGACTGTTAATTTTATTATGGTCAGATCGAACCTGGACTACAAATCCGCCCTTTTTATCATCAAACATCATTTTATATTATCTACGACAGTGATATCTTTTGAATCATCCGTGAACTAGTTTCGCGTTTAAACTGATACAAAAAAGAAACTGTGCACTTGCCTTAAGTGGTAAAATTTATATCCTTAATTAGAAAAAAATATAGGCAAATTTGGTATGAAAATGTGCGAACTATTGGCTAAATTGGTACATTGTGTGAAGGATTTGTGTGTGTGTTTTATGTTTATTTATCGTCGCTACCGGTTGCCCATATGAGCGACGCCTCCTGAAGAGATTAGTCAGTTTAGGTTTTTGGAGGATAGTGCAATGATACAGAGAGAGAGAGAGACCCATTCCAGAGTCTCCTCTGGTTCTTTTACGTGTACGGTGTAAAGCACCGACACGAGATCTCGGTTTAACGTCCCATCTGAAAGACTGTTAATTTGTATTAGGGTCAGACGGGGGATCGAACCTGCGATCCCTGGATTACCAGTCTAGCGTGTTACCACTGGACTACATATCCGTCTGTGAAGGATTATTTTCTTCACTCATAAAATCCATAATTCCAAAATCTGTAACAAAAATGTAACGCTCAATATAAAAGTCCACAGTTTCTATTTGGTACCAGTATGTTCGACAATCAAAAATGGTAATTTATGCAACCACATACAGAGCTATTTACAATCTTGTATACATTCATGTAATTATCCTTAACTCAAATTTCATAGACAAATGCTGAAACCAACCGCTATTTACAGCAACTAATAAACAGATAGACATTTATAACATGAACGAGTTTGTATCAGATTCAATAATAATAGTGGAAGTCGTGATAGCGCAGTAGTAGCGCGTTCGCTTCAGGTGCCAAAGGTCCGGAGTTCGAGCCCCGCTGGAGCCGTTACTAGTGTGCCCTTAGGCAAGGCATTTTAAATTCCACGTTGCCTCTTCTCTCTCCCTCGTGGTGATGGATTCCATCAGGAACGAGGTTTCGAGAGTGATTAATATAAGTTGAAATAACTTGTTTTGCAATCGAGCTAAAATAAATTTGTATAAACTAATAATAATAGCTATGAAAGATGTCCTTATAGTATATGTGTGTAAAATAAGAAATTGAATCACGTGACCGTAACTAGGGCCGTAACCATGGTAACTAGAACTGTTGTATTCATATTATAAAACGAATCGTGCAATAAAATAACATTAAACTAAACATGAACCAAATTGCGATTCCACTCAATGTGTGGCATGCATATGTCCTCAAATAAAGACAAACATGTATTTGCTTTTTAAGTTTGTTGAAATACATATTCCTAAATGAAATACATCTTTATTTGGACCTACTTTGCACGTGTGTATAGATTCAATATATTTAATAGGTCTTTAATGCATCCACTTAATGTTGATATGTTACTATCTGGTAGGGATACTGTGAGCGTGGACGATAACAATCTAATAATCACAGCTGCACAGAAATTCATGTTTTTAAAGTTTATTTGCATGCTCCATGCTCCTGAATTGAAGTTTGTTTGAAATCGGAGTCTATACTAAACGCGAGATAATGTCGTAGAGATAATTTAACTGAGAATAGTCTACACATAAATATGCAAACATGTTAGATATAACGGTAAATCTGTATCATAATTCGTGTTATTCAGGATACACTAGTTGTATTACGCATGGATGTTTACATTATTTTGTTATGCCAACAAACCGCGTATACGACGCTTGTTTATTAGTTGAAATACTGAGTATTTGAGGAAAATATTTGGAAAATAATTATACCATATAATAGGAAAATACATTCTGTAGAAATCTGTGTTTTCACTGATGTAGTGTTTGTCGCTTTAATGTTCTCATTCAGTTCTGATTTAAAATAAACAGCAATTCCTTCAGAATAGCGTCCTTTACGGGTGTTAATAGATTTATTACTATACATTTGATATGCATTATATCCCTGGATATTTAATTTATCGCATGTGTTTTTGGATATCCAAGTGTCTGTTACGATAATTATGTCATGTAATGTGCTTAAATCCACAAAATCTGGGTCTGCGATTTTCTTTACAAATCCATTTATATTCCAGGATAATATTTCAAATGGTGGCTCTTCGTGACCTCCCTAAGGTGTGTCAGTCATTGGTGGGGCTCTGTGCTCATTATCGTTTATGAACAGTTTTTCTCCTATAAATCTTACACTGTTTCCTTTCTGTTTCTCGGAGTTTAAAATATAAAGTTATAAAGTATAACTTCTGTCGAGCATCCCGCCACTCCTTGGGAAGCTTCACACCGACTCCAAAATGTAAACTTTTCATGTTATCTTTTCTCGCGTTTTAAAATAGTGTATAACTTCTGTCGAGCATCCCGCCACTCCTTCACACCGACTCCAAAATGTAAACTTTTCATGTTATCTTTTCTCGCGTTTTAAAATAGTGTATAACTTCTGTCGAGCATCCCGCCACTCCTTCACACCGACTCCAAAATGTAAACTTTTCATGTTATCTTTTCTCGCGTTTTAAAATAGTGTATAACTTCTGTCGAGCATCCCGCCACTCCTTCACACCGACTCCAAAATGTAAACTTTTCATGTTATCTTTTCTCGCGTTTTAAAATAGTGTATAACTTCTGTCGAGCATCCCGCCACTCCTTCACACCGACTCCAAAATGTAAACTTTTCATGTTATCTTTTCTCGCGTTTTAAAATAGTGTATAACTTCTGTCGAGCATCCCGCCACTCCTTGGGAAGCTGCACTCCAACGCCAACATTTAAAGTTACCATGTGATCTTTTAGCTCAAACGATGCCTTTCAGATACGCTCCCGATCAGTATAATAATGGAACATCACGATTATTGGACGACGTTTCCTAGATTTATCCAATCTTCCAAACACTATTTTGTCGCTGTTGATTTTCATTACATTAACGATAAATTGTTTCACGAGCATCTGACACGTATGTGTCTGTGGATCTACACCAGTTGCTATGGGCGATGTTTCTAGATCACTGGATTCAATTTAGCTGGATTTAACGCGAATTTGGTCACCGGAAGTGCTAGTATAATGGGGTCTGACTGGGATTGTAACGGGTTCCGATATGCCGTAAAATATAATGTTATCCCTCATACTCCTGTATTCGCTCTCTGTCACTTTGGTTTTCAATTGATCGTTCGATTATTTGAGATTGATAATCGTGTTTTGCTTTGTTGAACACTTTTCATGAAGGGTTTTGATTTCATTTTAGTGGTGTTCTGTTTATTGGCTTGTTATGCGTGCTTGTCGTTGATAAATGTATCGAATGTTTCGATCTCAGAAACTCTCTTGTCGTTGGTATCAACCTTTACTGTAAGATCACTGAGCTGGGCGTTCATTAGATTCACAGTGTTTTCAATTCCATCTATGTTGGACTAAGCTGGGTGGTTTTTTATGACCTCTATAATTCCGAGTGCTCATTGGCGTGGTAATTGACGGTACACCGAACTGTGTTGGTGAGACCTACGGTTGCATAAATTGCCCAGGAAATGTTGGTGTATATCCAATACTTTTGGTGAGTCGAAAATAAAAATATCACGGTTGTGGTTGTGTATTGTTACACAGCTGATTCTATACTTATATACTAATGACTGTGGTTTTTTGGTTATGAAATCTAGCGGGACCGTGAGCGAAAGACATAGTTGACCTTGTTATGATTAGGGATAATATCCAAATGAAATGCATGGCTGACCTTGTTGATCTTAAAGTGTATGCTACGTTATGTAATAACTGGTTAATCTAGTTGAAATCGAATGAGCATGCGTCTACGAAATACGATCAATCGATCGATCGATCAATCGATCGATCAATCAATCAATCAATCAATCAATCAATCAATCAATCAATCAATCAATCAATCAATCAATCAATCAATCAATCCAATCAATCAATCAAATCAATCAACAATCAATCAATCATCAATCAATCAATCAATCAATCATCAATCAACAATCAATCAATCAATCAACAATCAATCATCAATCAATCAATCAATCAATCAATCAATCAATCAATCAATCAATCAATCAATCAATCAATCAATCAATCAATCAATCAATCAATCAATCAATCAATCAATCAATCAATCAATCAATCAATCAATCAATCAATCAATCAATCAATCAATCAATCAATCAATCAATCAATCAATCTAGTTTATTTGGCATAAACATATAACATGTTCATCGCCATAAAACATAATATGGCGGTTACAATAAATTTAACATACATCGTCCTATATTTTGAGACAAGTGTGTGTATTATTAATTTTCTGTAATTAGAATAATTTTATAGTGTATTGTTTGGCAATATTAAACTGAGACATTTGCATATTCCGTGAACTTACTTCGTTAATAATCGGATTTCCGAAGTAAAATATGAGCTTTAGATTATGGTACACTTATTGTCTCCCTCTCTGGGTTCGTCCGAAAATAAATATTTTCTTTCCTGAACCCCGTCTAGATTAAAACACAAACAAGCTTTAAATTAGAATGCGGGTCGTTACCGTTCATTTAATGTGTACATGCTAGCATGTTAACAAATGTAATGGCGAATGATATTATGATTCAATGTATGCATAATATTGTCATCAGCTAAATATAATTATTTGAAATACATCAATATTATATATCTACTAATACATATTGTGACTTAGCTTTTTCAACTGATACAAAGTCTGTATGTACTGTTGCTATATTATCCCGCTATATTATATGTCTCGTACTGTAGGCCTATTTCCCTAGAATAATGTCTAAAGACATTAAGATGACGTTAATTTAACGTGTAATTTTACAGAACCCCGTACATTGTTAAAGTGTAGACTTAATTCACACTATCACGTGGAATTAATTGCACCCAAGTTCTCCTAGCTCTACGGTAGCCGACCTTCGAATGATAATCAGACCATATTTTACCCCAAATTCTTTCGAGCGTATATCACGCTATAGCGCCTAAACCTCGTGCACCGCGTGCACAACTACACGGCGTAGCGAAAAGAAAAGACATTACTGACTTGATTCAAATATTAACGGTAACAATCTAACGTATGTCCTGATCGTAGTTCACGGACACTTACGAAGGCTTTGGCGGAGATTAATGAGTCTCAGTTTAATGTTGCCAAGTAATATTAATTGCATATTATTTTCTTTTTTAGCATAATAATACTTATTTATCATTAAAACTATGTAACTATATATCAATGAACCCTACTGTTGACAATTGCGCTTTATACTAGACACCATATATACGTACTGTACACGTGACCATTCATTAGAATTATTTACTAGCTAACTGCCATTAACAGGTTATTATTTTAGTGTACTACTGGTTTAGCGTAACTTGTTTCACTGTATTTTCAGACACCACTCCCATCAGAAAAATATTTCCGGCATATTCTAGACTAAATATGTTCATTCAGGACCCTGTCTATCAATCCATATTGTTTTGTTCAATCCATAGAGTTCTATATATCACATAGTGATATTGTATTTGTTTGTCGGAGGTTTCTGTTATCCGAAGTTTTCTATGTCCTCTAGTATACAATCAAGTGAAGCTCAATACAATTTAAACTGTCAAAGGGTTGATTAAATCAACCTTTTATAGCGAACCGTAAATCAAAATACACGGTACTCCTGCATTGGTCTACTGTTATTGTGTGTGTTTACGTTTATTTATCGTCGCTACCGGTTGTCCATATGAGCGACGCCTCCTGAAGATATTAGTTATTTTAGATTGTTGGGGGATAGTGCAATGATACAGACATATACCAATTCCAAAGTCTCCTCTGGTTGGTTCTTTTACGTGCACGGTGTAAAGCACCGAGACGAGACCTCGGTTTAAAGTCCCCATCTGAAAGACTTTTAATTTTATTAGGGTCAGACGGGGGATCGAACCTGCGATCCTTGGAGGTTTCACGCTACAGGGTTACCTGATATCAGGGCCGGTGCGATAGGGCATTTGGTGACTTGTTAATTGACACCTGACTTACAATTATACAACATGATAATCCTAAAGATACGTGGGGTATGGGGTGGGGTGGGTTGGGTTAGGGTGGAGTGGGAGGGGTTAAATTCGCAGTATACAGCGACTCTCCAACACTAATTGGTGGAGGAAGACCCAGAGTTCCCCTCCCAACGGTAGAACCACCGATATTCCGCTAGTTGACACACTTAGTGGCATTCGAGCCTACATCGGTGTGGGACAAGTGATTTGAAGTAAACGAACGGCCTGAGCCATGGATGGGGGCTCCGGCATTCTATGTAATCATGATTGTATTGGTGTACCATGCATATTAAATATGAACATGTACATCAAAGCATATTGCCATTGAACATTGACATGACGAACATAATAGAAGATAAATCAAATCACTATCATGTATTCAATGTCTTTTTAAATATATTGTGTTATTTTGAATAGGAATTGTCGGACTGTGGACCTCGCACATTGATTTTCTCTCGCTTAGGTCAATAGCAGCAACTGCTTTTCTCTTTTTATCTAGAGTTTCAATTAGGCGACGAAATCAAATAGCTATTGCTCGCCCACATGGTTCGCCGGAGGCGAGGGGAAATAAGCTCAATCATCATCATCGCTATTGCCATATGTGTACGGTATTTAGGTCCCTGCCTACCGGGACATCAGAAGCATATGATACGGCTGTTTGATTAGCGCAGTGGTTAGCCGTTCACCTCTCATCAATGCAACCTAGGTTCGATGCTCGGACCGCCTGGGAAGTATGTGCGATGGTACGGTGGTCGCCAAATCGGATAGGTGGGTATTCTCTGCGTACTCGGGTTTCCTCGCACACGAATGGCCATATTTACGCTTTCATCTGCGCCAACGAGAGTGATTAATACAAGTTGTTTAAGCTTGTTTCGCAATCGTTGTAAAATAAATAAAGTGTAATCTTTATGGTATGGTAAAGTATTGTTTGATGGAATACAAGCTCGACATCATATTTATATCCGACTTCAAAAGCGACTGAATCTTGGCATGCATTGCATGTTATCAAATGAACCAGTCGAACGGACTAGGGTAGCCTTCTGGCAAAATGACATCAAAAACTCAATACGGCCCAATTAATGGTCTCGGTGATAAAATATATTTATTTGACTGACCAGGCAAACTATATCGACGCCTGTTCCCTGGCTAGGACCAGGGCTGTCCGATTAACACTACGGTTATCACACTCGCTACTCGCTAATGTAACTCGGGTTGGATCCTCGGACCAGGTGGCATATTTAAGATGGAACGATGATCGTCAGATTGGGGAGGTGGGTTTTCTCCGGGTACTAGTACTCCGGTTTCCTCCATCACGAATGATTATAAATACACACGAACGAGAGTGATTGATGTAACTTGTTAAAGCTTGATTCGTGAATCACGATTCGACTTTAAACCGAGGTCTCGTGTCGGTACTTTACACTGTGCACATAAAAGAACCAGAGGAGACTCTGGAATGGGTCTCTGTCTGTATCATTGCACTATCCTCCAACAATCTAAAATGACTAATCTCTTCAGGAGGCGTCGCTCATATGGGCAACCGGTAGCGACGATAAATAAACGTATAAACACACAATAACAGTAGACCAATGCAGGAGTACCGTGTATTTTGATTTACGGTTCACTATAAAAGGTTGATTTAATCAACCCTTTGAAAGTTTAAATTGTATTGAGCTTCACTTGATTGTATACTAGAGGACATAGAAAACGCACAATTCGGATAAGTGTGTTTTTACATGAAAAACAATAACTATATAAATACATAGTTTTAAACATTTTGGAATATTTTTAGTTGTTCAGTTTGTATTTTGTAATAGATGTGATATCTCTTTGATGCAATCCTTCGTATTTCGTTTTCATGTACTAATAATCATATAATGTAGGTGTGCGTTTTCTTTGTCCTCTAGTATAAGATGGTAGCATGCTTATATTCATTGATCTCATGCGCGGTTAAATAACGGACGAAAACATCACAAGGTCCCTTGGAGTGTTTGTTTATAGTATTTAGTTTCAAAGGCTAATATAAAATAATATTGCGGTTACTCGATGCTGTAATGGATATTGCATTCGCCCCATGCGGTTACTCGATGCTGTAATGGACATTGTATGCGCCCCATCCCCCGCGTAGTCACCGAGACGATGTTTGTTCGCGGCGCATCATAATCACGATGTCTATATCGCTCTCCCTTCCTTCCTTCCTTCCTTCCTTCCTTCCTTCCTTCCTTCCTTCCTTCCTTCCTTCCTTCCTTCCTTCCTTCCTTCCCTCTCTCTCCCCTCCCCCTCCCCCTCCCTCCTTCCCTCCCTCCCTCCCTCCCTCCCTCCCCTCCCTCCCTCCCTCCTCCCTCCCTCCTCCCTCCCTCCCTCCCTCCACACCTTCCGTCCTTCCTCCCTCCCCTCTCTCCCTCCCTCCCTCCCTCCCCTCTCCCCCTCTCCCTCTTCCCCTCCCCCTCCCTTCCTTCCTTCCTTCCTTCCTTCCTTCCTTCCTTCCTTCCTTCCTTCCTTCCTTCCTCCTTCCTTCCTTCCTTCCTTCCTTTCCTTCCTCCTTCCTTCCTTCCCTCCCTCCCTCCCTCCCGATCTCCCTCCCTCCCTCCCCCTCCCTCTCTCCCTCCCTCTCTCCCTCCTATCTCCCTCCGCACCTTCCTTTCGTCCTTCCTTCCTCCCTCCCCCTTCCCCTCCCTCCATCTCTCGACCTCCTCCTCCCTCTCCTCCCTCTCCCCTCTCCCTCCCCTCACTCCCTCCCTCTCTCTTCCTCTCTATATCCCTCTCCCCCTCTCTCTCTCCTATCTTAGAACCAATGTATAATAGCTTGTCACCCGTCGAGCTATTATGCATTGGTTCTAAGATAGGAAAGTGTAACTAATATATAATAGCTCCAAACCGAACGAATCAGAACTGTGTTTGAGGTCACTTTCCAATAGTGTGTTTGTTTGTTTGTGTGTTTGTTCAGAGGGTTGAACGTCACACCAATAGCTTATGTCATATTCAGTTACGATTAACCGACATTACGTAAGCCCGCTGAATAGCTTCCTCACATGAAAGAATTCCACGCCGCCGGTGGGTGCGGGGCAATTGACTTGAACTCAACGTTCTTAACCACTCAACCATGGACCCCACCCCACCCCCAATAGTATGTGGACGTATGTTGAACATAATACAGTGGAATCTCCCAAAACCAGACCCTCTCTAAATCGGAATACTCCCAAAACCGGACGTTTTTGAAAGTCCCGAATTGTTTCTTCTTTATTTCTTACATAAAATCACTCTGAAAACCGGAACCTCTCAACTCCGGAAACCGGACGAATAATTTGCATAATTTGGGTACAGTTTGATGTAATTTCACCTCCCAAAACCGGAACAACTTTTAGGCGACATAGGTCTTCATCAATAAACTAAAAAGTGTTGTATTTAATGCTGGACGATTTGCATTAATACACGGGTCAGTGGAACTATGCATCTGTGTATATTATGATGCATTTTTCTCATATTTTCGTATATACAGTAGAAAGCAAATCGTCCAGCATTAAATACACATTTAAAGCGACACTACATCGGTGAAAACGCAAATGTCTGCAGAATGTAATTTCCTATTATATCGTATACCCCCCTCAGTATTTCAACAAATAAACAAGCGTCGTATACGCGGTTTGTTGGCATAACAAAATAATGTAAATAGGGTCAACACGCATGCGTAATACGACAATCCTGTATAACACGATTTATCGTACATATTTACCGTTACATTTTAGGAGCCTGGATGACCGTTATATGCAATTCTACTTTCACTTTTGAAAGTCTGTAGACAACAAAAACACTGTTTATTGATTCAATGTTAGTGAATGTATTCGGAAGAATGTGTAGTAGCAATGCGTGAATAAATGCTTTTATTTGGCTTGTCGCTTTAACGAAATGTTGCGAACTTTAAACATATCGAAATATTGAAAGGCAAAATCAGTACAAATATTGACTCAACCATACTAGCGAATTGAACAAGTTAGATTTCCTACCGTACACAATAAAACACATGAAAACAGGGTTACCTACCGCTGTCATACTATATTCCTAGTTTTATTCGTCAACAAATGTGCGATTTATAAAATACTCGTAGATCCATATATGCACATTATCATTGCCAGAATAATAGAAATCCTGTGAATTATTGTTCCGTTTATTAAATTCCATTATAAAAACACGTATGAACCAATAAAAACCATGTTATATACATTCTATTGGACGGGTTAAGTTAAACTCCGTAACTATAACATATTTAAGTCTATTAACACAATCGATATTTCTGCAGATGTAAGCTTAGATTAACCATTCACGCTTTTCTCCGTGATCGCAAGCACGCGATCTAAGTTTTCGTAATTAGAGTATTAAAATCCACCTAATATAGATTGACAATTGCTTGTTAAAGTCAACTTTGTATTACTTAGAGACGATGGCAGCGTTTTTAGATAAGGGCACAATTGGGCACTATTAAACAAGTTGCCCCCGCTTAGGTAGTATCTGATGTTCTTGTATAAATAAACATTGTTAATATTTATGAATGTACATATAATCCAAATGCGATCAGTTGAAGGAATTCCCTGCATGTAATATTAAATGTCAGTTGGCCTCTGTGGCGGATTGGTTACGGTTCGTTGATATCAGATTATCTGTCTTGTCACCGTTGTTGGTTCGAATACCACTGATGATACCAACTTATATAGGAATAGTTTTAAGGATGGAAGCTATTCAGCTGGACTATTGTAAGAAAGGAAGCTATCAGACTGGACTAGTATAAGAAGGAAGCTATTATGACTGGACTACAGTAAGGAAGGAAGCTATCAGACTGGACTAGTATAAGGAAGGGAGCTATCCGGCTGGACTAGTATAAGGAAGGAAGCTATCCGACTGGACTAGTATAAGGAAGGGAGCTATCCGGCTGGACTAGTATAAGGAAGGAAGCTATCCGACTGGACTAGTATAAGGAAGGAAGCTATCCGGCTGGACTAGTATAAGGAAGGAAGCTATCCGACTGGACTAGTATAAGGAAGGAAGCTATCCGGCTGGACTAGTATAAGGAAGGGAGCTATCCGGCTGGACTAGTATAAGGAAGGAAGCTATCCGACTGGACTAGTATAAGGAAGGAAGCTATCCGGCTGGACTAGTATAAGGTAGGAAGCTATCCGACTGGACTAGTATAAGGAAGGAAGCTATCCGGCTGGACTAGTATAAGGAAGGAAGCTATCCGGCTGGACTAGTATAAGGAAGGAAGCTATACGGCTGGACTACAGTAAGGAAGGAAGCTATCCGGTAACGTGTTGATGGTTGGCGCTGGTATACACCAATGCCTGAACTATTAGTTCTGCTGAACATTGCACCATTGTCTCTCTCCGCCAATAACAGCTGGATAATCATAACATAACCAAAAGCTGACGGTAACCCATTCAACACCAAATAACTGACATGGACTGGTCCATCCTATTTTTAGACCAATAAATGAATAAGAAAATTACATTTGGACTAGTTCATTTATCAAAATGGGTAATTTTGTCTAAAAATAGTAATATTGCTGGCAAAAAGTGCAGATCATGATGAGACAGCTCGTCAAGAGCCGGCTAGTCTTGATCTACACATTTTGTAAGCCTATCTAGAGGTATGTAGTGTTGAAAGGGATAAACACACATACCGTATTTGTCCCAAATGACCAGTATAGTGTAAGAAAAAAGGCTACGAGATATACATGAAGTGTGTTTTTACGTTTATTTATCGTCGCTACCGGTTGCCCATATGAGCGACGCCTCCTGAAGAGATTAGTTATTTTAGATTTTGGAGGATAGTGCATGATACAGACAGAGACCCATTCCAGAATTTCCTCTGGTTCTTTTACCTGCACGGTGTAAAGCACCGACACAAGACCTCGGTTTAACGTCCCATCTGAAATACTGTTAATTTTATTAGGGTCAAACGGGGGATCATGAACCTGCTTGATTTCTAATTGAAATGCTGATCCTCACAGAACACTTTAAAGTGTATCCATTTTGAATAATTAATTTGAAACTGACAGATTTTGTCATTTGAAACATGCACACTACCAAACACCTTATCTGTACGGCGGGATAAGAACACACGCAGATATAAGCCTGGGATTAACAGAGACTATTTTGCTGTTGAAATAGTTTCGTTTCTCTGCGGAAACTAAGCACATTTTGTCTGTTTATCCACTGTTTGATTTGACATGGATTAAGGTTATCGCGATATGACACAAGCCGCTACACCATATGACTGGATATGCTCCCCCAGTACGTAATAGTTCACTCGGTGTGTGTTTTACGTTTATTTATCGTCGCTACCGGTTGCCCATATGAGCGACGCCTCTTGAAGAGATTAGTCATTTTACATTTTTGGATGATAGTGCAATGATACAGACAGAGACCCATCCCAGAGTCTCCTCTGGTTCTTTTACGTGCACGGTGTAAAGCGCCGACACGAGACCTCGGTTTAAAGTCCAATCTGAAAGACTGTTAATTTTATTAGTGTCAGACAGGGGGATCGAACCTATATATTCGATATTGTATAAATATAACATCTGTAATACAAAGGTATGAAAATATAATTATGATAAAATGTGATTTTTAAATAAATTTTCATTTTGGGGGTCATTTACCCCACCCACTTTTACGGGCATTATGTTTTAGAAAATGGTATATAACCATCTATGATTACATTAGATCACTTGCCTTTGACCAATTTAATTATATACGACATTTAAGGTAGTATGTCACGATATATATATAGTATAGTAAGTGTGTCTCAAAAACACATAGAATTGTACATATTTTTCTCTGGATAAAGTCCAGTTTTCAAGAAAATATGCAAAGAATGTCAAAACACCTTTATAATCATGTATGTACATGCATCTGACATCAACATGAAGCATTACACATAAATTAACACAACATGTTAGAGTGTATATTCAAAATGTGGCGGCCATCTTGGATTAAAACGTTGATCGTGACAATTTATTCTTTGAGTACATGTCTTAAAATTTCACCAGCTACATAATACATAAGACAAGTGTGGTCCCGGTGGACGCTAAGTACATGGTGGGATAGTTCGCATTCATCGCCACGAGAAGAGTGAAGACGCAACTTGAACTTAAATGCCTTGCCTAAATGGTCGGACCATAACTTCAAGCAACATTAGTTACGGCCCTTCTCGATGTACCATTTGTCACATGATATAACCAACGATATGGATGGCATCCTCACATGAAGTAATGCGCCTACCCAATTGACATTCGAACATGTGTGTGTTTTACGTTTATTTATCGTCGCTACCCAATGCCCATATGAGCGACGCCTCCTGAAGAGATTAGTCATTTTAGATTTTGGAGGAAAGTGCATGATACAGACAGAGACCCATTACAGAGTCTCCTCTGGTTCTTTTACGTGCACGGTGTACAGCACCGACAGGAGACATCGGTTTAACGTCCCATCTGAAATACTGTTAATTTTATTACGGTCAGACGAGGGATCGAACCTGCGATCCCTGGATTACCAGTCCAGCGTGTTACCACTAGACTACAGATCCGTCTCGGGTTGGTTACTCGTGCCATATCGTGCTTGCTATTGATTATCCATGCTGTAAGCGAGCAGCTGCACAGGGTATTTGCACGCTGTCTGTCATACCACCATTTCGTCTATTCGTTATGCAAAACATTTTTTTTAAATTTAAGTTTATTTAACGTCGCTACCGGTTTCCCATTTGAACGACGGGCAGTTTACCTAACAACACATTTCCTGGTCAGGCTCCAGCGGTTAACCAGTACTTGGTGCACCAACCTCCGTAATAAATTGCCAACTTTTTCATATAAATGAGACACGGTCTGAGCGGAGCTCGAACACGTGACCACCAGAGATGATAGGTTACAGTGGTATACAAGTCAACGACCTTAACCACTCGACCACGGAGGCGGACTTGCAAAACATTTTCTGCATTATTCAAACATATATTCGGCGACTTGAACATACTGAAGATATCAGTAAATGCAAGCCTCAAGCGTTTAACATTGAGGGCATTGGATGATTCAGGACTACCGGAACTGCATCCACCCCACAGTGGGTTGTCTTGATTTAACCATATTTTATTGCATATGTAATACATTCGACACTACAATATTATATACAAGCATGAACCAGATATGAAATAAGTTAACAGATTATAAGGCACCTGTATACATTTGTGTAACATAGCTCTATGCTATCGGCGTGCGTCGTTCATTACGCTCTATGCTATCGGCGTGCTTCGTTCATTACGCTCTATCATAGTGGCGTGTATCGTTCATTACGCTCTATGCTATCGGCGTGCTTCGTTCATTACGCTCTATCCTATTGGCGTGTATCGTTCATTACGCTCTATGCTATTGACGTGTATCGTTCATTACGCTATTGACGTGTATCGTTCATTACGCTCTATCCTATTGGCGTGTATCGTTCATTACGCTCTATGCTATTGACGTGTATCGTTCATTACGCTATTGACGTGTATCGTTCATTACGCTCTATCCTATTGACGTGTATCGTTCATTACGCTCTATGCTATTGACGTGTATCATTCATTACGATATTGACGTGTATCGTTCATTACGCTATTGAAGTGTATCGTTCATTACGCTCTATCCTGTTGGCGTGTATCGTTCATTACGCTCTATGCCATTGACGTGTATCGTTCATTACGCTATTGACGTGTATCGTTCATTACGCTATATCCTATTGGCGTGTATCGTTCATTACGCTCTATGCTATTGACGTGTATCGTTCATTACGCTATTGACGTGTATCGTTCATTACGCTCTATCATATTGGCGTGTATCGTTCATTACGCTCTATCCTATTGGCGTGTATCGTTCATTACGCTCTATGCTACTGACGTGTATCGTTCATTACGCTCTATGCTATTGAGGTGTATCGTTCATTACGCTATTGACGTGTATCGTTCATTACGCTCTATCCTATTGGCGTGTATCGTTCATTACGCTCTATGCTATTGACGTGTATCGTTCATTACGCTATATACTATTGACGTGTATCGTTCATTAAGCTATATACTATTGACGTGTATCGTTCATTACGCTATATACTATTGACGTGTATCGTTCATTACGCTATATATACTGTTGACGTGTATCGTTCATTACGCTCTATGCCATTGACGTGTATCGTTCAGTATGCTCTATGCTATTGGCATGTTTGTTATTGATTAGCCTGGGTGCCAGACTGTCGATTTTTCACTTTTTAACTTTAACTGATCAGAAACTCAATACGATCCAATTAATCGTCTCGGTGTTAATTTATATTTATTTGACTGATCAGGCAAAATATAGCGACGCCCGTTCCCAGGCTAGTCTGATATGCTATGCTATTATGTTTATATGACATGCATAACTATACGGATAGGCACGTAGTCTTGGCATTATACAATCTATATATCTGCATACATACGTCATGTTAATTTGTTTTGATATATAAAAAACTTAATGATAGTATAGTTTCGTGACTTATCAGTTATCAGTGCTCATTTACGCCGGTGAAAGTGTTAACAATTTATTATCAGCTGCGAAAGGTCCGGAGTTCGAGCCCCGCTGGAGCTGTTTCGAATGTGCCCTTAAGCAAGGCATTTAAATTCCACGTTGCCTCTTCTCTCTCCCTCGTGGCGATGGATTCCATCAGGAATGAGGTCTCGAGAGTGATCAATATAAGTTTAATGAACGTGTTTCGCAATCGAGCTAAAACTAAATTTGTATAAACTAACAATGTATGCCATGCGTGAAGGCTACAGCTATTATTAGTGTAGAAAGACCCGGGTGCCTACGAGCATTAAAAGTAAAGCGCCAGAAAGGGCAGCCATTGCTGGCTTATGAGATACCTTTTTTCTATGAACATCTGTACACTCCAAAGCTTATCCTTGTAGGCCAGGCACCAGGCTGATCGGCAATCGGCAGCCATTATTTTACTAGTTTGCGGTTCACCAACCGACCATATCAGAACGAACCTCTCATGAGGTTCTGACAATCGATCTCCCGCTCCGTTATTTAACCAGATTGTGGTTCACCAACCGGCTATATAAGAACGAACTCCTGACGAGGTTCTAATAATTGACCTCCCGCTCCGTTATTTAACCAGATTGCGATTCACCAACCGGCTATATAAGAACGAACCCCTGACGAGGTTCGAACCTTTCACCAACCGGCTATATAAGAACGAACCCCTGACGAGGTTCGAACCTTTCACCAACCGACCATATCAGAACGAACTCCTGACGAGGTTCTAATAATCGACCTCCCGCTCCCTTATTTAACCAGATTGTGGTTCACCAACTAGTTATATCAGAACGAACGAACCCCCTAGCGAGGTTCGAACATTCGGCACCCTGTTCAGTGGGCGCGGACGCATTGACCACTAGATCACGGAGCAGTACTTAGGGCACGGACGGGCACCAGGGTAGAACCACAATCCTTTGTTTAATACAAATTTATGTTAGCTCGATTGCGAAACAATGTCCTACAACCTATATTGATCACTCGCGAGACCTCATTCCTGGTGGAATCCATCGCCATGAGGGAGAGAGAAGAGGCGATGTGGAATTTGAATGCCTAATGGCACAATCGTAATGGCTACAGCTGGGCTCGAACTCCGGACCGTTCGCACCTGAAGCGAACGCGCTACCACTGCGCTATCACGACTTGCACATGTCAGGTCATGCCTCTACGGGTGAGCGATCTTATAAATTCGAAAAAGAAAAAGTTCGCAAACCAAGTCCCAGGTCATAGAATGAATACGTGCCAGGTTTGCAACACTCAATGGCAAAATGAAAGTACATAATGAACTCGTATTACCAAACAGTTGCAACATGTAGTACCGTTCTTTGTTTTTTGTTTGTCAGGTGTGTCCTCTATTGGCTTGTGATTGTTACCACATATCGTACGATTGGGAAATGTTCCCATTGAAGCGGAGGTATTTGTTAATTTCCAGTACATGGTTGATTATAAATAATACACGTGTGTTTTACGTTTATTTATCGTCGGTTGCCCATATGAGCGACGCCTCCTGAAGAGATTAGTCATTTTAGATTTTTGTTTTTTATACAAATTTATTTTAGCTCGATTGCGAAACAAGTTCTTTCAACTTATATAAATCACTCTCGAGACCTCATTCCTGATGGAATCCATCGCCACGAGGGAGAGAAGAGGCAACGTGGAATTTAAATGCCTTGCCTAAGGACACAATCGTAACGGCTCCAGCGGGGCTCGAACTCCAGACCTTTCGCACCTGAAGCGAACGCGCATCCACTGCACCATCACGACTTCCACAAGATTTTAGATTTTTGGAGGGTAGTGCATTGATTAAGACAGATATACATTCAAGAGTCTCCTCTGGTTCTTTTACGTGCAAGGTGTACAGCACCGACACGAGACCTCGGTTTCTCTGAAAGACTAATTAATTTTATTAGGGTCAGACGGGGGACTGGAAGAGTACTCTACGGAGATGCAGTTTAGTATACACTCTATGAACATACGTCACAACCAGTATTATTACGTCATTAAGTGTATGCGTCATTTGTATAATAAAGAACAAATCATAATGGGAAGGAAGTGCCAGACATTTTAATGGTCTACTTCTTATAATAAATTATTTATTTTATTTTGTTAGAAGTAACAACTTCATTCTTATAGATTAATTATATAGGGAAAACTTGGCACACCGTTATGTCATTTTCCATAACAATATACACATTAATTTCAAAGATTACTTGAGAAACCAGACAACAACAATGTGTGCACTTGATAACGTAACAATAACATGCTTCAAGATTAGCTGATCGCCAGACTGTGTAGACAATAACATATATCTTGACCTGGTATATATGGACATGGTAATATATAAAAACCGTCAACATAACATCGAGTATAAAGTTTAATTAAATGTCTTGATGTAAGTATATTTCCACACGAGACATGTTTCGTAAGTGTGAAACGCTGTATAAGCGCATACTGGGAGCTTAGTGTGTGTTTTACGTTTATTTATCGTCGCTATCGCTATCCCAAGTGGTTAACACGCTGGACTGGTAATCCAGGGATCACAGGTTCGATCCACTATCTGACCCTAATAAAATCAACAGTCTTTCAGATGGGACTTTAAACCGAGGTCTCGTGTCGGTGATTTAAACCGTGCATGTAAAAGAACCAGAGGAGATTCTGGAATGGATCTCTTTCTGTATCATTGCACTATCCTCCAACATCTAAATGACTAATTTCTTCAGGAGGCGTCGCTCATATTGGCAACCGGTAACGACGATAAATAAACGTAAAACACACATATTCCCATATGCGCGACGCCTCCTGAAGATAATAGTCATTTAAGATTTTGGAGGATAGTGTAATGATGCAGACAGAGACCCATTCTAGAGTCTCCTATGATTTTCCTGCATGCATGGTGTAAAGCACGGTCACAAGACTTCGGTTTAGAGTCCAATCTGAAAGACTGTTAATATTGATGTTGTAAGTACAAAAGAAAATAATTAATGTATTTAATAGGCAATATAAATTATGTATTCTATAACACAATATATACATTATTTTAATTAAAAAGATTGCGAAACAAGCTTTATCAACTTATATTAACCATTCGTTGGCGCGGATAACAGGGTATAGTTAGATGACTATTAGCTTATAGGACCACTGTTTTGAGGGGCAACCTTACCCGGTCAGCTAACAAATTGAGCTATATACCAAAATGTTTGTAAATGTCTGAAGTTTGTCACACATTCGGCATAAATTGACAACGATTGCGAAACAAGCGTATCAATTTAAATTAACCATTCGTTGGCGCGGATAACATGGTATATGTGAAAAGAGGAGAAAACACGCCTTTCCGGTCTCACATACTTCCCGGTCCGAGGATCAATCCCGGGTGAGTGGAAATACAAATCCCGGTGGTCACTCGATGAAATAAAAACGTATCTTACACTAAAACAGAAATATCCTCTATTTCTGTACTGAAATACTTGTGTAATAATGGTTTTGCATTAGTTTGCAATAGTTTGTACACATTTATGTTTAGCTCGATTGCGAAACAAGTTCTTACAACCTATATTAATCACTCTCGAGACCTCATTCCTGATGGAATCCATCGCCACTAGGGAGAGAGAAGAGACAACGTACAATTTAAATGCCTTGCCTAAGTGCACAATCGTAACGGCTCCAGCGGGGTTCGAATGCCGGACCTTTAGCACCTGAAGCGAACGCGCTACTACTGCGCTATCACGACTTCCACGTTTTGCAATGAGTGCACTTACATGATATCAGACTCTTTACCACTTTACAACCTGAGATAACAGAAATACCACTTTACAACCTGAGATAACAGAAATACCACTTTAACTACAACCTGAGATAACAGAAATACCACTTTGCAACCTGAGATAACAGAAATACCACTTTACAACCTGAGATAACAGAAATACCACTTTAACTACAACCTGAGATAACAGAAATACCACTTTACAACCTGAGATAACAGAAATACCACTTTACAACCTGAGATAACAGAAATACCACTTTACAACCTGAGATGACAGAAATACCACTTTACAACCTGAGATGACAGAACTACCACTTTACAACCTGAGATAACAGAAATACCACTTTACAACCTGAGATAACAGAAATACCACTTTACAACCTGAGATAACAGAAATACCACTTTACAACCTGAGATAACAGAAATACCACTTTACAACCTGAGATAACAGAAATACCACTTTACAACCTGAGATAACAGAAATACCACTTTACAACCTGAGATAACAGAAATACCACTTTACAACCTGAGATAACAGAAATACCACTTTACAACCTGAGATAACAGAAATACCACTTTACAACCTGAGATAACAGAAATACCACTTTACAACCTGAGATAACAGAAATACCACTTTACAACCTGAGATAACAGAAATACCACTTTACAACCTGAGATAACAGAAATACCACTTTACAACCTGAGATAACAGAAATACCACTTTACAACCTGAGATAACAGAAATACCACTTTACAACCTGAGATAACAGAAATACCACTTTAACCACAACCTGAGATAACAGAAATACCACTTTAACCACAACCTGAGATAACAGAAATACCACTTTACAACCTGAGATAACAGAAATACCACTTTAACCACAACCTGAGATAACAGAAATACCACTTTACAACCTGAGATAACAGAAATACCACTTTACAACCTGAGATAACAGAAATACCACTTTACAACCTGAGATAACAGAAATACCACTTTACAACCTGAGATAACAGAAATACCACTTTACAACCTGAGATAACAGAAATACCACTTTACAACCTGAGATAACAGAAATACCACTTTACAACCCGAGATAACAGAAATACCACTTTACAACCCGAGATAACAGAAATACCACTTTACAACCCGAGATAACAGAAATACCACTTTACAACCCGAGATAACAGAAATACCACTTTACAACCTGAGATAACAGAATACCACTTTACAACCTGAGATAACAGAAATACCACTTTACAACCTGAGATAACAGAAATACCACTTTACAACCTGAGATAACAGAAATACCACTTTACAACCTGAGATAACAGAAATACCACTTTACAACCTGAGATAACAGAAATACCACTTTACAACCTGAGATAACAGAAATACCACTTTACAACCTGAGATAACAGAAATACCACTTTACAACCTGAGATAACAGAAATACCACTTTACAACCTGAGATAACAGAAATACCACTTTACAACCTGAGATAACAGAAATACCACTTTACAACCTGAGATAACAGAAATACCACTTTACAACCTGAGATAACAGAAATACCACTTTACAACCTGAGATAACAGAAATACCACTTTACAACCTGAGATAACAGAAATACCACTTTACAACCCGAGATAACAGAAATACCACTTTACAACCCGAGATAACAGAAATACCACTTTACAACCCGAGATAACAGAAATACCACTTTACAACCCGAGATAACAGAAATACCACTTTGCAACCTGAGATAACAGAAATACCACTTTACAACCTGAGATAACAGAAATACCACTTTACAACCTGAGGTAACAGAAATACCACTTTACAACCTGAGATAACAGAAATACCACTTTACAACCTGAGATAACAGAAATACCACTTTACAACCTGAGATAACAGAAATACCACCTTAACTACAACCTGAGATAAACCGAAACAAAATATATTTTAAAAATGTGTCCTCACCAGAGTCTTCTTCCGGTTATGGTAATAATTATAATTTAAAATTTATTCAGTTCTAAATTAATATTATATATAAGCACACAACTGTTCTGCAAGTCGGTGGGACATTACTTTAGATCCATTGTTAGAGTTAATTCTTTATTGCACTCATTGACGGTAATAAATTCGATAAAATCAATTAAAAACGAAACGTGCCTTGTTCGAGAATTCAATAGGTGTGTGTGTGTGTGTGATCATTCAAATAAGCACACAGCGCATTGGCAAAGCATTAACACCAATTGGAATATTTAATATCACTTGATTATTCTAAATGTGTGTACACTATTACTGCATCGGTATGGCAACTTGAATATTTTATCCTGCACAGTAATATCCAAAAATAAAGTATTGTACAGCGGTTAAGACATGTGTGTTTGTGTTTTACGTTTATTTATCGTCGCTACCGTTTGCCCATATGAGCGACGCCTTCTGTCATTTTAGATATTTGGAGGAGAGAGAGAACCATTCCAGTGTCTCCTCTGGTTCTTTTACGTGCACAGTGTACAGCACCGACACGAGACCTCGGTTTAAAGTCACATCTGAAAGACTGTTAATTTTATTAGTGTCGTGTGTTTATCGGCTATGTGACGTTATATTCGCATTGTTGGTTGTCATATAACACAGCTCTTATGATTGATGTGATACATGTTACCGTCTCTTATATTTCTGTTAACAAAGGCGTATGCAATTTTATGTTTTATAATAAATGTTTTATATAATGTGGTACATATGAAGAGATGAACATAAACTAAAGCTGACTTAAGACTATTTGTTTTATATGAAAGTAGTCCAATGGGTCCGGTAAAATGCATGTCGAATATACCAGTCTTTAACCCAATCAACCCCAAGTAACTGACATGGACTGGTGCATGCTATTTTTAGACCAATAAATGAATAAGAAAATTACATTTGGACCAGTTCATTTATCAAAATGGGTAATTTTATCTAAAAATAGTAATAATTATTACTGGCAAAAAAGTGCAGATCCTGATGAGACGGCTCGTTACGAGCCGGCTCATCTGGATCTACACTTTTCATAAGCTTATTTAGAGGCCTGTGGGGTTGAAAGGGTTAAAACACCATCGTGACGTCATTCCATTGTACTTGCAGTCCACAATTATTATTGGACTGCTGTCAAAAGGCCAGAGCATTATATCAATCATAGGCGTACCGGTACGAAATTAACAATTTTAATTAATAGGATCTTGTTATATAAGTGTGCGTTTTAAGTAAGATATAAGCCTCAAACGGATCCAATATGTAAAATATTGGTACTGTCTTCGGCGCGGATCCAATATGTAAAATATTGGTACTGTCTTCGGCGCGGATCCAATATGTAAAATATTGGTACTGTCTTCGGCGTTACGCGCCTCACACAAGTCCAATAGTTTACATACTGGATCGTTTGCGGCTTATATCCTATACATAATACTGGCATTAATTTGTATGCAATGAACGAATCCATACTTTCTGTACGCCGTTTCATGAACACAGCAGTTAATAAACAAAATGCATCAATACTTACCGTTTCTATTTTGGATAACAAATTTCCATGCGATAATCATAAACGAAATAACCAACGGTTATAACAACTACGAATATATATTAACGCTATTATCTTAACGTTAATCGGACTATTGTAAGAAATCTCATAAATGGTAAACACCGCGATTTCACTCTTGTAGCCATTGTTTCGATCTTTTGTTCAAAATCATAACATTGCCAGTGTCATAGAAATACCCATAATGATTATGCTGCGCTACTGATCCGATACACTGGTCATTGAAATATCGAGTGAGATAACCCTGTCTGGATACATAGCAATAGTCCGTTGTAGTTATTTCCCTTTATGCAAGTCGAAGCCGTAAGCAACCTATGAATAAACATTTAGCCATCGTCCGTTGTAGTTATTTCCCTTTATGCAAGTCGAAGCCGTAAATGACATATGAATACACATTTAGCCACCATCCGTTGTAGTTATTTCCTTTTATGCAAATAGAAGCCGTAAGCGACCTATGAATAAACATTTAGACATCGTCCGTTGTAGTTATTTCCCTTTATGCAAGTCGAAGCCGTAAATTACATAATTATGAAAAAACATTTAGCCACCGTCCGTTGTAGTTATTTCCCTTTATGTAAATGGTGCCGTAAGCGACCTATGAATAAACATTTAGCCATCGTCCATTGCAGTTATTTCCCTTTATGCAAATGGGAGCCGTAATCGACCTATGAATACACATTTAGCCATCGTCCGTTGTAGTTATTTCCCTTTATGCAAGTCGAAGCCGTAAATGACATATGAATACACATTTTGCCACCATCCATTGTAGTTATTTCCTTTTATGCAAATAGAAGCCGTAAGCGACCTATGAATAAACATTTAGACATCGTCCGTTGTAGTTATTTCCCTTTATGCAAATGGTGCCGTAAGCGACCTATGAATAAACATTTAGCCATCGTCCATTGTAGTTATTTCCCTTTATGCAAATGGGAGCCGTAAGCGACCTATGAAAACATTTAGCCTCCGTTTAGTTATTCCCTTTATGCAAGTCGAAGCCGTACATAACTTATGAATACACATTTAGACATCGTCCGTTGTAGTTCTTTCCCTTTATGCAAGTCGAAGCCGTAACACATTTAGCAATCGTCCGCTATAATCATTTCCCTTTATGCAAATGGAAGCCGTAAGCGACCTATGAATAAACATTTAGCCATCGTCCAGTTATTTCCCTTTAGCAAGCGAAGCCGTAAGCAACCTATGAATAAACATTTAGCCACCGTCCGTTGTAGTTATTTCCCTTTATGCAAGTCGAAGCCGTAAATGACATATGAATACACATTTTGCCACCATCCGTTGTAGTTATTTCCTTTTATGCAAATAGAAGCCGTAAGCGACCTATGAATAAACATTTAGACATCGTCCGTTGTAGTTATTTCCCTTTATGCAAGTCGAAGCCCTAACTAACATAATTATGAAAAAACATGTAGCCACCGTCCGTTGTAGTTATTTCCCTTTATGTAAATAGAAGCCGTAAGCGACCTATGAATAAACATTTAGCCACCGTCCGTTGTAGTTATTTCCCTTTATGTAAATGGAAGCCGTAAGCGACCTATGAATAAACATTTAGCCACCGTCCGTTGTAGTTATTTCCCTTTATGTAAATGGAAGCCGTAAGCGACCTATGAATAAACATTTAGCCATCGTCCGTTGTAGTTATTTCCCTTTATGCAAGTCGAAGCCGTAAATAACCTATGAATACACATTTAGACATCGTCCGTTGTAGTTCTTTCCCTTTATGCAAGTCGAAGCCGTAAAACATTTAGCAATCGTCCGTTATAATCATGTCCCTTTATGCAAATAGAAGCCGTACGCGACCTATGAATAAACATTTAGCCATCATCCGTTGTAGTTATTTCCCTTTATGCAAATCGAAGCCGTAAGCAACCTATGAATAAACACTTAGTCATCGTCCATTGTAGTTCTTTCCCTTTATGCAAGTCGAAGCCGTAACACATTTAGCAATCGTCCGTTATAATTATTTCCCTTTATAGATAGAGGGTAACCTGTACCGTAAAACACACAGTTCTTCTGGGTCAAGTTAAAGTTGCACCAATAGTTAATGTAATATGGCGACGCTCCGGCTATTAATGATGCACGAAAATCCAGGGTTCTTCGTCTTCCTAAAGCTGTCATTGTGATGAGCTTCTCTCCAAACGTATTATGACAATGATCTCTACTGAAAGACATCGGTCAGTTACTGCCCCTGAATACTCCCTAAAAGTAGATAGGTCATATTAAGTGTTTTCCTCTGTTTTTATCGTTGTTTCCTTTGCACAACATGCTAGCAATTTTATTCCACTATCGCTTTATATGATTATTAAATTACTATATCTCCTACAGTATATGCAATGGGTACGGTACCTATTTCTAAAATAATGATATCAGTTAATTATCACGATTTTGATAAAATCGCAATTATCATACCGCAACATCTGGCTAGGGAACAACAGTAAAATCAAAGGATTCTAATTAAAATGACCTATTCACATTTTGGAATAAATCAAACTTTATCTGCCAAGGGAGGTAATAGAATATAGAGATGTCTCTCATTAGTATGTATGCAATATATTCATATATACTTTTAAACGATTTACCTTTGCAAGTCATGTGTATACATTTGTAGCTTAGCTATCAGACAGACGGATCTACACGCTGGACTGGTAATCTAGGGATCGCGGGTTCGATCCCCCATCTGACCCTAATACAATTAACAGTCTTTCAGATGGGACGTTAAACCGATGTCTCGTGTCGATGCTTTACACCGTGCACGTAAAATAACCAGAGGAGACTCTGTCTGTATCATGCACTGTCCTCCAAAATCCAAAACGACTAATCTCTTCAGGAGACGTCGCCCATATGGACAACAGGTAGCGACGATAAATAAACGTAATACACACACACACATCAGCTATCATGACATATATATACAATCAACAAATTCCTAACCGGTCACCTGGTATTTTACAGTATTTGGAGCAAATTAATCAAATCAAATCAATATTAATATCACCTTATTTATTACACTTTAAAAAAAAAAATTTAAGTAATGAATTACTGTATACTGGCATCAAATGCATTAAATAACAAGCTGAAACTATTTATGTTGTGTGATTATTATTATTAGTTGGCTCCAAATATTATAGTTTAATTTATACAAAATCGCTTGAGCTCGATTGCGAAACAAGTTATTATAACTTATATTAATCACTCTCGAGACCTCATTACTGATGGAATCCATCGCCACGAGGGAGAGAGAAGAGGCAGCGTGGAATTTAAATGTATTGCCTAAGGGCCCAATCGTAACGGCACCAGCGGGACTCGAACTCCGGACCTTTCGCACCTGAAGCGAACGCGCATCCACCAAATATTATAAAACTCCAGATGGCCGATTAGCGATTTTGTTGAGTGAATACCTACCTAGCATGGGAACAGGAGTTGATATATTTTGTCTTGTCAGCCATATGTACATTTCTTTAACACACAATCCGTTAATTGAGTCGTACTGAGTTTCTGATAATATAATGTCATGTTGCTTGAAGTAAAGAGGTGAAGCATGGACAGGCTGGAAAACCTTATAAATTATGGAGTTCATTCCAACATTCGAAACCAACCAATCCTTCTCTTGACCATTGTTGTTCGCTAACCCTGGACATTGTTGCTTGAAATAAAGATGTGAACAATCGACAGGCATGACAACAGGCTAATACCTACCATATATGGAGTTTATTCCAACATTCGAAGCTAACGAATCCTTCTGTTGACCGTGTTTGTTTCGCTAACCCTGGACATTGTTGCTTGAAATAAAGATGTGAACAATCGACAGGCATGACAACAGGCTAATACCTACCATATATGGAGTTTATTCCAACATTCGAAGCTAACGAATCCTTCCGTTGGCCGTGTTTGTTTCGCTAGCCCTGAACATGTCGGACAAGTCGAGGTCGTCGTCAAAATCTTCCAAGTGATTTGCTGACATTGAGTGCATTAGTTTTTGCGCCGCTAATGATAAGATCACACTCTTCCTCTTATAGTCCTTGGTTGATTATCATGTGTGTCTCTCTCGCAGTTGTCGATTGATACCCATTTAATATCTACTCATGTGCCAGCCAACGCCATGTGCCAGTCTTTCAGATGGGACGTTAAACCGAGGTATCGTGTCGATGCTTTACACCGTGCGCGTAAAAGAACCAGAGGATACTCTGGAATGGGTCTCTGTCTGTATCATGCACTATCTTCCAAAATATAAAACGACTAATCTCTTCAGGAGGCGTCACCCATATGGGCAACCGGTAGCGACGATAAATAAACGTAAAACCACCACTGAATAAGAGACAGTTTAGGATTGTCATTGTAAGATGACGCCTTGTTGAGCAATATTATAATGCAGATATCTGCGCCTGTCATACCCTTGCAAGATATGTTTAACACGTCTAATAAATGTCAAGTGTCAGACTATCGTTTTGGGATTCACCTGCCCAAATCTAACAATAATGAACATGATAGATCTATGGCAATGTGTTGCATAATATTGCTTTAGGGAGTATTGAACTTAAAATTAAGTTCAAAAACTGCTACCGTAATATAGGAAAAGATAAGCTATACAGTACTTGGACGTGTGGTATGACCCCATGGTAATAAATACCACACACACATTTGAGTTGCTGTGAATGTGTCGACTTAGGGTGCTGGTTAATATCCGCTTTCATAATACTACAGTCTACATCCGTTATGTCAAAGTCGGTTATCTCGAAGTCTGATCAAAGTCCCGTTTCAGGCACTATTAGTTTACATATAACTGGCTAATTTCGTTAAGTCAAACTTCGGTTATGTCGACGTATTTTGTTCGGTTCGACGGAATTCGACATAACGGATGTAGACTTATATAGATACGGGGTATAAACGTTCTCCTATTCATAGTTGGTACGTCACGAGTATCACTAACTAAACTATGACAGGAAATCACGAGTATCACTAACTAAACTATGACAGTAAATCACGAGTATCACTAACTAAACTATGACAGTAAATCACGAGTATCACTAACTAAACTATGACAGGAAATCACGAGTGTCACTAACTAAACTATGACCGGAAATCACGAGTATCACTAACTAAACTATTACAGTAAATCACGAGTATCACTAACTAAACTATTACAGTAAATCACGAGTGTCACTAACTAAACTATGACAGGAAATCACGAGTGTCACTAACTAAACTATGACAGTAAATCACGAGTATCACTAACTAAACTATGACAGTAAATCACGAGTATCACTAACTAAACTATGACAGGAAATCACGAGTATCACTAACTAAACTATTACAGGAAATCACGAGTATCACTAACTAAACTATGACAGGAAATCACGAGTATCACTAACTAAACTATGACAGGAAATTGATATGTTATTGAATTCGTGTATTTTATTTGTGTTATTAATTAATTTGTAACACGCCCATTTTCCATTTCGGCCAATGATTTCCCATGTTGGAGACAACAGTAAACTAAAAAGTATTGCAAATATTAGGTGTGCATTGATATACTAATATATCACTTATATGACTATTAATCATAAATACATACAATATGCATCTGCTGAATACAATAAGCGTAACTCATAAGTGTTTCCATGTTGGAGTACCTGTTCTGTTTTTTCATGTAATATTTAAGATATATTTTCAAATGTATGGGAACATTTTGTTTCTCCACAATAATATAATTTCTTCAAACTTTTTAAAACATGTGTGTGTTTTACGTTTATTTATCGTCGCTACCGGTTGCCCATTTGAGCGATGCCTTCTGAACAGATTAGTCATTTTAGATTTTTGGAGGATAGTGCAATGATACAGACAGATACACTTTCCAGAGTCTCCTCTGGTTCTTTTACGTGCACGGAGTACAGCACCGAAATGAGACCTCGGTTTAAAGTCCCACCTGAACGACTGTTAATTGTATTAGGGTCAGACGGGGGATTTGAACCTGCGATCCCTGGATTACCAGTCACTGGACTACATATCCGTCTGTTTATAAATCATTACTTCTATGTATGCATAAATAAGCTATTCAATAAATTGGGTGTGCTAATTACCTTTTTTATTGGGAGGGCACCAGCTAATGTTGGTAACACCTGTTGCCCAACGTATGCATCTAGGTTAGTATTCTCCAGTATTAACATAGTATTATAATTATATGATTATTGTATTCATACATTTAGCATGTTTATATTTGTAATTGAATTGTATTTAAAACGCAATATAGTATAAAATATGATTAAACTAAATACTAAAGCATGCCACATATTCGTCGATGTAGTTTTATTTAAAGTCGCCACCACATAAATGCATTTGGGCGACTGTATTCTCTAAGTTGGTTATGTTGGTATCTTATAAGATGCTTATGTAGACGCTCGTTGAAGGCAACTTCTTTCCTCGCAGGGTGACAAGTCCTGTGTGTTTCTTCTTTCGTAACGGCCATTTGTAGGGCCACCCTCCTCACTGTTGGTCACCCCGCAGCAACATTTATACGGATCTGACAGTTAGACATCTGGTCGTCGATTGTCGCAAATGAGTCTACGCTGGGGCCGCTCACTCAAATGTAGATCGGGGGAGCGTGGACCCACGACCGTTGCCGCTCCCTCAGGTCCGCCATCTCTTCTAAACGCCGGTGAAGAGCGAACATACCAGTGTTCACCTCAAACACTATTTAGAAGAGACGGCAGATCTGTCCTGATGTGCCATAGCCATGGATCCACATACTGGAGAAATTCCCCATTCGCAAGATCGACGACCAGAAGATCCCAGTATCCTACGCTGCTGCTGCGGGATGTGCACCGGTCACGACGTGCACGTCGTGAGGAGATCGACCGGCTGCCACATATTTCGCTTTTTCTTTACATTTATGGGAAACATGATCTCATCAGTAAGTTTACAACAGCCATATTATCACATAGCAGTAACCGTTACAATACTGTACTACCTTCTAGATCCGCCTACGTGTTTGACTTGTTACTGTCATGGACTTGTATGCAACTTTAATTGATGTGTCACGAGCCCCGCTCACGCCTTCTCACTTTATTTGACCGCATACATGACTTATCGTCCATCTGTAAAATATAATGGACTCTGTTTTAGAGGGGTTCAATTTTACTAAATTAGTTTTAGACACAGCGAATATCTTTAATTTGTAGATCAGAATTAGCTGATGTTTCCGGTGTGTCAATGATAATGTTAAGACTTGTATCATCAGCAAATAGACGGGTGTTAGCATCGATATTAGAAACAATGTCATTTATGTAAATACGAAAAAGGAGAGGGCCAAGTGTAGAACCTTGCGGGACACCAGCAGACAAATCGAACCAGGATGAAATAATGATAGAGATGACAACCCTCTATTTTCGATCGGACAAGTATGAAGAAACCCATCGTAGGAGGTTGCCTTGGACACCGATGTACGAGAGCTTATGTATTAATCCTCTATGCCAGACCTTGTTGATGGCATTGGATATATTGCAGAACACTGCCTTCACCTCTTTTCCTTCGTTCTGGGGTTAGTAACCAAAAGCATTCGTTAGCGTTACGATGTTCGTTAGGGCCTGGTTAAGCTATCGTTCGTTATTTACCATCTAACCTAAAGCATTCGTAATTTCCATTTTGCTAACGATTGTATCGTTAGCCTACGATAATAAATGACACGTGGTTAAGTATTCGTAAGCCGAAAACCAGGACGTTCAGTGTGGAACCTCAATTTATGGTAAATATGATAGTTTTCTAAGTTTTTTATAAAAAAAAGAGTTTAATTCTCTGACAACAAATGCTGCTATAAATTATATGAATGTATACACATGCCGGCTGAAAATAGTGAAAACATTACAAATTGCCAGTAAACAGTACATGTAGTATACGTCAACTTTCAAAATGTATGCATGAGTGAGCTGCGAGAATATATGGATGCATAGGCCTATATACCCTTATATGGGTATGCATGTTGAACAAATATGCAGGTTCTAGTAACAAACATTACATGCATACAACTCTTCTTTTTTCCAGACAATGGCAGCTTTGCTACTGGCAGCGGATTTGCAGCGCCGGCGGAGAGTTCCACCCGTAATGAGAGACCGTCGAAATCCAGTAGACTACATGAATGACACCGAGTTGTTACGGAAATACAGATTTGACCGCCATTCTATTTTTAACCTTTGTCAGGTTCTGGATAATGACCTAAGCCGCCCTACTCGAAGACATGGTGCACTTCCGGTATCCTTGTAAAGTACTTGCTGATGGGCATGGAATTAGCATTATGTCAGTTTCAAGGTGTATACGTGATGTGTCGTTTTTTATAGCACGGCGCCTCAACGAATAAATCAAGTTTCCTCTTACTGAAAGAGAACAGCGAATTGTAAAACAAGGCTTCTTCGAAGTTGGCCAATTTCCTAAAATTCTTGGTTCAGTGGATGGTTCATTGATACCAATTAAAGCTCCCCATGACGATGAACACATATATGTTACACGTAAAGGATATCATGCAATGAATATCCAGGGAATTTGCGATTCAAACAATATGTTTTTAAACCTAGTGGTTCATTGGCCCGGTTCTAGTCACGACGATTTTGTCCTTGCCAATAGTGAAGTTACAGAATGGTTTGAAACCGGTCGTATACAAGATGGTTGGTTACTAGCCGATAGTGCTTACCCTTTGAAACCATGGCTTCTTACACCAATCCACGAACCCCGTGATGCAGCTGAACGTCGGTACAACGCATCACATAAAAGGACAAGGTGTACCGTAGAAAGAACTTTTGGCATTTGGAAAATGCGATTCCGATGCCTTCATAAGTCTGGTGGGTACCTCACATTTTCTCCAGGTAGATGTGTTAACGTTATTATGGCTACAGGGATCTTACACAATATCTGCACCAAACATCGACTACCTTTGCCAGATTGTAATGAAGATGACGATGCCGACGATGATGAGTTGATGCCTGACACCGATGATGAGCAACCGGAGGAAAACATGCATGACGGAAGACAGACACGGGCAGATTTGATCAGTAGAGTATTCAGATGACTTGTAAAGTTGTAAGACAATCATATTAAATGAGAGAAATAACACTGGTCATATTCAATGAACTTTTATTTCGTAAAATTGACACTCTTTGTCATTTAGCTGTTTTGGACACACATGTATAAAATCTGTATTAGCAGTTAAAATCAAACAGACTACCACTTGTTCACCACAACTTGCTCACCACCACATGCTCACCACCACATGCTCACCACAACTTGCTCACCATCACTTGCTCAACACCTCTTGCTCACTACCTCTTGCTCACCATCACTTGCTCAACACCTCTTGCTCACTACCTCTTGCTCACTACCCTTTGTTCACTATCACTTGCTCAACACCTCTTGCTCACTACCTCTTGCTCACCATCACTTGCTCAACACCTCTTGCTCACTACCTCTTGCTCACTACCTTTTGTTCACTATCACTTGCTCAACACCTCTTGCTCACTACCTCTTGCTCACCATCACTTGCTCAACACCTCTTGCTCACTACCTCTTGCACACCATCACTTGCTCAACACCTCTTGCTCAACACCTCTTGCTCACTACCTCTTGCTCACTACCTCTTGTTCATTACCACTTGCTCACCCACCACGACTTGCTCACTACGACTTGCTCACTACCACTTGCGCACCCAAACACCCACATGATAATTAACATCAACACTTATTATTTGAAAGAAAACTATGTTTAAACTCACTGCAACAACAGTAACATACTAAACAGAAATGTAACACTATATAATGTGTAGTACTAGTAATACAAACAGCAGCCATATTTTGGCCATACACGTTAAACTGTCAACTTCTCACAAAGTATTCACGGCATTGCACCACAAAGGGTCTCAATACAAAGTTGCATAACCATTTAAACTGATTGTTCACGCCTTACTCAGTCCCTATCATTTCCTTACATGTGATATATTAAGCGATTGTATTTAAGAAGAGAGCCTGGTATTTGGTCCACCATATTATGACCAAAGCGAATTCGACCTGCATTTTCATTCATCACTTTGGCCCATTGATGTTTTGAACGTTTAATGCTGACATTTATATTTCTGAGGTTTTTCATTTTTGACACCATGTACTTAAAGTCTTCCGGACCAACAGGAGCTGCATTGGTGATACTAAGTGTTTTGGCGGAGTGTAGATTTTCGGCTAGATACAGTTGCTGTTCGATAAGAAAGTTTACTCCTGTAACTTCTAGACGTTCCAAGCGTGACAGCGCGGGTTTCAACATTGGAAGAACTGCAAGCGAATCTTGACCGTGCCCGAAAACAATTAATACTCACAGTCTCAACATGTGCTGTACACTATTTGAGAGATCAACTGGTGAAGGAGTCACACTTTTCATATTGGTGTACTGTGTCCAAAACGAGTTGGACATAACAATCTCATACCATCGTTTACATACACGTGGAAGCGTGGCCACTACTTCTTCCAGCGGAATCATCGCACATATCATGGCTGCTACTTCCACAGGTACACCATCCCAGCAACAGTTAATCTGAAATGATAAATTAAGCACTGTTGGCCAAACCTTTTATGACTACGAGGTGTGATTCTAATTATGTCGCCAACAAATGGTATTAAATAATATTATTGTACGAAATCATGCCGCAGCCGGAGTGCACATAACACCTGTCGAACACGCAGACACTTCCGATCTGACGATGACCGATTTACATAGCCAACATAGGCTACTACTATATGTAAATAGAATACGACCAAATACTGTTTTATATTTGCAGTAGATTGAAAGCAAAGTTTGAACTTAATTATTGTACAATGGTTTTTAAACAAGTCTAAACTTATATTACTGTGACCATGATATAACCAACGATATGGATGGCATCTTCACATGAAGTAATGCGCCTACCCAATTGACATTCGAACATGTGTGTGTTTTACGTTTATTTATCGTCGAGAGATTAGTCATTTTAGATTTTGGAGGAAAGTGCATGATACAGACAGAGACCCATTCCAGAGTCTCCTCTGGTACTTGTACGTGCATGGTGTACAACACCGACACGATACATCGGTTTAGCGTCCCATCTGAAAGACTGTTAATTTATTAGGGTCAGACGAGGGATCGAACCTGCGATCCCTGGATTACCAGTCCAGTGTGCTACCACTGGACTACAGATCCCTCTGTATGTGACGGTCATATGAAAAAATGACATATTTATATCATGCATACTGCGTACATCGTTGACCTCAAATCACTTATGTAGGTTCGAGACTCACCAGGAAATGTCACAATCGTGCTTGTGGGAAAACTATCACGATCAGTAACACAGGAAACAATATAGTAGTATCTTCAGGTTGTATATACGTAAATAGACAGAAGTGCATCCGCGGTCGAATGTAGTCCCAATGACTAATATAGTTATTTTTTCTTTTTAATAAAAATACATTTTCATGACAAGCAGTGTATAGTTTTTGTGTTTTCTGAGAAATGATGTGACTTGAGAAGACTTGAGACTAGTTGATGGGTAGAAATGATGTGGTATAATAATTCAGGTCATTGCAAGGTGAAGGTTGGTATACTGTATTATTTGGCGGAGGAATACAGTGTGTAAACACAGTGACGTTATTCACAGGCGAGCACTGGTTATTTGAAACTTAAAATGTAATGAAATATGTGGTATCAGAAGAAATGAAAGATTGGAAATATAAATGAACAGACTCTATGTTTTTACTTTTTACTATGTATTTAATAGGCAATTTATTTGTTGTTTTACAACCATCATATCAAAGGTCATCAACTTATATTAATGAGCTGTGTTGGGGTACCTAGCGGTCCCTATGGACAATTCTCATTGGACAGTATGACTGGATGTATGATATGGACAATTCACATTGTACAGTATGACTGGATGTATGATATGGACAATTCACATTGGCCAGTATGACTGGATGTATGATATGGACAATTCATATTGGACAGTATGACTGGATGTATGATATGGACAATTCTCATTGGACAGTATGACTGGATGTATGATATGGACAATTCGCATTGGACAGTATGACTGGATGTATGCTATGGGCAATTGGCATTGGACAGTATGACTGGATGCATAGTATGGACAATTCTCATTGGACAGTATGACTGGATGTATGCTATGGGCAATTCTCATTGGACAGTATGACTGGATGTATGCTATGGGCAATTCGCATTGGACAGTATGACTGGATGTATGCTATGGGCAATTCTCATTGGACAGTATGACTGGATGTATGCTATGGGCAATTCGCATTGGACAGTATGACTAGATGTATGCTATGGGCAATTCTCATTGGACAGTATGACTGGATGTATGATATGGGCAATTGGCATTGGGCAGTATGACTGGATGCATGGCATGGACAATTGGCATTGGACAGTATGACTGGATGTATGATATGGGCAATTCTCATTAGACAGTATGACTGGATGTATGCTATGGGCAATTCGCATTGGACAGTATGACTAGATGTATGATATGGGTAATTCTCATTGGACAGTATGACTGGATGTATGATATGGACAATTCTCATTGGACAGTATGACTGGATGTATGATATGGATAATTCTCATTGGAGAGTATGACTGGATGTATGCTATGGGTAATTCTCATTGGACAGTATGACTGGATGTATGATATGGGCAATTCGTATTGGATAGCATGACTGGATGTATGATATGGACAATTCTCATTGGACAGCATGACTGGATGTATGATATGGACAATTCTCATTGGACAGCATGACTGGATGTATGATATGGACAATTCTCATTGGACAGTATGACTGGATGTATGATATGGACAATTCTCATTGGACAGCATGACTGGATGTATGATATGGACACTTCGCATTGAACAGTATGACTGGATATATGATATGGACAATTCTCATTGGACAGCATGACTGGATGTATGATATGGACAATTCTCAATGGAAAGTATGACTGGATGTATGATATGGACAATTCTCATTGGACAGTATGACTGGATGTATGATATGGACAATTCGCATTGGACAGTATGACTGGGTGTATGATATGGACAATTCGCATTGGACAGTATGACTGGATGTATGATATGAACCATTCACATTGGACAGTATGACTGGATGTATGATATGGACAATTCGCATTGGAGAGTATGTATTAAGCAACCAGTTTCCAGATTCCCAATATGTTGCTTTATTATACATTTGACCTGTATTAAGCAGCCACAGGTGTTAAGCAGCCACTTTATGTGAGTCCTTTGACTGGCTGCTTATCACAGGTTCGACTGTACATGTATGTTCAGTATTTACCTTACATCATATTAGGGCTAAACTAAACTCACAAAAGACAACCATTGTACAGTAATGTATCTTATATTTATTCCATTCTACAAGCCTTTACAAATATCGTATCATATACATGCGAATACACACACATCAAGTATAACTTCTCATAATGCGCCGGTAGGCCATCACAAACTTAAAGTCATATAAATAAGATTACGGATGACACTACAAATAATCAACATTTAGTGTTCCAAAAAGAACAATACACAATTTATTATAAATACAGTCTAACGTGTGCTAAAGGCCACTTCCGAATAAAGGCCGTATATGAAAAACTTGTCCCTAAAGACCAACATATTTCTCTCCCGTCGAGCCATTTACAATACATTTTAACGGTCTATTGAGAGGCCACATGCCAACAAAGGCCACTGTTTTTACTTTCCCGAGGGTGGCCTTTATTAACAGGTTTGACTGTATATTATAAATACGAACTTTAAACATAACAGAATAAAGATCTAAAATTAAAATAATTGAAAAGTACGTCAGACGAAGGATCGAACCAGCGATCCCTGTATTACCAGTCCAGCGTGTTACCACTGGACTACAGGTCCGTCTGTATGTGACGGTCATATTTCAAAATGACATATTTATAACATACATGTTGCATAAATGAATTTTGAAATCTGAAATAAATAAGCATGTTATCATAATTAGCATATATAAATTATAGTATTATTTTTCCAAGTGAAGAAGAAATAACACTTTAACATGTGAACATTATGTTTGTATGTAATGGAATGTAAAACATTTTTTTACAATGACTACGATACTTCTGGCTGCGTCGCACATATGAGAGCTGATGACAGCGTTGCTCATCCTTCATTACTTGTGCAAAACATGTGTTGAACGTTTAAAATCACATACTAGTTCATTGTTTAAGTTGTCGTTGATGCAACAGCTTATCTGTTGTAGCTGTCAATCCACAACTCTCGTCCGGTTCTCGTACACGTGCTGTCCAACCATTTTGCATGTAGTATGCATATTGAAGATACAATATAGTATGCTTAAACAAGGTACATGTCGTGGGTGTGATTCCAAACAGGTTCTCGTGGTAACGGTATATACATCGAAATAATCAGTGTTCCGGTATCAACGTTGTAGGTATCAAACCAACCAGATGTTCCCCGTCGGGCATGCTGTATTAATGTAAATATTGTATTGCATAATTGCACAATGAAATTCGACAAGATCGCTCGCGTGTCCAACATTTTTTCACACGTACCATTTCCACAACATGGAAAACTTTCAATGGCATAATAGCTATATTTTCATAGAGTGCTGTGTAGTTCTTACACCCGTCCAGCCCAAAGAAACTACCATCACGGTTTGGCAGAACAAAAGACATAGTTCAGTCGTACTAGCTTTCTCTCCGACAAATAATAATGTATAATATACAGCAGAAGTATACAGATAGCACTCCAGTGATATACACTTGACTTACTTACGTTCCATCGCTTTTATAGCAGTTCCAGCAAGCTCCCATTCGCATGTAGGCATCAGTTCTCACCCCGGAGTGATCAATGTTCTATGATAATATCACAATGTCCTTGCCAAGGTTTATTCAGTGTACTCCCATTAGCTAAGATCAAACGCGTGCATAGTATTGAGGAGTCACACACGACCACGACGGATTGCAAGGACACGGCTTAGTGCGTATTATTCATCGTTCAGCAAGTCAGATGTAGATCAATCATTGTACTTTTGTTGGATAGTGAAAGGCGCATGTGGTTTGTATTGTATTGATCTGATTCTAATCTACAATATACATATATATCTGTTTCACTAGGAACATCGTATATGTCAAGCAAGCATCACTTAACCACATTCGCAAACATACAACAAACATTCAAGTTACCACTGAAAACAACACAAGCGAATGCTTGGCTAAGTTGTTACGGTAGTTGATTTCTAGTAACTTCCCTCTCAAAACTGTATGTTCGAATGTACAGACGGATCTGTCATCCAGTGGTAACACACAGTGTCATATCCGAACCAGAAAACTATAATATGAACTAATATGCATATACTCAATGTCTTAACACTTATACTGATATCTGAACTAAGTATATGACAATAAAATCACAATTTAAAGAAAAGGCTAAATGGTCAGGCTATAACTTCAAGCAACATTAGTTGCGGCCCTTCTCGATGTACCATCTGTGACCATGATATAACCAATGATATGGATGGCATCTTCACATGAAGTAATGCGCCTACCCAATTGACATTCGAACATGTGTGTGTTTTACGTTTATTTATCGTCGAGAGATTAGTCATTTTAGATTTTGGAGGAAAGTGCATGATACAGACAGAGACCCATTCCAGTGTCTCCTCTGGTTCTTTTACGTGCACGGTGTACAACACCGACACGATACATCGGTTTAACGTCCCATCTGAAATACTGTTAATTTATTAGGGTCAGACGAGGGATCGAACCTGCGATCCCTGGATAACCAGTCCAGTGTGCTACCACTGGACTACAGATCCCTCTGTATGTGATGGTCATATGAAAAAATGACATATTTATATCATACATATTGTGTACATCGTTGACCTCAAATCACTTATGTATGTTCGAGTCTCACCAGGAAATGTCACAATCGTTCTTGTGGGAAATCTATCACGATCAGTAACACAGGAAACAATATAGTAGTATCTTCAGGTTGTATATACGTAAATAGACAGAAGTGCATCCGCTGTCGAATGTAGTCCCAATGACTAATATAGTTATTTTTTCTTTTTGATAAAAATACATTTTCATGACAAGCAGTGTATATTTTTTGTGTTTTCTGAGAAATGATGTGACTTGAGAAGACTTCAGACTAGTTAATGGGTAGAAATGATGTGGTATAAGAATTCAGGTCATTGCAAGGTGAAGGTCGGTATACTGTATTATTTGGCGGAGGAATACAGTGTGTAAACACAGTATGACTGGATGTATGATATGGACAATTCTCATTGGACCGTATGACTGGATGCTGGATGTATGATATGGACAATTCTCATTGGACAGTATGACTGGATGTATGCTATGGGCAATTGGCATTGGACAGTATGACTGGATGCATGGTATGGACAATTCTCATTGGAGAGTATGACTGGATGTATGCTATGGGCAATTCTCATTGGACAGTATGACTGGATGTATGCTATGGGCAATTCGCATTGGACAGTATGACTGGATGTATGATATGGGCTATTCACATTGGACAGTATGACTGGATGTATGCTATGGGCAATTCGCATTGGACAGTATGACTGGATGTATGCTATGGGCAATTCTCATTGGACAGTATGACTGGATGTATGATAGTATGACTGGATGTATGATATGGACAATTCACATTGGACAGTATGACTGGATGTATGACATAGACAATTCTCATTGGACAGTTGACTGGATGTATGATATGGACAATTCTCATTAGACAGTATGACTGGATGTATGATATGGACAATTCTCATTGGACAGTATGACTGGATGTATGATATGGGTAATTCTCATTGGACAGTATGACTGGATGTATGATATGGACAATTCTCATTGGACAGTATGACTGGATGTATGATATGGATAATTCTCATTGGACAGTATGACTGGATGTATGCTATGGGTAATTCTCATTGGACAGTATGACTGGATGTATGATATGGGCACTTCGTATTGGACAGCATAACTGGATGTATGATATGGACAATTCTCATTGGACAGCATGACTGGATGTATGATATGGACAATTCTCATTGGACAGAATGACTGGATGTATGATATAGACAATTCGCATTGGACAGTATGACTGGATGTATGATATGAGCAATTCGCATTGGTCAGTATGACTGGATGTATGATATGGACAATTCGCATTGGACAGTATGACTGGATGTATGATATGGGTAGTTCTCTTTGGAAAGTATGACTGGATGTATGATATGGGTAATTCACATTGGAGAGTATGACTGGATGTATGATATGGGCAATTCGCATTGGACAGTATAAATGGATGTATGATATGGATAATTCGCATTGGAGAGTATGTATTAAGCAACCAATTTCCAGATTCACAATATGTTGTTTTATTATACATTTGACCTGTATTAAGCAGCCACATGTGTTAAGCAGCCACTTTATGTGAGTCCTTTGACTGGCTGCTTATCACAGGTTCGACTGTACATGTATGTTCAGTATTTACCTTACATCATATTAGGGCTAAACTAAACTCACAAAAGACAACCATTGTACAGTAATGTATCTTATATTTATTCCATTCTACAAGTCTTTACAAATATCGTATCATATACATGTGAATACACACACATCAAATATAACTTCTCATAATGCGCCGGTAGGCCATCACAAACTTAAAGTCATATAAATAAGAGTACGGATGACACTACAAATAATCAACATTTAGTGTTCCAAAAAGAACAATACACAATTTATTATAAATACAGTCTAACCTGTGCTAAAGGCCACCTCCGAATAAAGGCCGTATATGAAAAACTTGTCCCTAAAGACCAACATATTTATCTCCCGTCGAGCCATTTACAATACATTTTAACCGTCTATTGAGAGGCCACATGCCAACAAAGGCCACTGTTTTTACTTTCCCGAGGGTGGCCTTTATTAACAGGTTTGACTGTATATTATAAATACGAACTTTAAACGTAACAGAATAAAGATCTAAAATTAAAATAATTGAAAAGTACGTCAGACGAGGGATCGAACCAGCGATCCCTGTATTACCAGTCCAGCGTGTTACCACTGGACTACAGGTCCGTCTGTATGTGATGGTCATATTTCAAAATGACATATTTATAACATACATATTGCATAAATGAATTTTGAAATCTGAAATAAATAAGCATGTTATCATAATTAGCATATATAAATTATAGTATTATTTTTCCAAGTGAAGAAGAAACAACACTTTAAGATGTGAACATTATGTTTGTATGTAATGGAATGTAAAACATTTTTTTACAATGACTACGATACTTCTGGCTGCGTCGCACATATGAGAGCTGATGACAGCCTAGCTCATCCTTCATTACGTGCACAAAACATGTGTTGAATGTTTCAAATCACATAATAGTTCATTGTTTAAGTTGTCGTTGATGCAACAGCTTGTCTTTTGTAGCTGTCAATCCACAACTCTCGTCCGGTTCTCGTACACGTGCTGTCCAACCATTTTGCATGTAGTATGCATATTGAAGATACAATATAGTATGCTTAAACAAGGTACATGTCTTAGGTGTGATTCCAAACTGGTTCTCGTGGTAACGGTATATACATCGAAATAATCAAAGTGTTCCGGTATCAACGTTGTAGGTATGAAACCAACCAGATGTTCCTTGTCAGGTTGTGCACTTCAGACTAATACTAGTTTTCGCTCACAATTTGAACTTCCCCGTCGGGCATGCTGTATAAATGTCAATATTTTATTGCATAATTGCACAATGAAGTTCGACAAGATCGGTCGCAGGTCCAACATTTTTTCACACGTACCATTTCCACAACATGGAAAACTTTCAATGGCATAATAGCTTTATCCTCATAGAGTGCTGTGTAGTCCTTGCACCCGTCCAGCCCAAAGAAACTATCATCACGGTTTGGCAGAACAAGAGACATAGTTCAATAGTACTCGCTTTCTTTCCGACAAATATTAATGTATAATATAAAGCAGAAGTAAACAGATAGCACTCCAGTGATATACACTTGACTTACTTATGTTCCTTCGCTTTTATAGCAGTTCCAGCAGGCTCTGATTCGCATGTAGTCATCTGTTCTCACCCTTGAGTGGTCAAGGTTTGGTGTGTTCGATCATAATATCACAATGTCCTTGCCAAGGATTATTCATTGTACTCTCATTAGCTAAGATCAAACGCGTGCTTAGTATTGATGAGTCACACACGACCTCGACGGATTGCAAGGAAACGGCTTAGTGGTATTATTCATCGTTCTGTAAGTCAGATGTAGATCAATCATTGTACTTTTGTTGGATAGTGAAAGGCGCATGTGGTTTGTATTGTAGCGGTCTGATTCTAATATACAATATACATATATATTTGTTTCACTAGGAACATCGTATATGTCAAGCACGCATCACTTAACCACATTCGCACACATACAACAAACATTCAAGTTACCACTGAAAACAACACAAGCGCATGCGTGGCTAAGTTGTTACGGTAGTTGATTTCTAGTGACTTCCCTCTCAAACTGTATGTTCGAATGTACAGACGGATCTGTAGTCCAGTGGTAACACGCAGGTTCGTCTCCCGTCTGACCATGATAAAATTAACAGTCTTTCAGATGGGACGTTAAACAGAGGTCTCGTGTCGGTGCTTTACACCGTGCACGTAAAGGAAGCAGATGAGACTCTGGAATGGGTCTCTGTCTGTATCATGCACTTTCCTCCAAAATCTAAAATGACTCTCTTCAGGAGGCGTCGCTCATATGGTCATTGGGTAGCGACGATAAATAAACGTAAAAGACACACGTGTTCGAATGTCATTTGGGTAGGCGCATTACTTCATGTTAGGATGTCATCCATATCGTTGGTTATATCATGTGACAGATGGTACATCGAGAAGGGCCGTAACTAATGTTGCTTGAAGTTATGGCCCGACAATTTAGTCTTTTCTTTAAATTGTGTTTTTATTGTCATATAGTTAGTTCAGATTTCAGTATAAGTGTTAAGACATTGAGTGTATGCATATTAGTTCATAGTGTTCTGGTTGGGATAGGATGTATTTCATCACAGTAAATTTATGAAATGCACCTCATTGAAATGCGGAAGTCGTGATAGCGCAGTGGTAGGGACTTCGTTTCGGGTGTGAAATGCCCGGAGTTCGAGCCGCGCTGGAGCTGTTACGAGTGTGCCCTTAGGCAAGGCATTTAAGTTCAAGTTGCCTCTTCTCTCCTTCGTGGAGATGAATGCGAACTAATCCGTGGGCCTGGTGGACACACATGCACCCCTTAGCTTCCACCGGGACCACATTTGTCTTATATATTATGTACCTGGTGAAATTTTAAGACATGTACTCAAAGAATAAATTGTCACGATCAACGTTTTAATCCAAGATTTTGAATATACACTCTAATATCCATAGGGTTTATTTCTCTTGTAATGTTGTGTTAATTTATGTTTTATGCTTCATATTGATGTCAGATGCATGTAAATACATGATTATAAAGGGTTTTTTGACATTCTTTGCATATTTTCTTGAAAACTTGGGATTTATCCAGAGAAAATAGGTACAATTCTATGTGTTTTTGAGACACACTTACTATGCTATATATATATCGTGACATACTACCTTAAATGTCGTATATAATGACATTGGTCAAAGGCAAGTGATTTAATGTAATCATATATGGTTATATACCATTTGCTAAAACATAATGCCCGTAAAAGTGGGTGGGGTAAATAATCCCCCAAAATGAAAATTTATTTAAAAATCATATTTTACCATAATTATATGTTCATACCTTTGTATTACAGATGTTGCAATTTATACCATATCGAATATATCTAACTGATAATTTAACTAGTACGTTCCACTTCCACTGTTCCTGAATAGTGGGTGGGGTAAAATGACCCCAGAAAATGAAAACAGAGGTTCTGTGTTCATTATAGTTCCGCAGTAAATCTATGCTAAATTGGAAAGTGAAAACACTTCACGTTTCATCCTCCATGGTGTATTCTTTGTCAATATTGTAAATGTGATAAAGGCTATTTACTTATAATGTCAGCCCCAAGAAGATATTTTTCCTGTGAAAATCTAGTTACTAGTATTGTAGTTATCTAATATTGGAGGTGTCCAGTTGGCCTGTTTGTTATTTGAAGCAGAAAAGTTGATTAGTCACCACCATTTTTCTTTTTCTTTCAGTCTGTTACATGTATTATGTGTTTGCTCATTTCATATAGACAAGTGTATGTTTCACGGCGTGTTTGTTATGCAGAGTGCGGTTTTTATGTAGTCATAGACTATTATAAGTTTGGTATTAGATGTGCTTTAATGTAGTTGCAGAATATTGTAGGCGAACAAGTGGCAGCTACTGAAGGTGCAACTGTTCCAAGAACCAAGGCTAGATCGTTAAAGGATCTACCAGATACTAACATTCCTGACTGTTACATGACAATTAGAAGTGGTCCAAACATTGCGACGGGAAATGGTAGACATGAGGCTTAGAGGCCTTTAATGTTTCAAATTGGAAAAAAATATTGTGTGTTTTTCTGCATGATGTTGAGAGAGGATTTCCTGGATGGGGTGGCTTTGTGTCTGTTACATGTGATCTACCACAACGCCTGACAACAATAGGCTACTACCCTGTGATTCATAACCCCATCACAGAGTACAAAATTGTGAAGGAATGTTTGAGGTTTGCTGAAGAGGCAACACATGAGGTGGGACAAGACTATACAATCACCACATTTGACTTATGGGCATGCACGAAGGCATATCCGTTGATCTGGAAAGAACCTGATCTGCATGCTACTTGAAGCTGGACTTTGCTCATATATGTCTGTCTTATATGGGGTTTTCGCTAGAAGTTGCTCATATATGACTGTTTTATATGGGGTTTTCGCTGGATTTTACTCAAATACGACTGTCTTATATGGGGTTTTCGCTAGAAGTTGCTCATATATGACTGTTTTATATGGGGTTTTCGCTGGATTTTACTCAAATACGACTGTCTTGTATGGGGTTTTCGCTGGACGTTGCTCATATATAACTGTCTTATATGGGATTTTCGCTAGACGATGCTCATATATGACTGTCTTATATGGGGTTTTCGCTCGTATATGACTGTTTGATATGGGGTTGTCGCTAGACTTTGTTCATATACAATTGTTTTATATGGGGTTTTCGCTAGACGATGCTCATATACGACTGTTTTATATGGGTTTTCGCTGGACTTTACTCATATACAACTGTCTTATATGGGTTTGTCGCTGGACTTTGCTCATATATGACTGTCTAATATGGGGTTTTCGCTGGACTATGCTCATATATAACTGTCTTATATGGGGTTGTCGCTGGACTTTGCTCATATATGACTGTCTTATATAGGGATTTCCCTGGACGTTGCTCATATATAACTGTCTTATATGGGGTTTTCGCTAGACGTTGCTCATATATAACACTCTTATATGGGGATTTCGCTGGACGTTGCTCATATATAACTGTTATATATGGGGTTTTCGCTGGCCTTTGCTCATATACGACTGTCTTATATTGGTTTTCATTGGACTTTGCTCATATATGACAGTCTTATATGGGGTTGTCGCTGGACGTTGCTCATATATAACTGTCTTATATGGGGTTTTCGCTGGACTTTGCTCATATATGACTGTCTTATATGGGATTTTCGCTGGATGTTGCTCATATATAACTGTCTTATATGGGGTTTTCGCTAGACGTTGATCATATATAACTGTCTTATATTGGATTTTCACTGGACTTTGCTCATATATGACTGTCTTATATGGGTTTTCGCTGGACTTTGCTCATATATGACTGTCTTATATGGGGTTTCGCTGGATTTTGCTCATATATAACTGACTTATATGGGGTTTTCGCTAGACGTTGCTCATATATAACTGGCTTATATGGGGTTTTCGCTGGACTTTGCTCATATACGACTGTCTTATATGGGGTTTTCGCTGGACGTTGCTCATATATGACTGTCTTATATGGGGTTTTCGCTAGACGTTGCTCATATATAGCTGTCTTATATGGGGATTTCGCTGGACGTTGCTCAAATATAGCTGTCATATATGGGGTTTTCGCTGGACTTTGCTCATATAAAACTGTCTTATATGGGGTTTTCGTGAGATTTTGCTCATATATGACTATCTTATATGGGATTTTCGCTAGACTTTGCTCATATAAAACTGTCTTATATGGGGTTATCGTGAGACTTTGCTCATATATGACAGTCTTATATAGGGTTGTCGCTGGAGTTTGCTCATATATGACTGTCTTATATGGGCTTTTAGCGAGACTTTGCTCATATAAATCTGTCTTATATGGGGCTTCCGCTGGACTTTGCTCATATATGACTGTCTTTTATGGGGTTGTCGCTGGACTTTGCTCATATACGACTGTCTTATATGAGGTTGTCACTGAACTTTGCTCATATATGACTGTCTTATATGGGGTTGTCGCTGGACTTTGCTCATATATGACTGTCTTATATGGGGTTGTCGCTGGACGTTGCTCATATACGACTGTCTTATATGGGGTTGTCGCTGGACTTTGCTCATCTATGACTGTCTTATATGGGGTTGTCGCTGGACTTTGCTCATATATGACAGTCCTATATGGGGTTTTCGCGAGACTTTGCTCATATATGACTGTCTTATATGGGGTTGTCGCTGGACGTTGCTCATATACGACTGTCTTATATGGGGTTGTCGCTGGACTTTGCTCATATATGACTGTCTTATATGGGGTTTTCGCTAGAGTTTGCTCATATATCTGTCTTATATGGGATTTTTGCTGGACGTTGCTCATATTTGACTGTCTGATATGGGGTTTTCGCTGGAAGTCAAATGTGGTGATTGTATTGTCTTGTCCCAACTCATGTGTTGCCTCTTCAGCAAACCTCAAACATTCCTTCACAGTTTTGTACTCTGTGATGGGGTTATGAATCACAGGGTAGTAGCCTATTGTTGTCAGGCGTTGTGGTAGATCACCTTTAACAGACACAAAGCTTCAGGAAATCCTCTCTCAACATCATGCAGAAAAAACATTAAAGGCATCTAAGCCTCATGTATATCATTTCCCATCGCAATAGTTGTGCCACTTCTAATTGTCGTGTAACAGTCAGGAATGTTAGTATCTAGTATATCCTTTAACGAGTAGCCTTGGTTCTTGGAACAGGCTCACCTTCAGTATCTGCCACATGTTCGCCTACAATATTCTACAACTACATTAAAGCACCTCTAATACCAACTTATAATAGTCTATGACTACATAAAAACCGCACTCTGTATAACATACACACCGTGAAACATTCACTTGATTATATGAAATGAGCAAACATGTGTAGCAGACTGAAAGAAAAAGAAAAGTGATTGTAACTAATCAAATATTCTGCGTCAGATAACAAACAGGCCCATTAGACACCTCCAATATTAAACAACTATAATACTAGTAACTTGGGGCTGCCATTATAAGTAAATAGCCTTGTTCACATTTACAATATTGACAAAGAATACACCTTGGAGGATGAAACTTTCCAATTTAGCATCGATTTACTGTGGACCTATCATGAACACAGAACATCTTTTTTTCATTTGCTGAGGTCATTTTACCCCACCCACTATTCAGGAACAGTGGACGTGTAACGTACGAGTTAAATTATCAGTTAGATATATTCGATATGGTATAAAATGTAACATCTGAAATACAAAGGTATGAAAATATAATTATGGTAAAATGTGATTATTAAATAAATTGTCATTTTAGGGGTCATTTACCCAACCCACTTTTACGGGCATTATGTTTTAGAAAATGGTATATAACCATCTAAGATTACATTTGATCACTTGCCTTTGACCAATTTCATTATATACGACATTTAATGTAGCATGTCATGATATATATATAGTATAGTAAGTGTGTCTCAAAAACACATAGAATTGTACATATTTTTCTCTGGATAAAGTCCAGTGTTCAAGAAAATATGCAAAGAATGTCAAAAAACCTTTATAATCATGTATATACATGTATCTGACATCAACATGAAGCATAACACATAAATTAACACAACAGGTTAGAGTGTATATTCAAAATTGGCGGCCATCTTGGATTAAAACGTTGATCGTGACAATTTATTCTTTGAGTACATGTCTTAAAATTTCACCAGCTACATAATACATAAGACAAGTGTGGTCCCGGTGGACGCTAAGGGGTGCATGGTGGGATAGTTCGCATTCATCGCCATGAAGGAGAGAGAGAAGAGGCAACTTGAACTTAAATGCCTTGCCTAAGGGCACAATCGTAACAGCTCCAGAGCGGCTCGAACTCCGGGTATTTCACACCTGACGCAAAGTCATTACCACTGCGCTATCACGACTTCCTCATATTAGTGAGGTGCATTTCATAACTTTACTGTGATGAAATACGTCCTATCCCAACCAGAAAACTATAATATGATCTAATATGCATACTCTCAATGCACTAAGTATATGACAATAAAAGCACAATTTAAAGAAAAGGCTAAATGGTCGGGCCATAACTTCAAGCAACATTAGTTACGGCCCTTCTCGATATACCATATGTCACTATGATAAAACCAACGATAGCGATGGCACCCTCACATGAAGTAATGCGCTCACACAATTGACATTCGAACATGTGTGTGTTTTACGTTTATTTATCGTCGCTACCCTATGCCCATATGAGCGAAGCCTCCTGAAGAGATTATCATTTTAGATTGTGGAGGAAAGTGCATGATACAGACAGAGACCCATTCCAGAGTCTCCTCTGGTTATTTTACGTGCACGGTGAACAGAACCGACACGAGACATCGGTTTAACATCGCATCTGAAAGACTGTTAATTTTATTAGGGTCAGACGAGGGATCGAACTTGCGATCCCTGGATTACCAGTCCAGCGTGTTACCACTGGACTACAGGTCCGTCTGTATTTCAAAATGACATATTTATAACATACATACTGCGTAAATCGTTGACCTCAAATCACTTGCCCCTCATTGTATGTTCGAGTCTCACCAGGAAATGTCACAATCGTTCTTGTGGGAAAACTATCAAGATCAGTAAAACAGGAAACAATATAGTATTATCTTCAGGTTGTATATACGTAAATAGGCAGAAGTGCATCAGCGGTCGAAGGTAGTCCCAATGACTAATATAGTTAATTTTTCTTTTTGATAAAAATGCATTTTCATGACAAGCAGTGTATAGTTTTTGTGTTTTCTGAGAAATTATGTGACTTGAGAAAACTTCAGTCTAGTTGATGTGTAGAAAAGATGTCGTATAAGAATTCAGGTCATTGCAAACTGAAGGTCGGTATACTGTATTATGTGGCGGAGGAATAGAGTGTATCAGCACAGTGACGTTATTCACAGGCGAGCACTGGTTATTTGAAACTTAACATTTAATGAAATAGTATTTGTGTGTTTCAGGCTGATTTGAATACCTCTTCACAGTGGATGTGGTATGTGGTATCAGAAGAAATGAAAGATTGGAAATATAAATGAAAAGACTGTATATTTTTACTTTTTACTATGTATTTAATAGGCAATGTATTTGTTGTTTTACAACCATCATATCAAAGGTCATTAGATTATATTAATGAGCTGTGATGGGGTACCTAGCGGTCGCTATGGACAATTCACATTGAACAGTATGACTGGATGTATGATATGGACAATTCGCATTGGACAGTATGACTGGATGTATGATATGGACAATTCGCATTGGACAGTATGACTGGATGTATGATATGGACAATTCGCATTGGACAGTATGACTGGATGTATGATATGGACAATTCACATTGGACAGTATGACTGAATGTATCATATGGACAATTCTCATTGCACAGTATGACTGGATGTATCATATGGACAATTCTCATTGGAGAGTATGTATTAAGCAACCAGTTTCCAGATTCCTAATATGTTGTTTTATTATACATTTGACCTGTATTAAGCAGCCACATGTATTAAGCAACCACTTTATGTGCGTCCCTTGACTGGCTGCTTAACACAGATTCGACTATACATGTATGTTCAGTATTTACCTTACATCATATTAGGGCTAAACTAATCACACAAAAGACAACCATTGTACAGTAATGTATCTTATATTTATTCCATTCTACAAGTCTTTACACACATCAAGTATAACTTCTCATAATGCGCCGGTAGGCCATCACAAACTTAAAGTCATATAAATAAGAGTACGGATGACACTACAAATAATCAACATTTAGTGTTCCAAAAAGAACAATACACAAATTATTATAAATACAGTCTAACCTGTGCTAAAGGCCACCTCCGAATAAAGGCCGTATATGAAAAACTTGTCCCTAAAGACCAACATATTTCTCTCCCGTCGAGCCATTTACAATACATTTTAACCGTCTATTGAGAGGCCACATGCCAACAAAGGCAACTGTTTTTACTTTCCCGAGGGTGGCCTTTATTAACAGGTTTGACTGTATATTATAAATACGAACTTTAAACGTAACAGAATAAAGATCTAAAATTAATATAATTGAAAAGTACTTCAGACGAGGGATCGAACCAGCGATCCCTGTATTACCAGTCCAGCGTGTTACCACTGGACTACAGGTCCGTCTGTATGTGACGGTCATATTTCAAAATGACATATTTATAACATACATATTGCATAAATGAATTTTGAAATCTGAAATAAATAAACATGTTATCATAATTAGCATATATGAATTATATATGAACAAGTGAAGAAGAAACAACACTTTAAGATGTGAACATTATGTTTGTATGTAATGGAATGTAAAACATTTTTTTACAATGACTACGATACTTCTGGCTGCGTCGCACATATGAGAGCTGATGACAGCCTTGCTCATCCTTCATTACGTGCACAAAACATGTGTTGAACGTTTCAAATCACATAATAGTTCATTGTTTAAGTTGTCGTTGATGCAACAGCTTATCTTTTGTATCTGTCAATCCACAACTCTCGTCCGGTTCTCGTACACGTGCTGTCCAACCATTTTGCATGTAATATGCATATTGAAGATACAATATAGTATGCTTAAACAAGGTACATGTCGTAGGTGTGATTCCAAACTGGTTCTCGTGGTAACGGTATATACATCGAAATAATCAAAGTGTTCCGGTATCAACGTAGTAGGTACGAAACCAACCAGATGTTCCTTGTCAGGTTGTGCACTTCAGACTAATACTAGTTTTCGCTCACAATTTGAACTTCCCCGTCGGGCATGCTGTATAAATGTCAATATTTTATTGCATAATTGCACAATGAAGTTCGACAAGATCGGTCGCAGGTCCAACATTTGTTCACACGTACCATTTCCACAACATGGAAAACTGTCAATGGCATAATAGCTATATCCTCATAGAGTGCTGTGTAGTCCTTGCACCCGTCCAGCCCAAAGAAACTATCATCACGGTTTGGCAGAACAAGAGACATAGTTCAGTAGTACTCGCTTTCTTTCCGACAAATAATAATGTATAATATAGAGCAGAAGTAAACAGATAGCACTCCAGTGATATACACTTGACTTACTTACGTTCCTTCGCTTTTATAGCAGTTCCAGCAAGCTCCGATTCGCACGTAGGCGTCTGTTCTCACCCTGGAGTGGTCAAGGTATTGAGTGCAACATAAAGTTCGACCAGAATAGCACAATGTCCTTGCCAAGGATTATTCATTGTACTCTCATTAGCTAAGATCAAACGCGTGCATAGTATTGATGAGTCACACACGACCTCGACGGATTGCAAGGACACGACTTAGTGCGTATTATTCATCGTTCTGCAAGTCAGATGTAGATCAATCATTGTACTTGTGTTGGATAGTGAAAGGCGCATGTGATTTGTATTGTAGCGGTCTGATTCTAATCTACAATATACATATATATTTGTTTCACTAGGAACATCGTATATGTCAAGCACCCATCACTTAACCACATTCGCACACATACAACAAACATTCAAGTTACCACTGAAAACAACACAAGCGCATGCATGGCTAAGTTGTTACGGTAGTTGATTTCTAGTGACTTCCCTCTCAAACTGTATGTTCGAATGTACAGACGGATCTGTAGTCCAGTGGTAACACGCAGGTTCGACCCCCCGTCTGACCCTGATAAGATTAACATTCTTTCAGATGGGACGTTAAACCGAGGTCTCGTGTCGGTGCTTTACACCGTGCACGTAAAAGAAGCAGAGGAGACTCTGGAATGGGTCTCTTTCTGTATCATGCACTTTCCTCCAAAATCTAAAATGACTCTCTTCAGGAGGCGTCGCTCATATGGGCATTGGGTAGCGACGATAAATAAACGTAAAACACACAAGTGTTCGAATGTCATTTGGGTAGACGCATTTCTTCATGTTAGGATGTCATCCATATCGTTGGTTATATCATGTGACAGATGGTACATCGAGAAGGGCCGTAACTAATGTTGCTTGAAGTTATGGCCCGACAATTTAGTCTTTTCTTTAAATTGTGTTTTTATTGTCATATACTTAGTTCAGATTTCAGTATAAGTATTAAGACATTGAATGTATGCATATTAGTTCATAGTTTTCTGGTTGGGATAGGATGTATTTCATCACAGTAAAGTTATGAAATGCACCTCATTAAAATGCGGAAGTCCTGATAGCGCCGTAGTAGAGACTTCAGTTCGGGTGTGAAATGCCCGGAGTTCGAGCCGCACTGGAGCTGTTACGAGTGTGCCCTTAGGCAAGGCATTTAAGTTCAAGTTGCCTCTTCTCTCCTTCGTGGATATGAATGCGAACTAATCTGGGGGCCTGGTTGACCCACGATGCACCCCTTAGCATCCACCGGGACCACATTTGTCCTATATATTATGTACCTGGTGAAATTTAAGACATGTACTCAAAGAATAAATTGTCACGATCAACGTTTTAATCCAAGATTTTGAATATACACTCTAATATCCATAGGGTTTATTTCTCTTGTAATGTTGTGTTAATTTATGTTTTATGCTTCATATTGATGTCAAATGCATGTAAATACATGATTATAAAGGGTTTTTGACATTCTTTGCATATTTTCTTGAAAACTTGGGATTTATCCAGAGAAAATAGGTACAATTCTATGTGTTTTTGAGACACACTTACTATGCTATATATATATCGTGACATACTACCTTAAATGTCGTATATAATGACATTGGTCAAAGGCAAGTGATTTAATGTAATCATATATGGTTATATACCATTTTCTAAAACATAATGCCCGTAAAAGTGGGTGGGGTAAATAATCCCCCAAAATGAAAATTTATTTAAAAATCATATTTTACCATAATTATATGTTCATACCTTTGTATTACAGATGTTGCATTTTATACCATATCGAATATATCTAACTGATAATTTAACTCGTACGTTCCAATTCCACTGTTCCTGAATAGTGGGTTGGGTAAAATGACCCCAGAAAATGAAAACAGATGTTCTGTGTTCATAATAAATGTGAAAAAGGCTATTTACTTATAATGTCAGCCCCAAGAAGATATTTTTTCCTGTGAAAATCTAGTTACTAGAATTGTAGTTGTCTAATATTGGAGGTGTCCAGTGGGCCTGTTTGTTATCTGAAGCAGACCAGTTGATTAGTCACCACCACCTTTCTTTTTCTTTCAGTCTGTTACATGTAGTATGTGTTTGCTCATTTCATATAGTCAAGTGTATGTTTCACGGCGTGTTTGTTATGCAGAGTGCGGTTTTTATGTAGTCATAGACTATTATAAGTTTGGTATTAGAGGTGCTTTAATGTAGTTGCAGAATATTGTAGGCGAACAAGTGGCAGCTACTGATGATGCAACTGTTCCAAGAACCAAGGCTAGATCGTTAAAGGATCTACCAGATACTAACATTCCTGACTGTTACATGACAATTAGAAGTGGCCCAATCATTGCGACGGGAAATGATAGGCATGAGGCTTAGAGGCCTTTAATGTTTCAAATTGGAAAAACATATTGTGGATTTTTCTGCATGATGTTGAGAGAGGATTTCCTGGATGGGGTGGCTTTGTGTCTGTTACATGTGATCTACCACAACGCCTGACAATAATAGGCTACTACCCTGTGATTCATAACCCCATCACAGAGTACAAAACTGTGAAGGAATGCTTGAGGTTTGCTGATGAGGTAACACATGAGGTGGGACAAGATTATACAATCACCACATTTGACTTATGGGTATGTACGAAGGCATATCCGTTGATCTGGAAAGAACCTGAACTGAATAAAAAACATGTGATTCTAATTGGATCCTTTCATTTGACATGTGCTCATTTCCACATGATTGGGAGAATGGACTCATGTGGCCTATCTGATATGCTATTTGAAGCTGGACGATGTGGGTCAGGCACAATGTATGGAGGATGGATTCATGTGGCCTATCTGATGTGCTATTTGAAGCTGGACGATGTGGGATCAGGCACACTGTATGGAGGATGGACTCATGTGGCCTATATGATGTGCTACTTGAAGCTGGACGATGTGGAATCAAGCACAATGTATGGAGGATGGACTGCTGTGGCCTAACTGATGTGCTACTTGAAGCTGGACGATGTGGGATCAGGCACAATATATGAAGGATGGACTGATGTGGCCTTTCTGATGTGCTACTTGAAGCTGGACTTTGTGGGATCAGGCACAGTATATGGAGGATGGACCCATGTGGCCTATCTGATGTGCTACTTGAAGTTGGACTTGTGGGATCAGGCACATTATATAGAGGATGGACCCATGTGGCCTATCTGATGTGCTACTTGAAGCTGGACTTGTGGGATCAGGCACAGTGTATGGAGGATGGACCCATGTAGCCTATCTGATGTACTACTTGAAGCTGGACGATGTGGGATCAGGCACAATGTATGGAGGATGGACCCATGTGGCCTATCTGATGTGCTACTTGAAGCTGGACGATGTGGGATCAGGCACAATGTATGGAGGATGGACTCATGTGGCCTATCTGATGTGCTACTTGAAGCTGGACTTTGCTCATATATGTCTGTCTTATATGGGGTTTTCGCTAGACTTTGCTCATATATGACTGTTTTATATGGGGTTTTCCCTGGAATTTACTCATATACATCTGTCTTATATGGGGTTTTCGCTGGACTTTGCTCATATACGACTGTCTTATATGGGGATTTCGCTGGACTTTGCTCATATATGACTGTCTTATATTGGGTTTTCGCTAGACTTTGTTCATATACAACTGTTTTATATGGGGTTTTCGCTGGACTTTACTCATATATGACTGTCTTATATGGGGTTGTCGCTGGACTTTGCTCATATATGACTGTCTTATATGGGGTTTTCGCTGGACTTTACTCATATATGACTGTCTTATATGGGGTTGTCGCTGGACTTTACTCATATATGACTGTCTTATATGGGGTTGTCACTGGACTTTGATCATATACGACTCTCTTATATGGGGTTTTCTCTGGACTGTGCTCATATATAACTGTCTTATATGGGGTTTTTGCCGGACGTTGCTCATATATAACTGTCTTATATGGGGTTTCCCTGGATTTTACTCATATACGAATGTCTTATATGGGGTTTTCGCTGGACGTTGCTCATATATAACAGACTTATATGGGGTTTTCGCTAGAGGATGCTCATATACGACTCTTATATGGGGTTTTCACTGGACTTCGCTCATATATGACTGTTTTTTATGGGGTTTTCGCTAGACTTTGTTCATATACGACTGTCTTATATGGGGTTTTCGCTGGACGTTACTCATATACATCTGTCTTATATGGGGTTTTCGCTGGACTTTGCAATATACGACTGTCTTATATTGGGTTTTCGCTAGACTTTGTTCATATACAACTGTCTTATATGGGGTTTTCGCTGGACTTTGCTCATATATAACTGTCTTATATGGGGTTTTCGCTGGACTTTGCTCATATATGTTTGTCTTATATGGGGTTTTCGCTAGACGTTGCTCATATATGACTGTTTTATATGGGGTTTTCGCGGGATTTTACTCATATACGACTGTCTTATATGGGGTTTTCGCTGGACGTTGCTCATATATAACTATCTTATATGGGATTTTCGCTAGATGATGCTCATATACGACTCTCTTATATGGGGTTTTCGCTAGACGTTGCTCATATATAACTGTCTTATATGGGGTTTTCGCTGGACTCTGCTCATATACGACTGTCTTATATGGGGTTTTCGCTAGACGATGCTCATATACGACTGTCTTATATGGGGTTTTCGCTGGACTTTACTCATATACATCTGTCTTATATGGGGTTTTCGCTGGACTTTGCTCATATATGACTGTCTTATATGGGGTTTTCGCTGGACTTTGCTCATATATAACTGTCTTATATGGGGTGTTCACAGGACGTTGCTCATATATGTCTGTCTTATATGGGGTTTTCGCTGGACATTGCTCATATATGTCTGTCTTATATGGGGTTTTCGCTAGACGTTGCTCATATATGACTCTTTTATATGGGGTTTTCGCGGGATTTTACTCATATACGACTGTCTTATATTGGGTTTTCGCTGGACGTTGCTCATATATAACTGTCTTATATGGGGTTTTCGCTAGACGATGCTCATATACGACTCTCTTATATGGGGTTTTCGCTAGACGTTGCTCATATATAACTGTCTTATATGGGGTTTTCGCTGGACTCTGCTCATATACGACTGTATTATATGGGGTATTACCTGGAATTTACTCATATATGACTGTATTATATGGGCATTTCGCTGGACTCTGCTCATATACGACTGTCTTATATGTGGTATTCCCTGGACTTTAATCATATATGACTGTCTTGTATGGGGTTTTCGCTAGACGATGCTCATATATAACTGTCTTATATGGGGTATTCCCTGGACTTTGCTCATATACGACTGTCTTATATTGGGTTTTCGCTGGACATTGCTCATATATAACTGTCTTATATGGGGTTTTCGCTAGACGTTGCTCATATATAACTGTCTTATATGGGGTTTTCGCTAGACCTTGCTCATATGTGACTGTCTTATTTGGGTTTTCGCTGGACTTTGCTCATATATGACTGTCTTATATGGGGTTTTCTCGAGACTTTGCTCATATATGACTGTCTTATATGGTATTTTCGCTGGACCTTGCTTATATATGACTGTCTTATATGGGATTTTCGCTGGACGTTGCTCATATATGACTCTCTTATATGAGGTTTTCGCGAGACTTTGCTCATATAAAACTGTCTTATATGGGGTTTTCGCGAGACTTTGTTCATATATGACTGTCTTATATGGGTTTTCGCTGGACTTTGCTCATATATGACTGTCTTATATGCGGTTTTCGCGAGACTTTGCTCATATATGACAGTCTTATATGGGGCTTCCGCTGGACAATGCTCATATATGACTGTCTTTTATGGGTATTTTGCGAGACTTTGCTCATATATGACAGTCTTATATGGGGTTGACGCTGGACTTTGCTCATATATGACTGTCTTATATGGGGTTGTCGCTGGACTTTGCTCATATATGACTGTCTTATATGGGGTTTTCGGGAAACTTTGCTCTTATATGACAGTCTTATATGGGGTTGTCGCAGGACTTTGCTTATATATGACAGTCTTATATGGGGTTGTCGCTGGACTTTGTTCATATATGACTGTCTTATATGGGGTTTTCGCTGGAAGTCAAATGTGGTGATTGTATAGTATTGTCCCAACTCATGTGTTGCCTCTTCAGCAAACCTCATTACATTCTTTCACAGTTGTGTACTCTGTGATGGGGTTATGAATCACAGGGTAGTATCCTATTATTGTCAGGCGTTGTGGTAGGTCACCTTTAACAGACACAAAGCCACCCCATTCAGGAAATCCTCTCTCAACATCATGCAGAAAAACACACAATATGTATTTCCAATTTGAAACATTAAAGTCCTCTAAGCCTCATGTCTATCATTTCCCGTCGCAATGTTTGTGCCACTTATAATTGTCATGTAACAGTCAGGAATGTTAGTATCTAGTAGATCATTTAACGATCTAGCCTTGGTTCTTGGAACAGTCACACCTTCAGTATCTGCCACATGTTCGCCTACAATATTCTACAACTACATTAAAGCACCTCTAATACCAAACTTCTAATAGTCTATGACTACATAAAAACCGCACTCTGTATAACAAACACGCCGTGAAACATACACTTGATGATATGAAATGAGCAAACATGTGTAGCAGACTGAAAGAAAAAGAAAAGTGATTGTGACTAATCAAATATTCTGCGTCAGATAACAAACAGGCCCATTAGACACCTCCAATATTAAACAACTACAATACTAGTAACTAGATTTTCACAGGAAAAAATATCTTCTTGGGGCTGCCGTTATAAGTAAATAGCCTTGTTCACATTTACAATATTGACAAAGAATACACCTTGGAGGATGAAACATGACGTGTTTTCACTTTCCGATTTAGCATCGATTTACTGTGGACCTATCATGAACACAGAACCTCTTTTTTATCATTTGCTGAGGTCATTTTACCCCACCCACTATTCAGGAACAGTGGAATTGGAACGTACGAGTTAAATTATCAGTTAGATATATTCGATATGGTATAAAAATGTAACATCTGTAATACAACGGTATGAAAATATAATTATGGTAAAATGTGATTATTAAATAAATTTTCATTTTGGGGGTCATTTACCCCACCCACTTTTACGGGCATTATGTTTTAGAAAATGGTATATAACCATCTATGATTACATTAAATCACTTGCCTTTGACCAATTTCATTATATACGACATTTAAGGTAGTATGTCACGATATATATATATAGTATATTAAGTGTGTCTCAAAAACACATAGAATTGTACCTATTTCTTTCTGGATAAAGCCCAGTTTTTAAGAAAATATGCAAAGAATGTCAAAAAACCCTTTATAATCATGTATTTACATGCATCTGACATCAATATGAAGCATAAAACATAAATTAACACAACATTTCAAGAGAAATAAACCCTATGGATATTAGAGTGTATATTCAAAATTTAGCGCCATCTTGGATTAAAACGTTGATCGTGACAATTTATTCTTTGAGTACATGTCTTAAAATTTCACCAGGTACATAATATATAAGACAAATGTGGTCCCGGTGGATGCTAAGGGGTGTACGGTGTGTCCACCAGGCCCACGGATTAGTTCGCATTCATCTCCATGAAGGAGAGAAGAGGCAACTTGAACTTAAATGCCTTGCCTAAGGGCACACTCGTAACAGCTCCAGCGCGGCTCGAACTCCGGGCATTTCACACCCGAAACGAAGTCCCTACCACTGCGCTATCACGACTTCCGCATTTTTATGAGGTGCATTTCATAAATTTACTGTGATGAAATACGTCCTATCCCAACCAGAACACTATGAACTAATATGCATACACTCAATGTCTTAACACTTATACTGAACAATCTGAACTAACTATATGACAATAAAAACACAATTTAAAGAAAAGGCTAAATTGTCGGGCCATAACTTCAAGCAACATTAGTTACGGTCCTTCTCGATGTACCATCTGTCACCATGATATAACCAACGATATGGATGACATCCTCACATGAAGTAATGCGCCTACCCAAATGACATTCGAACATGTGTGTCTTTTACGGTTATTTATCGTCGCTACCCAATGCCCATATGAGCGACGCCTCCTGAAGAGATTAGTCATTTTAGATTTTGGAGGAAAGTGCATGATACAGACAGAGAATCATTCCTGAGTCTCATTGGTTCCTTTACGTGCACGGTGTAAAGCACCGACACGAGACCTCTGTTTAACGTCCCATCTGAAAGATTGTTAATTTTATTAGGGTCAGATGGGAGACGAACCTGCGGGTTACCACTGGACTACAGATCCGTCTGTATATTCGAACATACAGTGTTGAGAGGGAAGTCACTAGAAATCAACTACCGTAACAACTTAGCCATGCATGGGCTTGTGTTGTTTTCAGTGGTAACTTGAATGTTTTTTGTATGTGTGCGAATGTGGTTAAGTGATGCGTGCTTGACATATACGATGTTCCTAGTGAAAACAAATATATATGTATATTATATTATTAGAATCAGACCGCTACAATACAAACCACATGCGCCTTTCACTATCCAACACAAGTACAATGATTAATCTACATCTGACTTGCTGAACGATGAATAATACTAAGCCGTTTCCGTGCAATCCGTCGAGGTCGTGTGTGACTCATCAATACTATGCACGCGTTTGATCTTAGCTAATGGGAGTACACTGAATAATCCTTGGCAAGGACATTGTGATATTATGATCGAACATTGACCACTCCGGGGTGAGAACAGACGACTACATGCGAATCAGAGCCTGCTGGAACTGCTATAAAAGCGAAGGAACGTAAGTAAGTCAAGTGTATATCACTGGAGGGCTATCTGTTTACTTCTGCTGTATATTATACATTATTATTTGTCGGAAAGAAAGCGAGTACTACTGAACTATGTCTCTTGTTCTGCCAAACCGTGATGATAGTTTCTTTGGGCTGGACGGGTGCAAGGACTACACAGCACTCTATGAGGATATAGATATTATGCCATTGAAAGTTTTCCATGTTGTGGAAATGGTACGTGTGAACACATGTTGGACCTGCGACCGATCTTGTCGAATTTCATTGTGCAATTATGCAATAAAATATTGACATTTATACAGCATGCCCGAAGGGGAAGTTCAAATTGTGAGCGAAAACTAGTATTAGTTTGAAGTGCACAACCTGACAAGGATCATCTGGTTGTTTCATACCTACAACGTTGATACCGGAACACTTTGATTATTTCGATGTGTATACCGTTACCACGAGAACCTGTTTGGAATCACACCTACGACATGTACCTTGTTTACGCATATTATATTGCGTCTTCAATATGCATACTACATGCAAAATGGTTGGACAGCACGTGTACGAGAACCGGACGAGAGTTGTGGATTGACAGCTACAAAAGATAAGCTGTTGCATCAACGACAACTTAAACAATGAACTATTATGTGATTTGAAACGTTCAACACATGTTTTGTGCACGTAATGAAGGATGAGCTACGCTGTCATCAGCTCTCATATGTGCGACGCAGCCAGAAGTATCGTAGTCATTTAAAAAAATGTTTTACATTCCATTACATACAAACATAATGTTCACATGTTAAAGTGTTGTTTCTTCTTCACTTGGAAAAATAATACTATAATTCATATATGCTAATTATGATAACATGCTTATTTATTTCAGATTTCAAAATTCATTTATGCAATATGTATGTTATAAATATGTCACTTTGAAATATGACCGTCACATACAGACGGACCTGTAGTCCAGTGGTAACACGCTGGACTGGTAATACAGGGATTGCTGGTTCGATCCCTCGTCTGAGGTACTTTTCAATTATTTTAATGTTAGATCTTTATTCTGTTACGTTTAAAGTTCGTATTTATAATATACAGTCAAACCTGTTAATAAAGGCCACCCTCGGGAATGTAAAAACAGTGGCCTTTGTTGTCATGTGGCTTCTCAATAGACGGCTAAAATGTATTGTAAATGGCTCAACGGGAGAGAAATATGTTGGTCTTTAGGGACAAGTTTTTTATATACGGCCTTTATTCGGAGGTGGCCTTTAGCACAGGTTAGACTGTATTTATAATAAATTGTGTATTGTTCTTTTTGGAACACTAAATGTTGATTATTTGTAGTGTCATCCGTACTCTTATTTATATGACTTTAAGTTTGTGATGGCCTACCGGCGCATTATGAGAAGTTATACTTGATTTGTGTGTATTCGCATGTATATGATACGATATTTGTAAAGACTTGTATAATGGAATAAATATAAGATACATTACTGTACATTGGTTGTCTTTTGTGAGTTTAGTTTAGCCCTAATATGATGTAAGATAAATACTGAACATACATGTACAGTCGAACCTGTGATAAGAAGCCAGTCAAAGGACTCACATAAAGTGGTTGCTTAGCACATGTGGCTGCTTAATACAGGTCAAATGTATAATAAAACAACATATTGGGAATCTGGAAACTGGTTGCTTAATACATACTCTCCAATGCGAATTATCCTAATCATATATCCAGTCATACTGTCCAATGAGAATTGTCCATATGATACATCCAGTCATACTGTCCAATGCGAATTGTCCATATGATACATCCAGTCATACTGTCCAATGTGAATTGTCCATATCATACATCCAGTCATACTGTCCAATGAGAATTGTCCATATGATACATCCAGTCATACTGTCCAATGTGAAGAATTGTCCATATCATACATCCAGTCATACTGTCCAATGAGAATTGTCCATATGATACATCCAGTCATACTGTCCAATGCGAATTGTCCATATCATACATTCAGTCATACTGTCCAATGTGAATTGTCCATAGCATACATCCGGTCATACTGTCCAATGCGAATTGTCCATAGCGAGTGCTAGGTACCCCAATACAGCTCATTAATATAATGTAATGACCTTTGATATGATGTTTGTAAAACAACAAATAAATTGCCTATTAAATACATAGTAAAAAGTAAAAACATACAGGCTGTTCATTTATATTTCTATTCTTTCATTTCTTCTGATACCACATCCACTGTGAAGAGGTATTCAAATCAGCCTGAAACACACAAATAATATTTCAAATGTTAAGTGTCAAATAACCAGTGCTTGCCTGTGAATAACGTCACTGTGTGTACACACTTTATTCCTCCGCCAAATAATACATTATACCGACCTTCAGTTGGCAATAGCCTGAATTCTTATACGACATCTTTTCTACACATCAACTAGTCTGACGTCTTCTCAAGTCACATAATTTCTCAGAATACACAACAACTATACACTGCCTGTCATGAAAATTCATTTTTATGAAAAAGAAAAATTAACTGTATTAGTCATTGGGACTACATTCGACCGCGGATGCACTACTGCCTATTTACGTATATACAACCTGAAGATAATACTATATTGTTTCCTGTTTTACTGATCTTAATAGTTTTCCCACAAGAACGATTGTGACATTTCCTGGTGAGACTCAAACAAACAATGAGGTGCACATGATGTGGGGTCAACGATGTACGCAGTATGTATGTTATAAATATGTCATTCTGAAATATGGCCTTCACATACAGACGGATCTGTAGTCCAGTGGTAACACGCTGGACTGGTAATCCAGGGATCACAGGTTCGATCACCCGTCTGACCCTAATAAAATTAACAGTCTTTCAGATGGGACGTTAAACCGATGTCTCGTGTCGGTTCTGTTCACCGTGCACGTAAAAGAACCAGAGGAGACTCTGGAATGGGTCTCTGTCTGTATCATGCACTTTCCTCCAAAATCTAAAATGACTAATCTCTTCATCTCTTATTCATCTGACTAATTCATCTGACTAATCCTCATATTGGCATTGGGTAACCTAAAACACACACGTGTTCGAATGTCATTTGGGTAGGCGCATTACTTCATGTGAGGATGTCATCCATATCGTTGGTTATATCATGTGACAGATGGTACATCGAGAAGGGCCGTAACTAATGTTGCTTGAAGTTATGATCCGACCATTTAGCCTTATCATTAAATTGTGTTTTTATTGTCATATACTTAGTTCAGATTTCAGTATAAGTGTTAAGACATTCAGATTTCAGTATAAGTGTTAATACATTGAGTGTATGCATATTAGTTCATAGTGGTCTGGTTGGGAGAGGATGTATTTCATCACAGTAAGCTTATGAAATGCACCTCACGAATATGTGGAAGTCGTGATAGCGCAGTGGTAAATACTTTGCGTCAGGAGTGAAATGCCCGGAGTTCGAGCCGCGCTGGAGCTGTTACGATTGTGCCATTAGGCAAGGCATTTAACTTCAAGTTGCCTCTTCCATCTCCTTCGTGGAGATGAATGCGAACTAGTCCGGGGACCTGGTGAACCCACCATGCACCCCTTAGCGTCCACCGGGACCACAATTGTCTTATGTATTATGTAGCTGGTGAAATTTTAAGACATGTACTCAAAAAATAAATTGTCATGATCAACGTTTTAATCCAAAATGGCCGCCACATTTTGAATATACACTCTAATATGTTGTGTTAATTTATGGTTATGCTTGATATTGATGTCAGATGCATGTACATACATGATTATAAAGGTTTTTTGACATTCTTTGCATATTTTCTTGAAAACTGGAATTTATCCAGAGAAAAATAGGTACAAATCTATGTGTTTTTGAGACACACTTACTATGCTATATATATCGTGACATACTGCCTTAAATGTCGTATATAATGAAATTGGTCAAAGGCAAGTGATTTAATATAATCATAGATGGTTTTATACCATTTTCTAAAACATAATGCCCGTAAAAGTGGGTTGGGTAAATGACCCCCAAAATGACAATTTATTTAATAATCACATTTTACCATAATTATATTTTCATACCTTTATATTTCAGATGCTACATTATATACCATATCGAATATATCTAGCTGATAATTTAACTCGTACGTTCCACTTCCACTGTCCCTGAATAGTGAGTGGGGGTAAAATGACCTCAGCAAATGAAAACAAAGATGTTCTGTGTTCATGATAGGTCCACAGTAAATCGATGCTAAATTGGAAAGTTTCATCCTCCAAGGTGTATTCTTTGTCAATATTGTAAATGTGAATAAGGCTATTTACTTATAATGGCAGCCCCAAGAAGATATTTTTTCCTGTTAAAATCTAGTTACTAGTATTGTAGTTGTCTGATATTGGAGGTGTCCAGTGGGCCTGTTTGTTATCTGAAGCAGAACATTTGAGTAGTCACCATTTGATTAGTCACCATCACTTTTCTTTGTCTTTCAGTCTGTTACATATAGTATGTGTTTGCTAATTTCATATAGTCAAGTGCATGTTTGATGGTGTGTTTGTTATACACAGTGTGGTTTTTATGTAGTCATCGACTATCAGAAGTTTTGTATTAGAGGTGCTTTAATGTAGTTGTAGAATATTGTAGGCGAACATGTGGCAGATACTGAAGGTGCGACGGTTCTAAGAACCAAGGCTAGATCGTTAAAGGATCTACCAGATACTAACATTCCTGACTGTTACATGACAATTAGAAGTGGCCCAAACATTGCGACGGGAAATGATAGACATGAGGCTTAGGGGCCTTTAATGTTTCAAATTGGAAATACATATTGTGGGTTTTTCTGCATGATGTTGAGAGAGGATTTCGTGGATGGGGTGGCTTTGTGTCTGTTACAGGTGATCTACCACAACGCCTGACAACAATTGGCTACTACCCTGTGATTCATAACCCCATCACAGATTACAAAACTGTGAAAGAATGTTTGAGGTTTGCTGAAGAGGCAATACATGAGGTGGGACAAGACTATACAATCACCACATTTGACTTCCAGTGAAAACTCCATATAAGACAGTCATATATGAGCAAAGTCCTGCGAAAACCCCATATAATACTGTCATATATGAGCAAAGTCCAGCGACAACCCCATATAAGACAGTCATATATGAGCAAAGTCCTGCGAAAACCCCATATAAGACTATCATATATGAGCAAAGTCTCGCGAAACCCCATATAAGACAGTCATATATGAGCAAAGTCTCGCGAAAACCCCATATAAGACTATCATATATGAGCAAAGTCTCGCGAAACCCCATATAAGACAGTCATATATGAGACCAGTCCAGCGACAACCCCATATAAGACAGTCATATATGAGCAAAGTCCCGCGAAAACCCCATATAAGACAGTTATATATCAGCAAAGTCCAGCGAAAACCCCATATAAGACAGTCGTATATGAGCAAAGTCCAGCTAAACCCCATATAAGACAGTTATATTTGAGCAAAGTCCAATGAAAACCCCATATAAGACAGTTATATATGAGTAAAGTCTAGCGAAAACCCCATATACGACAGTTATATATGAGCAAAATCCAGGGAAACCCCCATATAAGACAGTCGTATATGAGCAACGTCCAGTTTCAAGTAGCACATCAGATAGGCCACATGTGTCATTCCTCCATACATTGTGCCTGATCCCACAATGTCCAGCTTCAAGTAGCACATCAGATAGGCCACATGAGTCCATCCTCTTCCCAATCATGTGGAAATGAGCACATGTCAAATGAAAGGATCCAATTAGGATCACATGTATTTTTATACAGTTCAGGTTCTTTCCAGATCAACGGATATGCCTTCGTGCATACCCATAAGTCAAATGTGGTGATTGTATACTCTTTTCCCACCTTATGTGTTGCCTCTTCAGCAAACCTCAATCTTCCCTTCACAGTTTTGTTCTCCGAGATGGGGTTATGAATCACAGTGTAGTAGCCTATTTTTGTCAGGCGTTGTGGTAGATCACCTGTAACAGACACAAAGCCACCCAACCAGGAAATCCTCTCTCAACATCATGCAGAAAAACCCACAATATGTTTTTCCAATTTGAAACATTAAATACCTCTAAGCCTCTTGTCTATCATTTCCCGTCGCAATGTTTGGGCCACTTCTAATTATCATGTAACAGTCAGGAATGTTAGTATCTGGTAGATCGTTTAACGATCTAGCCTTTGTTCTTGGAACAGTTGCTCCTGCAGTATCTGCCACTTGTTCGCTTACAATATCCTGCAACTACATTAAAACACCTCTAATACAAAACTTCTAATAGTCAATGACTACATAAAAACCACACTGTATAACAAACACGCCGTGAAACATACACTCGACTATATGAAATGAGCAAACACATACTATATGTAACAGACTGAAAGAAAAAGAAGAGTGACGGTGACTAATCAAATGTTCTGCTTCAGATAACAAACAGGCCCATTAGACACCTCCAATATTAAACAACTACAATACTAGTAACTAGATTTTCAAAGGAAAAAATATCTTCTTGGGGCTGCCATTATAAGTAAATAGCCGTGTTCACATTTACAATATTGACACAGAATACACATTGGAGGATGAATCGTGATGCGTTTTCACTTTCCAATTTAGCATCGATTTACTGGTGACCTATTATGACCTCTTTTTGTCCTTTTCTGGTGTCATTGTACCCCACCCACTCTTCAGGAACAGTGGAGGTGGAACGTACGAGTTAAATTATCAGTTAGATATATTCGATATGGTATAAAATGTAACATATGTTATACAAAGGTATGAACATATAATTATGGTAAAATGTGATTTTTAAATATATTTTCATTTTGGGGGTCATTTACCCCACACACTTTTACGGGCACTATGTTTTAGAAAATGGTATATAACCATCTATGATTACATTAGATCACTTGCCTTTGACCAATTTTATTATATACGACATTTAAGGTGTATGTCACAATATATATATATAGTATAGTAGATTTTATTTTTTATTTACGTCTCATCAATGTACAACAAAGAACATTCAATATAATAAAAACATTCAATAATGAATTATAAGAGACAGTAACAGTAACAATTCACAATAGAACACGATTCAACATATGTTTCTTAAAACTAGAGTTTATATAGATTGATCCAGACTCACAAACTAAAGACAATCGTCAAAATGGTGACGGGCACATTGCCACCATTACACCACGGCCGCAAAACGTCACCATGTAGAAGGACAATATCATCTGCATAGAGCAATATACATATATTTTCATAGTAAGTGTGTCTCAAAAACACATAGAATTGTACCTAGTTTTCTCTGGATAAAGTCCAGTTTTCATGAAAATATGCAAAGAATGTCAAAAAACCTTTATAATCATGGATTTACATGCATCTGACATCAATATGAAGCATAAATTAACACAACACTTCAAGAGAAAGAAACCCTATGGATATTAGAGTGTATATTCAAAATTTGGCGGCCATCTTAAAACGTTGATCGTGACAATTTATTCTTCGAGTACATGTCTTAAAATTGCACCAGCTACATGTATAAGACAATTGTGGTCCCGGTGGATGCTAAGGGGTGAATGGTGGGTTCACCAGGCCCCCGGATTAGTTCGCATTCATCTCCACGAAGGAGAGAAGAGGCAACTTGAACTTAAATGCTTTGCCTAACGGCACACTCGTATCAGTTTCAGCGCGGCTCGAACTCCGGGCATTTCATACCTGAAGCGAAGTCTCTACCACTCCACTATCACGACTTCCGCATTTTAGTGAGGTGCATTTTATAACTTTACTGTGATGAAATACGTCCTATCCCAACCAGAATACTATAAACTAATATGCATACACTCAATGTCTTAACACTTATACTTAGTTCAGATTTCAGTATATGACAATAAAAATACAGTTTAAAGAAAAGGCTAAATTGTCGGACCATAGCTTCAAGCAACATTAGTTACGGCCCTTCTCGATGTACCATTTGTCACATGATATAACCAACGATATGGATGACATCCTCACATGAAATAATGCGCCTACCCAAATGACATTCGAACATGTGTGTGTTTTACGTTTATTTATCATCGCTACCCAATGCCCATATGAGCGACACCTCCTGAAGAGATTAGTCATTTTAGATTTTGGAGGAAAGTGCATGATACAGACAGATACCCATTCCAGAGTCTCCTCTGGTTCTTTTACGTGCACGGTGTAAAGCATCGACACGAGACCTCGGTTTAACGTCCCATCTGAAACACTGTTAATTTTATTAGGGTCACACGGGGGGTCGAACCTGCCTGTTACCACTGGACTACAGATCCCTCTGTACATTCGAACATACAGTTTTGAGAGGGAAGTTACTAGAAATCAACTATCGTAACAACTTAGCCAAGCATGCGCTTGTGTTGTTTTCAGTGGTAACGATGTTCCTAGTGTATATTGTAGATTAGAATCAGACCGCTACAATACAAATCACATGCGACTTTCACTATGGTCACAGAATGACTGGATTGTCTAATACAGGTCACAGAGGTCTGGAGTAGAGAAACTAAACACCGTGGTCACTCAATCTCACTTTACTAAGTGCATAAAAACATATTTATATATATACACGATGAACATCATAGTCAAATTTAACTAGACCGGTAACCATACCGTCTAAACCTAATAGTTCTGTCCGGTGGCTATGCGCCGTTCAACTGACGAACCGAGTTGACTTATACAACAGTTATTAATTTAACTGGAACATGACACTGTTATTACACTCAGTGAAGACACTACTTCACTATAAGTTCCTAAGAACTAGGCACTGTAAAATGACATTCAGTGCTGCATTAATTACTAGTGGTTACTAAGAACCCGGCACTGGAAAACTACACTCAGTGTTAATTTAAACCGATTCATAAACGAATAACTCCTGCACCATACGTATACGTCCGGAATTCCATAGGTTGGTACTGACTGCCCTGTGGCGAAGTCTAGGAAGGAGTATACGCCCCTTCCCATGATGAGCCCGGCCTGGTTGATCTATATCACGTGTAGTAACAGTCACGCCTATGCTGTGCCATTACCCACCGACCGTCTCGACCACCTCTCTCAGACTACCTTCGGTGCCTCATTCCCGTCTGGCTATACCCCCGTCACCATCGTCTTACGCCGTGATGCGGCTACAAGTATAAGCTTTGTTGTACAATCATGATACAAATTAACGCCCTAATCAAGTCTCGGCTAGACAATATATAGCTTTACACATTAGATATCGATCAAGCAATCACCGGTACATTATACAATACTAATACACTAATGGCATCTATATGGCATTACAGCTCAAATTGTTCAATCCAATTCACACAAGAATTGCAACTAAACACTAATCGTTAGTATTATTCAAGCGGGCTACTTTTAACCTAGATAACCGTTCACCCCTCTATACGGTTGCTCGATGATCAATGCATCTACCGTGCATACATCCCCATCACACAAGTGTTATACATAATACGCTTGAGGTATATAAATGGTTACCCCACGGTAACGGTCACTAGCTACGCTCATGCATATAACCGTGCATGAGTTACCATAACACAAATGTTATACATAACACTATACTCGATGTAGATAAACTGTTATCCACCGGTAACGGTCACTCGCTACGCCTATGCCTCTCCCGTGCATAGATTCTATATTACATATGGTACATACAAGATATTCAGATTACCCACGCAGTGTATCCGCTGCACACGATATAGACACTGGTTCGGTCTCGACCCTTTCAAAATATAGCTACAATTCAATGGTCTTAGCGATAGCACAGCTTAGGACTATCCCCATTGCGATAACACCGTCCGCCCCAGACGACATGTAGCTAAAGACTATTAAATCAATTTCATCATGAACCGAAGCCAAATAAATTGCTTTTAACAGGTTCATAAAACAATTTAACCCTTATATATTTCATCAATGCTTACTCCACAAGACGTTACAGATAATAAAACACGTATAAATATCATCAACGCTTACTCCACAAGACGTTACAGATAATAAAACAAAACAGGACTTACCCAGTCTACCGCGTGCATTGGTCGCTAAACCTCTCCTTCACACAGTGAATTTCCAAATGGCTTGACACCCGTACAGGCCAAGCTAGGCTATATATATAGGTGGGCCGATCCCTTTACATACTGTACTACTCTATCTAACGTGAATTAATCCGTGCAGCGCGTGCCCGCTTATGACTACACACCACAACCTGATCTCTACATAGAGGCCTTTCGATAAATTCTACCTCAGTATACGTTAAACGTTAAACTGTGTATTATCTGCGACGATTTAACTTATCTATTGATACTCGGTCTTAATACGGGTAAACACAATCAGGCATATCTGATCTACGTGATAAAACCCCACTGAACATCTCTACCTGTTGTCGCAAACTCTCCTTTTTCTTCTCGTAATAATATGTCTCGGTTGCTACGGCTCTTACCAGGGTCTATCCTATTGTAGACTCGCTGGAGTTGTCTAGGGGGTTTCTTCGTTATTATATGTATTAATGATAACTCAACACAGTATTACATTTCTTCTATATAATATCTTGTTTAAATTGGCATCAGAAATATCCATATATATATAATCAGTGATCTATATATATATACATCGTATCATTAAAAGCTTATTTAACAATCCATTTGTGTGAGCCGACTATGCGCTTACACAGTATATTTAACATCCAATCTTTCTAATCCGTCATTACTCAATATCACTATAATCTAATCACTGTTTCTGATTAGATTAACTTTTAATCACCTTCGATAGGTTCGCCGAAACTCTCGGTTTCTTCTATGGCTGAACAATTTAATTATTCGACAAATCTTTATAAGTTATATTTCTTATAATGTCCATAATATCTAAGTATCATAAATACAGTTTATATGTTCTATATACTAGATTGAGATCACGACCTTTCTCGCTCCTGGAGTTAGGCTCTAGTGTGTCTGATTTATGTTAATAAAATCCATTTCTTATATACATGATTGAATCAGTGTATATATGATATAACAATTCCTAAAACATCTGTTATTCCTAAACATCTGTTATGTTATCTAATATTACACCATCAAACCAGTTCGGTGCCTTTATATTACATAACTGGACACCTGCAACCACGGCCTGTTATCTAATATTACACCATCAAACCAGTTCGGTGCCTTTGTATTACATAACTGGACACCTGCAACCACGGCCTTGATAAACTGAGATTAGGCCTAACATCTTAAGTCATTTCCCGCGCGAAGCGAGATTGATAATTTTAGGCGCGAAAATAATAGCAGACGATTATGCATAAAACAAATATATATATATTACATGGTAAACATTTGGCCATATATAGAAACAGTTTAATGTATTTATATAATACATTACTATTTATATATAACAATAATAAACATTTCGTGCAAATTGGGGTTTTGCACAATCCTCCCTACCCGGGGAGAAGTTTGACATCGCCCGCTATCGGCCGATTTACAAATCTTCATTCCTTTGAATATACAGTAGAAAACAATCATAATATCAATACATCATATGTCCTAAAATAGCATTTCTTTCGCTAGGTACCAACATTCTAATCATAGAGGCAATAACTATTTACTGAACAACTGAAATAATACCAAGTACATTTACTAAGTCAAACATCACAGTCATTGAACTCTACTGAGAAAGTCTGCTAGAACATTTTGAGTCCCTTTGATATGTTTAATGGTCAGATTAAATTCTGAGAGACACAGTGCCCATCTTAAGAGGCGTTGATTGGACGTTTTCGACCTACTTAACCATACAAGGGGATTATGATCTGAATTAATTATTGTTTTGCTTGTGCTTACATATATGCGAAAATGTTCGATACCGGCCACTATAGCTAATAATTCCTTCTCTATTGTAGAGTAGTTTTTCTCTCGTGGAATAAGTTTTCGGGAATAAAATGCTACTGGGTGTGGTACTTGGTCAACGGTCTGAGTCAGTACAGCCGAAATTCCCAAATCGGAAGCATCAGTATAGAGTTCGAACTCTTGGTTAAAGTCAGGGGCCTTCAGTATGGGTTTATTGGTTAAAGCTTTCTTTAAGGATTCGAAAGCAAGTTGATGTTTATCGCTCCACTGAGTTATGATGTTCCCTGATCGCTTGCCCTTTAATAAGTCAGTCAGGGGAGCGGCGATCTCAGCGAACTGGGGAATGAATTTCCTGTAAAATCCTACTGATCCCAGATATCCTCGTAATTGTTTCTTGGTCTGTGGGGGAGAGATATTACTAATACACTCAACCTTGCTGGAAATTGGTTTGATTTTTCCCGACCCTAATTCATGTCCCAAGTACTTGACTGTTCCAGACCCAATTTTACACTTCTTCGGATTCAAAGTAACACCACTATCCTCTAGTCTATGAAATGTCCAATCCAAGTGATTTATGTGCTGTGACCATAAATTGGATCGAACAGCAATATCATCCAGATATGCGTCGGCAAATCTATCACGGATGGGTTCTGTCGGGGATTGAGCGATTATCTCGTTTATGGCCCTCTGGAAGGTAACTCCACCGTTTTTTAAACCAAATGGGAGAGTTAATGGTTCAAACAAGCCCCAGGGGGTTATGAACGCTGCAATTTCACTAGCTCGAGGGGTTAGCGGAATCTGCCAGTAACCTTTATTAAGATCTAAAATTGATATCAGACTCGAACCTGCGACCTGATCAATGAGATCGTCTAATCTCGGGATGGGGAAGGCTTCTCCTCGAGTCAGGTCATTAATTTTCCGATAATCAATACATGGTCGCCATTCTGAGTCTGATTTGCGTACCAATATTATGGGAGAGGCCCACTGGCTTCTGCTAGGGCGGATAATTCCTAACTCCAACATTTGATCTAGCTCAGTTTTTAATATTTGTTTCTTTTCTGGAGACATGCGGTAGTAAGGCTGGACTACGGGTGAAGCACCTTGCACATCAATATCATGGGTAACACCGTGGAAACGTCCCAGTTGTCCAGAGAATAAACGGGGGTAACGGTCAAATAACTGACTAATATCGTCCCTGTGGTCTGGGTTTAAATGACTGATATCCGGCCAGGTTTTCTTAGGTACAGATTCAAGAGGACTGCAAGGATCGAATTCTTTCTCAATGTCCGTAGGGGCTTGGTAATCTAATAGGGTAGGGTCTTGGGACTCATACACCGGACTACTATCAGCTAGAGCTGCACCCTCCTCCCTACCTGTCCAGGGCTTCAACTGGTTTACATGCATAACACGGTATTTTACTCTCTTATCAGGCATGTATATAATATAGGTATGCGACGCTACCTTTTCGTGTACCGGATACGGTCCCTGGAGGGCATTTTTCAGCTTATTACCTTTTAACGGTAATCGTACTAACACTAATTCACCACGCTGGAATACACGCATTTTCGCTTTCTTACTTCTGTCATACTTTGTTTTACGACCATCTGCGGCCTGTTGTGCATTCTCGCTGGCGTCACGTAACGCTTCAGCTAATCTATGACATAATTCTTGTACATAGTTATTTATGGGGATCCCTTCATCCCGCTCATTTCTAGCCCAGAGATCATAAGTGGAATCTAGATTATCTCTAGGTTCGCGCCCATATAGAAGGTAGAAGGGAGAATATCCTGTGCTAGAGTGCTCTGCACTTCTATATGCAAATAATAGCCAGGGTAGCATCTCATCCCAAGACGATAAAGAGTTCTCCCCAAGGATTCTAAGCATGGTTTTCAATGTACCATTATATTTCTCTATTGATCCGTTGGTTTGAGGCCTGTAACTCGTGCTAGTTAAGTGACGTATATCGTGCTCGGCTAGGAAGCGTGTGAATGTTTCAGCTATGAAAGCGCTTCCTCGGTCAGTCAACAGGGTCTGGGGTTTTCCATGTCGAGATATTATCTCGATCAGGGCTTTTTGTGCATTAACAGCTGTCGCTGCGGCGCATGGGAAAGATTCCGTATATTTAGTGGCATGATCAATAAAATTCAAGATATACTGGTTCCCATTTATAGTTTTCTTCATGGGTCCAACGAAATCAGCGGATATAAATTTGAATGGTTGGGATATAATGGGCAGGGGTTTCAATGGGGCTACAGTGGCTTTCTGTCCCTTACCCGCTCTCTGGCACGGCCCACAGCTATGGCAGAATCGTTTAACATCTGCGCGGATTCCCGGCCAAAAGAAGCGGCGCTTAATGCGCTTCAGGGTCTTACTAGGTCCCTGGTGTCCCGTACTTAAACTGTCATGGGCGAGTCCCGTTATATGATCACGGAATCCCCGTGGAACTACCACCTGATCATATATTTTCCAGGGTCGAACTTTGGACGTGTCTTGAGGTTGTTCTCTCCTCATAAGTAGTCGGGGTTCGAGCTGGATGTAATATCCTTGCCGAATAGGTGTTCCTTCTTGAGCCATTTCCCAGAGGGGTGCTAAGGTCGGGTCATTATTCTGTTCTTGCAATAATTTATCAGGACTCAAATCGTCAATAGAGGGAATATTTTGGGGTTTAACTGTACTGGCTTTCTCAGAGGGGGAATTGATCTCAATTGTATTCCGAAAAGGTAAGACATTGTGATTTGTATCGGTCGTGTTTTCTGAGTCTGGGTTGGACGTGACAATTTCATCAAACGGGATAATTTTCTTATTTGAGCGTGTAACCACGCCACAGGTAATCAAATCAGTGACAGGGGCAGTTTCACAGTCGTTACCTATTATAAGATCCACCCCCGCGGTGCATCTGTGTTTTAATACAGCCACCTTCAATGTTCCTTGGTATATTGGACAATCGACGCTAATCTTTGCTATCGGATAATTACCAGGGATATAATTGACACCGCGGATTGTTACCCGTTCACCTGTGTATTCTAAATGATCAGCGGTCTGATCAGTAGCCGACAATAAACTAATTGTCGCACCTGAATCTCTCAAATACGTCACTTGTGCGGTGTTATTATTTATGCGTGCTTGACCTGTATATTTGGCAAGTAATGGATTTACCATCTCGGTATTTTCACATGAGTTCACTGGCTCATTGGTTATAAAGGCTGAACTATGAGTAGTGTTTGACACTTGGTGTCCGTTTGCTAGGTTTCTAGTACCCCTGTACCTAGGTGAATTGGGATCTGCCCAACACTCTGTTCGTCCGTGGCCATTACGCCTACAATAACTACAATATTTTTCTATCCGGGGAGTTCTATGGGTAGCTTGGGAATTATCTATCCTAATATTGGGTCGATACATGGGTGATGGGATATATGGCCTTGGGGCTGGAGGTCGGTGTTCTGTATCTCTGGGTTTCACATTCGGATTTGAATTAATCCGTGTCCTGGGCGCTAATCTGCGATGGAGGTTATATTCATCAGCCAGGGAAATACATTCCTGGAGAGTAGATGCTTTCTTATCCAGAATGAACAAATTAAGCTCATCACTTAGCTGGGAATCGAATCTATATCTCAAGAGCAGCTCGATCCAGTTGACCTCGCTCGGATCATTGTTCTCCGTCCATAGAGTCATTTGCTCCCTTAATTCCTTAATGAATTCGGAATATGTCTGCTGAGGTTTCTTTACCCAAGAGAAGAAATTCTTTCTATATACAGTGGGTGAGAGTCTATATTCATCCAAGATGGCGGCCTTGAGGGTATCGTAATTATTAGCGTCTTGGACAGGAAGAGTGGCATATATATTTCTGGCCTTGTCGGACAACTTGTCTATAATATGGCCCACCCATGTTTGTTTGGCGACCTGGCTAGCTTCGAACAGTCTCTCACATGTTGCGAAGAATTTATCTGGCCTCATAGTCTGGGTCCAAATAGGAACAGAAATGTTTGTCTTAGAGGGCCTATTATCTGTATGGAGGGGGTTATTTTGCTGAGATTCCTGATCTCTCTGGATTTCTCTCAGGCGAATCTCCATCTGCATTTTCTCCCTTTGCATTCTTTCCTCCCTGTCCCTTTCTTTCTCTTCTCTTTCCCCTCTTTGTTTTACTTCTTCCCTCTCTCTTTCTCTCTCTCTTTCTTCTCTTTCCCTCTCTCTTTCTTCTCTTTGTTTTACTTCTTCCCTCTCTCTTTCTCTCTCTCTTTCTTCTCTTTGTTTTCTTCTCTTTCTTTCTCATAAATCTCACCCTGACGTTCCAGATTTGCCTGATTAAAGAAGGGAAGTCTCATTAATTTGTCCCATATCTCATCACCTGTTGTCTGCAAGTCGGGGTGAACCGGCCCCTCAGTTTCCTTATTAGCACTCCTAGTTGTAGCCATTTTATTTTTTTATTTCCCAAAATTTTTAATCCCCAGAATGTATCTCCAAATGTATTATAGAATTGAGTTCAATAAAAGGAAGTAAATCACTAATATAATTTTAATGATAATATTAAGCCTCTATGAAAAGAAAACTGGTACTTACCGAAGTCTGTCTCGTCCGTTAATCCAATATATAATTTATCACATATTCAAAGTTTGCACATTTCCAATAATTTAATCCATTTCATTAATTTAATAATTCGTTGACGTCTTTCACTTATTTCCAAATTCTAACACTGTCTCGCATGCACTTCTGTTTTCCCACGTTAATTAATAGTCCCTTGTATTCTTCATGTATAAATCCTAGTGTCCTTCACAATATTCCATATATAAATTCTAGTGTCCTTCACAATATGTCACGATATGTCACCTCTTCTTTATTTCCAATCCCGGACGAGCGTCCCAATTGTCGCAAACTCTCCTTTTTCTTCTCGTAATAATATGTCTCGGTTGCTACGGCTCTTACCAGGGTCTATCCTATTGTAGACTCGCTGGAGTTGTCTAGGGGGTTTCTTCTTCGATATATGTATTAATGATAACTCAACACAGTCTTACATTTCTTCTATATAATATCTTGTCTAAATTGGCATCAGAGATCTTCATATATATATAATCAGTGATTTATATATATATACATCGTATCATTAAACGCTTATTTAACAATCCAATTGTGTGAGCCGACTATGCGCTACACAGTATAATTAACTCCAGTCTCTCTAATCCGTCATTACTCAATATCACTATAATCTAATCAAGGTTTCTGATTTATTAACTTTTAATCACCTTCGATATGGTTCGCCGAAACTCTTGTTTCTTCTATGGCTGAACGATTTTATTTAATTATTCGACAAATCTTTATAAGTTATAATTCTTATAATGTCCATAATATCTAAGTATCATAGAAACAGTTTATCTGTTCTATATAATAGAATGAGATCACGCCTTTCTCGCTCCTGGAGTTAGGCTCTAGTGTTTCTGATTTATGTTAATAAAATCCATTTCTTATATACATGATTGAATCGTGTATATATGATATAACAATTCCTAAAACTCTGTTATCCCTAAACATCGTTATGTTATCTAATATTACACCATCAAACCAGTTCGGTGCCTTTGTATTACATAACTGGACACCTGCAACCACGGCCTGTTATCTAATATTACACCATCAAACCAGTTCGGTGCCTTTGTATTACATAACTGGACACCTGCAACCACGGCCTTGATAAACTGAGATTAGGCCTAACATCTTAAGTCATTTCCCGCGCGAAGCGAGATTGATAATTTTAGGCGCGAAAATAATAGCAGACGATTATGCATAATACAAATATATATATATTACATGGTAAACATTTGGCCATATATAGAAACAGTTTAATGTATTTATATAATACATTACTATTTATATATAACA
>CM026396.1:19236042-19363460 GCA_014843695.1 Archivesica marissinica | reverse complement strand
TACACACGCCGTGTCGGTGAGTGAATATTTCTGTTGTATACGTTCTGCACGAGTGAACTCCTAGTACCTGTTTTACAGTGTGTGAAATCACATATTTACAATAGAATGTTGGAGTACAATGGTCAAAATATAGGTCATTACTGTTTACAAACACCGTGTAGATACACATACATTCTATGGTATGTTGTTGTTTACAAACAGTACTTTCCATCTTTGATTGCCTGGATAACACTCATGTCTTTGATATGAATAGGCTTACTGGCTCCTGGTGCTGATCCGTGCATAGATCCGAACACCTTGCAGCCGGCAACCCAAGTTTTTTCAAGAGTTTGAGCTCTTACGAGTTGTCTCGCCTCGAATCCAAGTTGTTGCCGAAGACGGGTTAGATTTTCTTGTACGAATATGCCATGCCCAAGGGTTTTGCGAGCCTGGTACACACGTTGTCTTGCAGCCGAATTGGTAAATTTGACTATCACTTTCCTACAGGAAGTCCCCCTTGGTTTACCAAGTCTGTGGCATATGTCCATGTCAGCAGCACATATAGTTGTTCCTGCTCTTGTAGCATGATCGTGGATCTTTTTCTGGACATTCTCTGTATTGTCGTATGTATCACCGGCTATTCCAGATATCTCTAAGCACATACGACGACCATATTGGTCTAGTTCATCAAGTTCTAATTGGGTGGCTATGAGAGAGCTGGAGAGCTGGGCATTGCTGTTTCGAAGACTGGCTAGTTCAGCAGGATGGTGTTTTCAGCCACATGTTTTTTTTCTATAGCAGCTAACTCGGCTTTTACTAAGCGCTTGACTTCGCTTAAAAGTTCAGATTTGATCTCATTGATCAGATCCGGTTTCAACTGTTGAGCAATAATCGAAGCTATTTCTTTGAGATCTTCTTTTGAAATGGGTGGCGCCATATTGGATGTTTTTGGCGGTGGTTGTGACAGTTCTAAATTTTCACTTTCCGATGTATCTTCCTCAATATCAAAATATAAACTATTATCACTGTCGCTTTCTTGATTACGAAATACGTCACGACAGGCTTTATTAAAATGTTTCTGCTTTTTGTTGGATGGATCGCTTTCTTTACCTGGAGACGATTTTGTTCGTTTTCGGCGCCGGGGCGGCATCAGGGAAACTTTTGGTCAGTTTTAGCATAACTGTCCGTCAACAATTTCGAAAGTTAGATCACAACATATAGTTTAAAATATCTCGATCAAATTATATCATTCATAGTCGTTGGAATTCGTTCTATGATTAATCCATGTTAAATTTCTCTGATCAAAAATACACCGCCATTTTTTACCAACCGGAAGTTGTTTGTGTTTCTAATAATAGCATATTTAGGACGACATAATAAAAAGTGGTATTCGGATTCAATTACATTACATGTGCATACTTTACTATAGGAGAATTAGTATCTGTTTCTTTGTTTTACATTGTACAATTTCTAATAATAGCATATTTAGGACGCCATAATAAAAAGTGGTACTCGGATTCAATTATATTACATGTGCATACTTTACAAAATCGGTCATTATTAAGAGAATTAGCAACTGTTTCTTTGTTTTAAATTGTACAATTGTCCTGTAGTAATGTGATAACAATACTGTTAGTCGTCTTGCAATTCTCCGATGAATGGCAGTGTATATACGCAGAAGTGCATCCGCGGTCGAATGTAGTCCAAATAACTGATATATATGTTTTCATTTTTGTAAAAATGCATTTTCATTACAGGCAGTGTATGGTTTTTGTATTTTTTGAGAAATTACATGACTTAAGAAGACTTCAGACTAGTTGATGTGTAGAAATAAATGTGGTATAAGAATGCAGGTCATTGCTAACTGAAGGTGGTATACTGTATTATTTGGCGGAGTAATATAGTGTGTAAACACAGTGACGTTATTCACAGGTGAGCACATTCGTGGTGTGTTTCAGGCTGATTTGAATACCTGTTCACAGTGGATGTGGTATCAGAAGAAATGAAAGATTGGAAATATAAATGAACAGACTGTACAATTTATTTGTTGTTTTACAACCTTTTGCTTTGTAGTTGTACTCTTACATCTGCACTTTTCTGAAACAATAGAACGTCACTTATATTATTGTGTTGAAACAATAGAACGTCACTTATATTATTGTGTTGAAACAATAGAACGTCCCTTATATTATTGTGTTGAAACAATAGAACGTCCCTTATATAATTGTGATGAAACAATAGAACGTCCCTTATATTATTGTGTTGAAACAATAGAACGTCACTTATATCATTGTGTTGAAACAATAGAACGTCCCTTATATTATTGTGTTGAAACAATAGAACGTCACTTATATCATTGTGTGGAAACAATAGAACGTCCCTTATATTATTGTGTTGAAACAATAGAACGTCACTTATATTATTGTGTTGAAACAATAGAACGTCCCTTATATTATTGTGTTGAAACAATAGAACGTCCCTTATATTATTGTGTTGAAACAGACATTGAACCAAATAAAGGGGGCGGAGGATTGCATGACTAAATATGGGGCAACCAAAGTAAATTTAACCTTGCTTGTCGTCGCATGAATAATGATCTTTTGTAAAATTTATAAATTGTATACATATTAATTATGTATTGTTGGTGGTGGTTGTGGTGTTGCAAAGCTTCACACGAGAGTGATTAATATAAGCTGTAAGAACTTGTTTCGCAATCGAGCTAAAATAAATTTGTATAATCTACACACATAACGTAGCGTAAAATGTTGACGCTCCGGCAGGCTTAGTTAGCTAACTTATACATTTGCAGTGGAGATATACTATTCTACACAGAACCATAGTCATGCAAAGGGTTATCCTTGTTATATATATATAGGTATAACTATGTTAGTAATATTATGAGCCGCATGTATTGTATTGTGTAATACCTCATTTATTCATGTATGTCATGAAATGAGAGAATAAAAGATATTTGATTTGACTTAATTTGGTTCCGAAAAGGTTTAACAGTAAAGTGTTAGTACTACGATTTGATTGTGAGGATTTAGTTGTTACTATACTTTAAGCATATTCGTCATGGGTGGTATGTGTTCGTTGTCATTACAAGTATAAGCCTTATTTTGTTTTAATGTTTCATCTAATCATAATATAAATATTCAAGGAGAGGACAACCATAAGCTGTATAACGTTCTGTCCAATTCCTTGTTTCAATTATTGTAAATAACCATGTACATGATAGAAAATAAATATGTTTAAGCCAATATATATATGCAAAATTAATGTTCATGTTGGAATAAGTGAGATCATTAATACATACTTGCATAATGATGTCGCTACTGGTTAGGGTTCTTGCGCGGCATGTTTTGCATGACTAGTAGGCGCATGTAGATGGAAAGAAGTTGAATATAAATGTTCTAATATGGCTCTTCCCGACAATTGTTAGGGCTGTCCGATTTACACAGACGTCATTCCAATGATTATCAAATGTTCCGCTTCAATGAACAATGAAAGTAAACTATACGTAGCTGTTTTATGTGCAATGAAGCACCTTTCTCACAAGCTCCTGTTCAAGTTGCACTATTCACGGCCATCTGTTACATTGATAGTAGGCTGTCCGATTAGCGCCGCGGTTAGCGAGCTCGTTTCTCACAAAATTTAATGTAACCCGGGTTTGATACTCGGACCGGGAATTATGTGAGATGGTACGATGGTCGCCAGATCGGACAAGTGGGTTTTCTCCGACCGGTTTCCTCATACACGAATGACCACATTTACGCTTTCATCCACGCCAACGAGAGTGATTAATATAGGTTGCTAGAACTTCGCAGTCGTTTTAAAATAAATAAAGAAACAATCCTCCATATTTGGCAGAACAATAGACATAGTTCAGAAAACCTCTCTTATCTTCCAATAGTATAATTTACAGCAAAGGTATTCAGTTAGCTCTCCAGTGATCTAATCCTGAGCTACTGGGTCTCGTTTGATCGCTTTGATAGCATTTCCAGTACTTATTAACCGCATGTAGTAGTGCATATAGTCATCCAGGATTGGCCAATGTATCATTTATCGAGGGCAAATGAGCTGTGATCGAATTATCACTATCACTACCATTTCATACCTAGTAAATCAACCCACATAAGGCATGCACGATCTTGATCGATTACAAAGACTGTTTAAAAAGCGTGTATTAATCGTCAACGTGAGTAATGCAAGTAGGACATCATTAATTGTACTTGAGGTGTGATCAGAGGCCTTCGTGAGCGAGTGCTTAAGGTAGTTGCTAATGTGGCCATCACGGCTCTGTTCGAATCTCACTTGGGTAGTCGAATTAGTTGTGGGGAAGCCAACCAACTGGCTTGCGAAAGGTCGATTGTTCTAGAAAGTTGGCATATGACACATGAACTACTATTTGAAGACCCCTGAAGACATGAAGAGGGCAACATTGAAGGAATTGCTATCCGTGATAGGTTTACTTAGGTAGAATATGTCTTCGTCGCTAATTGATTTGACATTGTCAGGTCTAGGTTAACCACGTCATTAACGATGGCTCACAAAAGAGTTTGGGGTAGATGTGTGGGTTGAATCTATTTTCATAGAACAGTTTAAACTAACGATTGCGGAACAAGTGTTATCAACTTATATTAATCACTCTCGTTGGTGCTGATGAAAGCGTAAATGTGGTAATTCGTGTGGAAGGAATCAGGAGTACCCGGCGAAAACCTACATGTCCGATCTGGCGACCATCTTACCATCTCACATAGAACAACTTGCATTACACCAGTAATAGAGAGGACATGATTGTCGGAGCCGGTAGTGTTGACTTCAATCGACCTCACCACTGATAAAGTGACAACTGGCATATATTAATCGAATTCATAGACATACAACTGACATACATGGACTGGCCACTATCATAGGTATTAAATGACATTATTGGCAATCAACCTGAGGTCATATATAGAAGTACCACTTTTGTATTGTGAGTTCGAGCCCAGCGGAGACGTTAGGACATTTATATTCCACGCTGTCTCTTCTCTTTCACTCGTGGCGATATATTTCATCAGGAATGAGATCTCGAGAATGATTAATATAAGTTTTAAGAATTTGTTTCGCAATGTAGGTCAGCAGGCACGGACGGACACCCGTTTAGAGCCGCTGATCTACCTACACATGAAATAATTCGACATCCCAGTGAGATTCGAACCTACAGCGGTGAGGAGCAAGTGATGTTGTAGTCACCAACCATAGCTACTCGGAGGCGCCTTTCATGATCATTAAAACAAATTGTACATTGTATTCATGTTACCGAGATAATATCAACTCACGTTAAGGAGTGAATCGCGTGTTAATAGTTTACATCGGGGTATGAACTACATTGGCATCCACGCTAACTTTAAACACGACCAATGTAGTTCATACCCAGATGGAAACTATTTTTTAACCCGCCATTCATTACTTATATTTACATTAATTATTATTTTCAATTAATTATTAGTTATTAGAATTAAAAGTTATTTAGTCCATATTTGCGACTTGCAGTGTGGCGGGGATCTGATAATTAGATTTGTTTTAATACTTTATTTATTTTACAACGATTGCGAAGCAAGTTTTAACAACTTATATTAATCACTCACGTTGGCTCGGATGAAAGCGTATATTTTTTTTATTATATTATGTGGTCATTCATGTGGGAGGAAACCGGAGTACCCGTTGAAAACCCACCTGTCCGATCCAGCGACCATCGTACCATCTCACATACTTCCCTGATAATTAGATCATCCTTGGAATAGCGTAAAATGTAAGACACTCCTTTTCTCGCGACAAACGCTGCCTAACACGGCGAATGCGCATGCCCGTAGCATCGAGTACACATGTCAGTTACATATCATTAGTTGGAAACCCTCCTACGAAATAGTATACAACCAGGGCCCATACGTTCATCGAAGGAAATGCAATAGCGATGTAAATATTCGCCAATGGGAAATGTCCAACTATGTGTGTCTGTGGTTGCATGGCTGATACTCAACTATTCGTTGAAATAGAAATATTTATTGTTGTATAATTTGCACAAATTTATCTATATTGTTAACTTGTGATGTCCATTCATCGTCTTATTTCGAACTCATTGATCACTATATATATCTAGTTTTATTTAACTTTTTAATTTATACACTTATTTACCTTAGTATTATTCTGTTTAAAATACAAATGTACATTTCGCTGGATATCCTTGTATGTGATTTTCATATATGGACATTTCGACATTTCACTGGACTTTCATATATGGGGTTTTCGCTAGACTTAAAGTTTGCTAATATACGACTGTCTTGTATGGGGTTTTCCGCTGGACTTTGCTCATATACGACTGTCTTATATGGGATTTTCACTGGACTTTGCTCATATACGACTGTCTTATATGGGATTTTCACTGGACTTTCCTCATATATAACTGTCTTATATGGGATTTTCACTGGACTTTGCTCATATACCACTGTCTTATATGGGGTTTTCGCTGGCCTTTGCTCATATATGACTGTCTTATATGGGGTTTTCGCTGGACGTTGCTCATATATGACTGTCTTATATGGGGTTGTCGCTGGACTGTGCTCATATATGACTGTCTTATATGGGGTTTTCGCTGGACGTTGCTCATATACGACTGTCTAATATGGGGTTGTCGCTTGACTTTGCTCATATACGACTGTCTTATATGGGATTTTCACTGGACTTTGCTCATATATAACTGTCTTATATGGGATTTTCACTGGACTTTGCTCATATACCACTGTCTTATATGGGGTTTTCGCTGGCCTTTGCTCATATATGACTGTCTTATATGGGGTTTTCGCTGGACGTTGCTCATATATGACTGTCTTATATGGGGTTGTCGCTGGACTGTGCTCATATATGACTGTCTTATATGGGGTTTTCGCTGGACGTTGCTCATATACGACTGTCTAATATGGGGTTGTCGCTTGACTTTGCTCATATACGACTGTCTTATATGGGATTTTCACTGGACTTTGCTCATATATAACTGTCTTATATGGGATTTTCACTGGACTTTGCTCATATACCACTGTCTTATATGGGGTTTTCGCTGGCCTTTGCTCATATATGACTGTCTTATATGGGGTTTTCGCTGGACGTTGCTCATATATGACTGTCTTATATGGGGTTGTCGCTGGACTGTGCTCATATATGACTGTCTTATATGGGGTTTTCGCTGGACGTTGCTCATATACGACTGTCTAATATGGGGTTGTCGCTTGACTTTGCTCATATACGACTGTCTTATATTGGGTTTTCGCTGGACTTTGCTCATATATGACTGTCTTATATGGGGTTGTCGCTGGACTTTGCTCATATATGACTGTCTTATATGGGGTTGTCGCAGGACTGTGCTCATATATAACTGTCTTATATGGGGTTTTCGCTGGACACTGCTCATATACGACTGCCTTATATGGGGTTTTCGCTGGAAGTCAAATGTGGTGATTGTATACCCTTGTCCCTCCTCATGTGTTGCCTCCTCAGCAAACCTCAAACATTCCTTCACAATTGTGTACTCTGTGATGGGGTTAGGAATCACAGGGTAGTAGCCTTTTGTTGTCAGGCGTTGTGGTAGATCACTTGTAGCAGACACAAAGCCACCCCATCCAGGAAATCCTCTCTCAACATCATGCAGAAAACCCCACAACATGTTTTTCCAATTTGAAACATTAAAGGCCTCTAAGCCTCATGTCTATCATTTCCCGTCGCAATGTTTGTGCCACTTCTAATTGCCATGTAACAGTCAGGAATGTTAGTATCTGGTTGATCCTTTAACGATCTAGCCTTGATTCTTGATAACAAACACTCCATACAAATTGCACTTGACTATATGAAATGAGCAAACACATACTATATGTAACAGACTGAAAGAAAATGAAAAGTGACGGTGACTAATCAAATGTTCTGCTTGAGATAACAAACAGGCCCACTGGACACTGGACACCTCCAATATTAGACAACTACACTACTAGTAACTAGATTTTCACAGGAAAACATATCTTCTTGGGGCGGCCATTATAAGTAAATAGCCGTGTTCATATTTACAATATTGACAAAGAATACACCTAGGAGGATAAAATGTAACATCTGTAATACAAAAGAATGAAAATATAATTATTGTAAAATGTGATTTTTAAATAAATGTTCAATTTGGGGGTCATTTACCCCACCCACATTATGTTTTAGAAAATAGTATATAACCATCTACATTAAATCACTTGCCTTTGACCAATTTCATTATATACGGCATTTAAGGTAGTATGTCACGATATATATAGTATAGTAAGTGTGTCTCAAAAAAAAATAGAATTGTACCTATTTTTCTCTGGATAAAGTCCAGTTTTCAAGAAAATATGCAAAGAATGTCAAAAAAAACTTTATAATCATGTATTTACATGCATCTGACATTAATATGAAACATAAAACATAAATTAAGACAACATTTCAAAAGAAATATACCCTATGAATATTAGAGTGTATATTCAAAATGTGGCGGCCAACTTCGATTAAAACGTTGATCATGACAATTTAGTCTTTGAGTACATGTCTTAAAATTTCACCAGCTACATAATACATAAGACAATTGTGGTCCCAGTGGATACTAAGTGGTGCATGGTTGGTCCACCAGGCCCCCGGTTTAGTTCGCATTCATCGCCAGAGAGGGAAGAAGCAACTTGAACTTAATGCCTTGCCTAAGGGCACAATCGTAACAGCTCCAGTGCGGCTCGAACTCCGGGCATTTCACACCTGACGCAAAGTCTTTACCACTGCGCTATCACGACTTCCACATATTAGTGAGGTGCATTTCATAACTTTACTGTGATGAAATACGTCCTATCCCAACCAGAACTATGAACTAATATCATTCAATGTTTTAACACATATACTGAAATCTGAACTAATAAAAACACAATTTAATGAAAAGGCTAAATGGTCGGACCATAACTTTAAGCAACATAAGTTACGGCCCTTCTCGATGTACCATTTGTCACCATGATATAACCAACGATATGGATGACATCCTCACATGAAGTAATGCGCCTACCCAATTGACATTCGAACATGTGTGTGTTTTACGTTACCCAATGCGAATATGAGCGACGCCTCCTGAAGAGATTAGTAATTTTAGATTTTGAAGGAAAATGCATGATACAGACAGACACACATTCCAGATTATCCTCTGGTTATTTTAAGTGCACGGTGTACAGCACCGACACGAGACATCGGTTTAACGTCCCATCTGAAAGACTGTTAATTTTATTAGGTTCAGAAGAGGGATCGAACCTGCAATCCCTGGATTGCCAGTCCAGTGTGTTACCACTGGACTACATATCCGTCTGTATGTGACGGCCATATTTCAAAATGACATATTTATAACATACATACTGCGTACATCGTTGACCTCAAATCACGTGCACCTCATTGTATGTTCGAGTCTCACCAGGAAATGTCACAATCGTTCTTGTGGGAAAACTATTAAGATCATTAAAACAGGAAACAATATAGTATTATTTTCAGGTTGTATATAAGTAAATAGGCAGAAGTGCATCCACGGTCGAATGTAGTCCCAATGACTAATATAGTTAATTTTTCTTTTTGATAACAATGCATTTTCATGACAGGTAGTGTATAGTTGTTGTGTTTTCTGAGAAATTATTTGACTTGAGAAGACTTCAGACTAGTTGATGTGTAGAAAAGATGACGTATAAGAATTCAGGCTATTGTCAACTGAAGGTCGGTATTTATTTGGCGGAGGAATAAAGTGTGTAAACACAGTAACGTTATTCACAGGCAAGCACTGGTTATTTGACACTTAAAATTTGAAATATTATTTGTGTGTTTCAGGCTGATTTGAATACCTCTTCACAGTGGATGTGGTATGTGGTATCAGAAGAAATGAAGGAATAGAAATATCTATGAACAGCCTGTATGTTTTTACTTTTTACTATGTATTTAATAGGCAATTTATGTGTTGTTTTACAACCATCATATCAAAGGTCATTAAATTATATTAATGAGCTGTGTTGGGGTACCTAGCGGTCGCTATGGACAATTCGCATTGGACAGTATGACTGGATGTATGATATGGACAATTCACATTGGACAGTATGACTGGATGTATGATATGGACAATTCGCATTCGACAGTATGACTGGATGTATGATATGGACAATTCTCATTGGACAGTATAACTGGATGTATGATATGGACAATTCTCCTTGGACAGTTTGACTTGATGTATGATATGGACAATTCGCATTGGACAGTATGACTGAATGTATCATATGGACAATTCTCATTGGACAGTATGACTGGATGTATGATATGGACAATTCTCATTGGACAGTATGACTGGATGTATGATATGGACAATTCTCATTGGACAGTATGACTGGATGTATGATATTGATAATTCGCATTGGAGAGTATGTAGTAAGCAACCAGTATCCAGATTCCCAATATGTTGTTTTATTATACACCTGTATTAAGCAGCCACATGTGTTAAGCAGCCACTTTATGTGAGTCCTTTGACTGGCTGCTTATCACAGGTTCGACTGTACATGTATGTTCAGTATTTAACTTACATCATATTAGGGCTAAACTAAACTCACAAAAGACAACCGTTGTACAGTAATGTATCTTATATTTATTCCATTCTACAAGTCTTTACAAATATCGTATCATATACATGCGAATACACACAAATCAAGTATAACTTCTCATAATGCGCCGGTAGGCCATCACAAACTTAAAGTCATATAAATAAGAGTACGGATGACACTACAAATAATGAACATTTAGTGTTCCAAAAAGAACAATACACAATTTATTATAAATACAGTCTAACCTGTGCTAAAGGCCACCTCCGAATAAAGGCCGTATATGAAAAACTTGTCCCTAAAGACCAACATATTTCTCTCCCGTCGAGCCATTTACAATACATATTAACCGTCTATTGAGAGGCCACATGCCAACAAAGGCCACTGTTTTTACTTTCCGGAGGGTGGCCTTTATTAACAGGTTTGACTGTATATTATAAATACGAACTTTAAACGTAACAGAATAAAGATCTAAAATTAAAATAATTGAAAAGTACGTCAGACGAGGGATCGAACCAGCGATCCCTGTATTACCAGTCCAGCGTGTTACCACTGGACTACAGGTCCGTCTGTATGTGATGGTCATATTTCAAAATGACATATTTATGACATACATATTGCATAAATGAATTTTGAAATCTGAAATAAATAAGCATGTTATCATAATTAGCATATATAAATTATAGTATTATTTTTCCAAGTGAAGAAGAAACAACACTTTAAGATGTGAACATTATGTTTGTATGTAATGGAATGTAAAACATTTTTTTACAATGACTACGATACTTCTGGCTGCGTCACACATATGAGAGCTGATGACAGCCTAGCTCATCCTTCATTACGTGCACAAAACATGTGTTGAATGTTTCAAATCACATAATAGTTCATTGTTGAAGTTGTCGTTGATGCAACAGCTTGTCATTTGTAGCTGTCAATCCACAACTCTCGTCCGGTTCTCGTACACGTGCTGTCCAACCATTGTGCATGTAGTATGCATATTGAAGATACAATATAGTATGCTTAAACAAGGTACATGTCGTAGGTGTGATTCTAAACTGGTTCTCGTGGTAACGGTATATACATCGAAATAATCAAAGTGTTCCGGTATCAACGTTGTAGGTATGAAACCAACCAGATGTTCCTTGTCAGGTTGTGCACTTCAAACTAATACTAGTTTTCGCTCACAATTTGAACTTCCCCGTCGGGCATGCTGTATAAATGTCAATATTGTATTGCATAATTGCACAATGAAGTTCGACAAGATCGGTCCCAGGTCCAACAGGTGTTCACACGTACCATTTCCACAACATGGAAAACTTTCAATGGCATAATATCTATATCCTCATAGAGTGCTGTGTAGTCCTTGCACCCGTCCAGCCCAAATAAACTATCATCACGGTTTGGCAGAACAAGAGACATAGTTCAGTAGTACTCGCTTTCTTTCCGACAAATAATAATGTATAATATACAGCAGAAGTAAACAGATAGCACTCCAGTGATATACACTTGACTTACTTATGTTCCATCGCTTTTATAGCAGTTCCAGCAAGCTCCCATTCGCATGTAGGCGTCAGTTCTCACCCCGGAGTGGTCAAAGTTCTATCATAATATCACAATGTCCTTGCCAAGGATTATTCAGTGTACTCCCATTAGCTAAGATCAAACGCGTGCATAGTATTGAGGAGTCACACACGATCTCGACGGATTGCAAGGACACGGCTTAGTGCGTATTATTCATCGTTCAGCAAGTCAGATGTAGATCAATCATTTTACATTTGTTGGATAGTGAAAGGCGCATGTGGTTTGTATTGTATTGATCTGATTCTAATCTACAATATACATATATATCTGTTTCACAAGGAACATCGTATATGTCAAGCAAGCATCACTTAACCACATTAGCAAACATACAACAAACATTCAAGTTACCACTGAAAACAACACAAGCGAATGCATGGCTAAGTTGTTACGGTAGTTGATTTCTAGTAACTTCCCTCTCAAAACTGTATGTTCGAATGTACAGACGGATCTGTCATCCAGTGGTAACACACAGCGTCATATCCGAACCAGAAAACTATAATATGAACTAATATGCATATACTCAATGTCTTAACACTTATACTGATATCTGAACTAAGTATATGACAATAAAATCACAATTTAAAGAAAAGGCTAAATGGTCAGGCCATAACTTCAAGCAACATTAGTTGCGGCCCTTCTCGATGTACCATCTGTGACCATGATATAACCAATGATATGGATGGCATCTTCACATGAAGTAATGCGCCTACCCAATTGACATTCGAACATGTGTGTGTTTTACGTTTATTTATCGTCGAGAGATTAGTCATTTTAGATTTTGGAGGAAAGTGCATGATACAGACAGAGACCCATTCCAGAGTCTCCTCTGGTTCTTTTACGTGCACGGTGTACAACACCGACACGATACATCGGTTTAACGTCCCATCTGAAAGACTGTTAATTTATTAGGGTCAGACGAGGGATCGAACCTGCGATCCCTGGATTACCAGTCCTGTGTGCTACCACTGGACTACAGATCCCTCTGTATGTGACGGTCATATGAAAAAATGACATATTTATATCATACATACAGCGTACATCATCGACCTCAAATCACTTATGTATGTTCGAGTCTCACCAGGAAATGTCACAATCATTCTTGTGGGAAATCTATCACGATCAGTAACACAGGAAACAATATAGTAGTATCTTCAGGTTGTATATACGTAAATAGACAGAAGTGCATCCGCTGTCGAATGTAGTCCCAATGACTAATATAGTTATTTTTTCTTTTTGATAAAAATACATTTTCATGACAAGCAGTGTATAGTTTTTGTGTTTTCTGAGAAATGATGTGACTTGAGAAGACTTCAGACTAGTTGATGGGTAGAAATGATGTGGTATAAGAATTCAGGTCATTGCAAGGTGAAGGTCGGTATACTGTATTATTTGGCGGAGGAATACAGTGTGTAAACACAGTGACGTTATTCACAGGCGAGCACTGGTTATTTGAAACTTAAAATGTAATGAAATATGTGGTATCAGAAGAAATGAAAGATTGGAAATATAAATGAAAAGACTGTATGTTTTTACTTTTTACTATGTATTTAATAGGCAATTTATTTGTTGTTTTACAACCATCATATCAAAGGTCATCAACTTATATTAATGAGCTGTGTTGGGGTACCTAGCGGTCCCTATGGAAAAATCTCATTGGAGAGTATGACCGGATGTATGATATGGACAATTCACATTGGACAGTATGACTGGATGTATGATATGGACAATTCACATTGGACAGTATGACTGGATGTATGATATCGACAATTCATATTGGACAGTATGACTGGATGTATGATATGGACAATTCTCATTGGACAGTATGACTGGATGTATGATATGGACAATTCTCATTGGACCGTATGACTGGATGCTGGATGTATGATATGGATAATTCTCATTGGACAGTATGACTGGATGTATGCTATGGGCAATTGGCATTGGACAGTATGACTGGATGCATGGTATGGACAATTCTCATTGGACAGTATGACTGGATGTATGCTATGGGCAATTCTCATTGGACAGTATGACTGGATGTATGCTATGGGCAATTCGCATTGGACAGTATGACTGGATGTATGATATGGGCAATTCTCATTGGACAGTATGACTGCATGTATGCTATGGGCAATTCGCATTGGACAGTATAACTGGATGTATGCTATGGGCAATTCTCATTGGACAGTATGACTGAATGTATGATATGGGCAATTGGCACTGGGCAGTATGACTGGATGCATGGCATGGACAATTGGCATTGGACAGTATGACTGGATGTATGATATGGACAATTCACATTGGACAGTATGACTGGATGTATGATATGGACAATTCACATTGGACAGTATGACTGGATGTATGATATGGGCAATTCTCATTGGACAGTATGACTGGAAGTATGATATGGACAATTTGCATTGAACAGTATGACTGGATGTATGATATGGACAATTCACATTGGACAGTATGACTGGATGTATGATATAGGTAATTCTCATTGGACAGTATGACTGGATGTATGATATGGACAATTCTCATTGGACAGTATGACTGGATGTATGATATAGGTAATTCTCATTGGACAGTATGACTGGATGTATGATATGGACAATTCTCATTGGACAGTATGACTGGATGTATCATATGGATAATTCTCATTGGACAGTATGACTGGATGTATGCTATGGGTAATTCTCATTGGACAGTATGACTGGATGTATGATATGGGTAATTCGTATTGGACAGCATAACTGGATGTATGATATGGACAATTCTCATTGGACAGCATGACTGGATGTATGATATGGACAATTCTCATTGGACAGCATGACTGGATGTATGATATGGACAATTCGCATTGGACAGTATGACTGGATGTATGATATGAGCAATTCGCATTGGTCAGTATGACTGGATGTATGATATGGACAATTCGCATTGGATAGTATGACTGGATGTAAGATATGGGTAGTTCTCTTTGGACAGTATGACTGGATGTATGATATGGGTAATTCTCATTGGACAGTCTGACTGGATGTATGATATGGGTAATTCTCTTTGGACAGTATGACTGGATGTATGATATGGGCAATTCGCATTGGACAGTATAAATGGATGTATGATATGGATAATTCGCATTGGAGAGTATGTATTAAGCAACCAATTTCCAGATTCAAAATATGTTGTTTTATTATACATTTGACCTGTATTAAGCAGCCACATGTGTTAAGCAGCCACTTTATGTGAGTCCTTTGACTGGCTGCTTATCACAGGTTCGACTGTACATGTATGTTCAGTATTTACCTTACATCATATTAGGGCTAAACTAAACTCACAAAAGACAACCATTGTACAGTAATGTATCTTATATTTATTCCATTCTACAAGTCTTTACAAATATCATATCATATACATGCGAATACACACACATCAAATATAACTTCTCATAATGCACCGGTAGGCCATCACAAACTTAAAGTCATATAAATAAGAGTACGGATGACACTACAAATAAACAACATTTAGTGTTCCAAAAAGAACAATACACAATTTATTATAAATACAGTCTAACCTGTGCTAAAGGCCACCTCCGAATAAAGGCCGTATATGAAAAACTTGTCCCTAAAAACCAACATATTTATCTCCCGTCGAGCCATTTACAATACATTTTAACCGTCTATTGAGAGGCCACGTGCCAACAAAGGCCACTGTTTTTACTTTCCCGAGGGTGGCCTTTATTAACAGGTTTGACTGTATATTATAAATACGAACTTTAAACGTAACAGAATAAAGATCTAAAATTAAAATAATTGAAAAGTACGTCAGACAAGGGATCGAACCTGCGATCCCTGTATTACCAGTCCAGCGTGTTACCACTGGACTACAGGTCCGTCTGTATGTGACGGTCATATTTCAAAATGACATATTTATAACATACATATTGCATAAATGAATTTTGAAATCTGAAATAAATAAGCATGTTATCATAATTAGCATATATGAATTATAGTATTATTTTTCCAAGTGAAGAAGAAACAACACTTTAAGATGTGAACATTATGTTTGTATGTAATGGAATGTAAAACATTTGTTTACAATGACTACAATACTTCTGGCTGCGTCGCACATATGAGAGCTGATGACAGCCTAGCTCATCCTTCATTACGTGCACAAAACATGTGTTTAACGTTTCAAATCACATAATAGTTCATTGTTGAAGTTGTCGTTGATGCAACAGCTTGTCATTTGTAGCTGTCAATCCACAACTCTCGTCCGGTTCTCGTACACGTGCTGTCCAACCATTGTGCATGTAGTATGCATATTGAAGATACAATATAGTATGCTTAAACAAGGTACATGTCGTAGGTGTGATTCCAAACTGGTTCTCGTGGTAACGGTATATACATCGAAATAATCAAAGTGTTCCGGTATCAACGTTGTAGGTATGAAACCAACCAGATGTTCCTTGTCAGGTTGTGCACTTCAGACTAATACTAGTTTTCGCTCACAATTTGAACTTCCCCGTCGGGCATGCTGTATAAATGTCAATATTTTATTGCATAATTGCACAATGAAGTTCGACAAGATCGCTCCCAGGTCCAACATTTGTTCACACGTACCATTTCCACAACATGGAAAACTTTCAATGGCATAATAGCTATATCTTCATAGACTGCTGTGTAGTCCTTGCACCCGTCCAGCCCAAAGAAACTATCATCACGGTTTGGCAGAACAAGAGACGTAGTTCAGTCGTACTCGCTTTCTCTCCGACAAATAATAATGTATAATATACAGCAGAAGTATACAGATAGCACTCCAGTGATATACACTTGACTTACTTACGTTCCTTCGCTTTTATAGCAGTTCCAGCAAGCTCCCATTCGCATTTAGTTGTCTGGTCATAATATCACAATGTCCTTGCCAAGGATTACTCATTGTACTCTCATTAGCTAAGATCAAACGCGTGCATAGTATTGAGGAGTCACACACGACCTCGACGGATTGCAAGGACACGGCTTAGTGCGTATTATTCATCGTTCAACAAGTCAGATGTAGATCAATCATTGTACTTTTATTGGATAGTGAAAGGCGCATGTGGTTTGTATTGTATTGATCTGATTCTAATCTACAATATACATATATATTTGTTTCACTAGGAACATCGTATATGTCAAGCAAGCATCACTTAACCACATTCGCAAACATACAACAAACATTCAAGTTACCACTGAAAACAACACAAGCGCATGCGTGGCTAAGTTGGTATGGTAGTTGATTTCTAGTAACTTCCCTCTCAAAACTGTATGTTCGAATGTACAGACGGATCTGTCATCCAGTGGTAACACGCAGCGTCATATCCGAACCAGAAAACTATAATATGAACTAATATGCATATACTCAATGTCTTAACACTTATACTGATATCTGAACTAAGTATATGACAATAAAATCACAATTTAAAGAAAAGGCTAAATGGTCAGGCCATAACTTCAAGCAACATTAGTTGCGGCCCTTCTCGATGTACCATCTGTGACCATGATATAACCAACGATATGGATGGCATCTTCACATGAAGTAATGCGCCTACCCAATTGACATTCGAACATGTGTGTGTTTTACGTTTATTTATCGTCGAGAGATTAGTCATTTTAGATTTTGGAGGAAAGTGCATGATACAGACAGAGACCCATTCCAGAGTCTCCTCTGGTACTTGTACGTGCATGGTGTACAACACCGACACGATACATCGGTTTAGCGTCCCATCTGAAAGACTGTTAATTTATTAGGGTCAGACGAGGGATCGAACCTGCGATCCCTGGATTACCATTCCAGTGTGCTACCACTGGACTACAGATCCCTCTGTATGTGACGGTCATATGAAAAAATGACATATTTATATCATGCATACTGCGTACATCGTTGACCTCAAATCACTTATGTAGGTTCGAGACCCACCAGGAAATGTCACAATCGTGCTTGTGGGAAAACTATCACGATCAGTAACACAGGAAACAATATAGTAGTATCTTCAGGTTGTATATACGTAAATAGACAGAAGTGCATCCGTGGTCGAATGTAGTCCCAATGACTAATATAGTTATTTTTTCTTTTTAATAAAAATACATTTTCATGACAAGCAGTGTATAGTTTTTGTGTTTTCTGAGAAATGATGTGACTTGAGAAGACTTCAGACTAGTTGATGGGTAGAAATGATGTGGTATAAGAATTCAGGTCATTGCAAGGTGAAGGTTGGTATACTGTATTATTTGGCGGAGGAATACAGTGTGTAAACACAGTGACGTTATTCACAGGCGAGCACTGGTTATTTGAAACTTAAAATGTAATGAAATATGTGGTATCAGAAGAAATGAAAGATTGGAAATATAAATGAACAGACTCTATGTTTTTACTTTTTACTATGTATTTAATAGGTAATTTATTTGTTGTTTTACAACCATCATATCAAAGGTCATCAACTTATATTAATGAGCTGTGTTGGGGTACCTAGCGGTCCCTATGGACAATTCTCATTGGACAGTATGACTGGATGTATGATATGGACAATTCACATTGGACAGTATGACTGGATGTATGATATGGACAATTCACATTGGACAGTATGACTGGATGTATGATATGGACAATTCATATTGGACAGTATGACTGGATGTATGATATGGACAATTCTCATTGGACAGTATGACTGGATGTATGATATGGACAATTCGCATTGGACAGTATGACTGGATGTATGCTATGGGCAATTGGCATTGGACAGTATGACTGGATGCATAGTATGGACAATTCTCATTGGACAGTATGACTGGATGTATGCTATGGGCAATTCTCATTGGACAGTATGACTGGATGTATGCTATGGGCAATTCGCATTGGTCAGTATGACTGGATGTATGCTATGGGCAATTCTCATTGGACAGTATGACTGGATGTATGCTATGGGCAATTCGCATTGGACAGTATGACTAGATGTATGCTATGGGCAATTCTCATTGGACAGTATGACTGGATGTATGATATGGGCAATTGGCATTGGGCAGTATGACTAGATGCATGGCATGGACAATTATCATTGGACAGTATGACTGGATGTATGATATGGGCAATTCTCATTAGACAGTATGACTGGATGTATGCTATGGGCAATTCGCATTGGACAGTATGACTAGATGTATGATATGGGTTATTCTCATTGGACAGTATGACTGGATGTATGATATGGACAATTCTCATTGGACAGTATGACTGGATGTATGATATGGATAATTCTCATTGGAGAGTATGACTGGATGTATGGTATGGGTAATTCTCATTGGACAGTATGACTGGATGTATGATATGGGCAATTCGTATTGGATAGCATGACTGGATGTATGATATGGACAATTCTCATTGGACAGCATGACTGGATGTATGATATGGACAATTCTCATTGGACAGCATGACTGGATGTATGATATGGACAATTCTCATTGGACAGTATGACTGGATGTATGATATGGACAATTCTCATTGGACAGCATGACTGGATTTATGATATGGACACTTCGCATTGAAAAGTATGACTGGATATATGATATGGACAATTCTCATTGGACAGCATGACTGGATGTATGATATGGACAATTCTCAATGGAAAGTATGACTGGATGTATGATATGGACAATTCTCATTGGACAGTATGACTGGATGTATGATATGGACAATTCGCATTGGACAGTATGACTGGGTGTATGATATGGACAATTCGCATTGGACAGTATGACTGGATGTATGATATGAACCATTCACATTGGACAGTATGACTGGATGTATGATATGGACAATTCGCATTGGAGAGTATGTATTAAGCAACCAGTTTCCAGATTCCCAATATGTTGTTTTATTATACATTTGACCTGTATTAAGCAGCCACAGGTGTTAAGCAGCCACTTTATGTGAGTCCTTTGACTGGCTGCTTATCACAGGTTCGACTGTACATGTATGTTCAGTATTTACCTTACATCATATTAGGGCTAAACTAAACTCACAAAAGACAACCATTGTACAGTAATGTATCTTATATTTATTCCATTCTAAAAGCCTTTACAAATATCGTATCAAATACATGTGAATACACACACATCAAGTATAACTTCTCATAATGCGCCGGTAGGCCATCACAAACTTAAAGTCATATAAATAAGAGTACGGATGACACTACAAATAAACAACATTTAGTGTTCCAAAAAGAACAATACACAATTTATTATAAATACAGTCTAACCTGTGCTAAAGGCCACCTCCGAATAAAGGCCGTATATGAAAAACTTGTCCCTAAAGACCAACATATTTATCTCCCGTCGAGCCATTTACAATACATTTTAACCGTCTATTGAGAGGCCACGTGCCAACAAAGGCCACTGTTTTTACTTTCCCGAGGGTGGCCTTTATAAACAGGTTTGACTGTATATTATAAATACGAACTTTAAACGTAACAGAATAAAGATCTAAAATTAAAATAATTGAAAAGTACGTCAGACGAGGGATCGAACCAGCGATCCCTGTATTACCAGTCCAGCGTGTTACCACTGGACTACAGGTCCGTCTGTATGTGATGATCATATTTCAAAATGACATATTTATGACATACATATTGCATAAATGAATTTTGAAATCTAAATAAATAAGCATGTTATCATAATTAGCATATATAAATTATAGTATTATTTTTCCAAGTGAAGAAGAAACAACACTTTAAGATGTGAACATTATGTTTGTATGTAATGGAATGTAAAACATTTTTTTACAATGACTATGATACTTCTGGCTGCGTCGCACATATGTGAGCTGATGCAGCCTTGTCATCTTCATTACGTGCACAAAACATGTGTTGAACGTTTCAAATCACATAATAGTTCATTGTTTAAGTTGTCGTTGATGCAACAGCTTATCTTTTGTAGCTGTCAATCCACAACTCTCGTCCGGTTCTCGTACACGTGCTGTCCAACCATTTTGCATGTAGTATGCATATTGAAGATACAATATAGTATGCTTAAACAAGGTACATGTCGTAGGTGTGATTCCAAACAGGTTCTCGTGGTAACGGTATATACATCGAAATAATCAAAGTGTTCCAGTATCAACGTTGTAGGTATGAAACCAACCAGATGTTCCTTGTCAGGTTGTGCACTTCAGACTAATACTAGTTTTCGCTCACAATTTGAACTTCCCCGTCGGGCATGCTGTATAAATGTCAATATTTTATTGCATAATTGCACAATGAAGTTCGACAAGATCGGTCGCAGGTCCAACATTTTTTCACACGTACCATTTCCACAACATGGAAAACTGTCAATAGCATAATAGCTTTATCCTCATAGAGTGCTGTGTAGTCCTTGCACCCGTCCAGCCCAAAGAAACTATCATCACGGTTTGGCAGAACAAGAGACATAGTTCAATAGTACTCGCTTTCTTTCCGACAAATATCAATGTATAATATAAAGCAGAAGTAAACAGATAGCACTCCAGTGATATACACTTGACTTACTTACGTTCCTTCGCTTTTATAGCAGTTCCAGCAAGCTCCCATTCGCATGTAGTCATCTGTTCTCACCCTGGAGTGGTCAAGGTATTGAGTGCAACATAAAGTTCGACCAGAATAGCACAATGTCCTTGCCAAGGATTATTCATTGTACTCTCATTAGCTAAGATCAAACGCGTGCTTAGTATTGATGAGTCACACACGACCTCGACGGATTGCAAGGACACGACTTAGTGCGTATTATTCATCGTTCTGTAAGTCAGATGTAGATCAATCATTGTACTTGTGTTGGATAATGAAAGGCACATGTGGTTTGTATTGTAGCGGTCTGATTCTAATCTACAATATACATATATATTTGTTTCACTAGGAACATCGTATATGTCAAGCACCCATCACTTAACCACATTCGCACACATACAACAAACATTCAAGTTACCACTGAAAACAACACAAGCGCATGCGTGGCTAAGTTGTTACGGTAGTTGATTTCTAGTGACTTCCCTCTCAAACTGTATGTTCGAATGTACAGACGGATCTGTCATCCAGTGGTAACACGCAGGTTCGCCCCCCGTCTGACCATGACAAAATTAACAGTCTTTCAGATGGGACGTTAAACCGAGGTCTCGTGTCGGTGCTTTACACCGTGCACGTAAAAGAAGCAGAGGAGACTCTGGAATGGGTCTCTGTCTGTATCATGCACTTTCCTCCAAAATCTAAAATGACTCTCTTCAGGAGGCGTCGCTCATATGGTCATTGGGTAGCGACGATAAATAAACGTAAAACACACACGTGTTCGAATGTCATTTGGGTAGGCGCATTACTTCATGTTAGGATGTCATCCATATCGTTGGTTATATCATGTGACAGATGGTACATCGAGAAGGGCCGTAACTAATGTTGCTTGAAGTTATGGCCCGACAATTTAGTCTTTTCTTTAAATTGTGTTTTTATTGTCATATACTTAGTTCAGATTTCAGTATAAGTATTAAGACATTGAATGTATGCATATTAGTTCATAGTGTTCTGGTTGGGATAGGATGTATTTCAACACAGTAAAGTTATGAAATGCACCACATTGAAATGCGGAAGTCCTGATAGCCCCGTAGTAGAGACTTCAGTTCGGGTGTGAAATGCCCGGAGTTCGAGCCGCACTGGAGCTGTTACGAGTGTGCCCTTAGGCAAGGCATTTAAGTTCAAATTGCCTCTTCTCTCCTTCGTGGAGATGAATGCGAACTAATCCGGGGGCCTGGTGGACCCACATGCACCCCTTAGCATCCACCGGGACCACATTTGTCCTATATATTATGTACCTGATGAAATTTTAAGACATGTACTCAAAGAATAAATTGTCACGATCAACGTTTTAATCCAAGATTTTGAATATACACTCTAATATCCATAGGGTTTATTTCTCTTGTAATGTTGTGTTAATTTATGTTTTATGCTTCATATTGATGTCAGATGCATGTAAATACATGATTATAAAGGGTTTTTTGACATTCTTTGCATATTTTCTTGAAAACTTGGGATTTATCCAGAGAAAATAGGTACAATTCTATGTGTTTTTGAGACACACTTACTATGCTATATATATATCGTGACATACTACCTTAAATGTCGTATATAATGACATTGGTCAAAGGCAAGTGATTTAATGTAATCATATATGGTTATATACCATTTGCTAAAACATAATGCCCGTAAAAGTGGGTGGGGTAAATAATCCCCCAAAATGAAAATTTATTTAAAAATCATATTTTACCATAATTATATGTTCATACCTTTGTATTACAGATGTTGCAATTTATACCATATCGAATATATCTAACTGATAATTTAACTAGTACGTTCCACTTCCACTGTTCCTGAATAGTGGGTGGGGTAAAATGACCCCAGAAAATGAAAACAGAGGTTCTGTGTTCATTATAGTTCCGCAGTAAATCTATGCTAAATTGGAAAGTGAAAACACTTCACGTTTCATCCTCCATGGTGTATTCTTTGTCAATATTGTAAATGTGATAAAGGCTATTTACTTATAATGTCAGCCCCAAGAAGATATTTTTCCTGTGAAAATCTAGTTACTAGTATTGTAGTTATCTAATATTGGAGGTGTCCAGTTGGCCTGTTTGTTATTTGAAGCAGAAAAGTTGATTAGTCACCACCATTTTTCTTTTTCTTTCAGTCTGTTACATGTATTATGTGTTTGCTCATTTCATATAGACAAGTGTATGTTTCACGGCGTGTTTGTTATGCAGAGTGCGGTTTTTATGTAGTCATAGACTATTATAAGTTTGGTATTAGATGTGCTTTAATGTAGTTGCAGAATATTGTAGGCGAACAAGTGGCAGCTACTGAAGGTGCAACTGTTCCAAGAACCAAGGCTAGATCGTTAAAGGATCTACCAGATACTAACATTCCTGACTGTTACATGACAATTAGAAGTGGTCCAAACATTGCGACGGGAAATGGTAGACATGAGGCTTAGAGGCCTTTAATGTTTCAAATTGGAAAAAAATATTGTGTGTTTTTCTGCATGATGTTGAGAGAGGATTTCCTGGATGGGGTGGCTTTGTGTCTGTTACATGTGATCTACCACAACGCCTGACAACAATAGGCTACTACCCTGTGATTCATAACCCCATCACAGAGTACAAAATTGTGAAGGAATGTTTGAGGTTTGCTGAAGAGGCAACACATGAGGTGGGACAAGACTATACAATCACCACATTTGACTTATGGGCATGCACGAAGGCATATCCGTTGATCTGGAAAGAACCTGATCTGCATGCTACTTGAAGCTGGACTTTGCTCATATATGTCTGTCTTATATGGGGTTTTCGCTAGAAGTTGCTCATATATGACTGTTTTATATGGGGTTTTCGCTGGATTTTACTCAAATACGACTGTCTTATATGGGGTTTTCGCTAGAAGTTGCTCATATATGACTGTTTTATATGGGGTTTTCGCTGGATTTTACTCAAATACGACTGTCTTGTATGGGGTTTTCGCTGGACGTTGCTCATATATAACTGTCTTATATGGGATTTTCGCTAGACGATGCTCATATATGACTGTCTTATATGGGGTTTTCGCTCGTATATGACTGTTTGATATGGGGTTGTCGCTAGACTTTGTTCATATACAATTGTTTTATATGGGGTTTTCGCTAGACGATGCTCATATACGACTGTTTTATATGGGTTTTCGCTGGACTTTACTCATATACAACTGTCTTATATGGGTTTGTCGCTGGACTTTGCTCATATATGACTGTCTAATATGGGGTTTTCGCTGGACTATGCTCATATATAACTGTCTTATATGGGGTTGTCGCTGGACTTTGCTCATATATGACTGTCTTATATAGGGATTTCCCTGGACGTTGCTCATATATAACTGTCTTATATGGGGTTTTCGCTAGACGTTGCTCATATATAACACTCTTATATGGGGATTTCGCTGGACGTTGCTCATATATAACTGTTATATATGGGGTTTTCGCTGGCCTTTGCTCATATACGACTGTCTTATATTGGTTTTCATTGGACTTTGCTCATATATGACAGTCTTATATGGGGTTGTCGCTGGACGTTGCTCATATATAACTGTCTTATATGGGGTTTTCGCTGGACTTTGCTCATATATGACTGTCTTATATGGGATTTTCGCTGGATGTTGCTCATATATAACTGTCTTATATGGGGTTTTCGCTAGACGTTGATCATATATAACTGTCTTATATTGGATTTTCACTGGACTTTGCTCATATATGACTGTCTTATATGGGTTTTCGCTGGACTTTGCTCATATATGACTGTCTTATATGGGGTTTCGCTGGATTTTGCTCATATATAACTGACTTATATGGGGTTTTCGCTAGACGTTGCTCATATATAACTGGCTTATATGGGGTTTTCGCTGGACTTTGCTCATATACGACTGTCTTATATGGGGTTTTCGCTGGACGTTGCTCATATATGACTGTCTTATATGGGGTTTTCGCTAGACGTTGCTCATATATAGCTGTCTTATATGGGGATTTCGCTGGACGTTGCTCAAATATAGCTGTCATATATGGGGTTTTCGCTGGACTTTGCTCATATAAAACTGTCTTATATGGGGTTTTCGTGAGATTTTGCTCATATATGACTATCTTATATGGGATTTTCGCTAGACTTTGCTCATATAAAACTGTCTTATATGGGGTTATCGTGAGACTTTGCTCATATATGACAGTCTTATATAGGGTTGTCGCTGGAGTTTGCTCATATATGACTGTCTTATATGGGCTTTTAGCGAGACTTTGCTCATATAAATCTGTCTTATATGGGGCTTCCGCTGGACTTTGCTCATATATGACTGTCTTTTATGGGGTTGTCGCTGGACTTTGCTCATATACGACTGTCTTATATGAGGTTGTCTCTGTACTTTGCTCATATATGACTGTCTTATATGGGGTTGTCGCTGGACTTTGCTCATATATGACTGTCTTATATGGGGTTGTCGCTGGACGTTGCTCATATACGACTGTCTTATATGGGGTTGTCGCTGGACTTTGCTCATCTATGACTGTCTTATATGGGGTTGTCGCTGGACTTTGCTCATATATGACAGTCCTATATGGGGTTTTCGCGAGACTTTGCTCATATATGACTGTCTTATATGGGGTTGTCGCTGGACGTTGCTCATATACGACTGTCTTATATGGGGTTGTCGCTGGACTTTGCTCATATATGACTGTCTTATATGGGGTTTTCGCTAGAGTTTGCTCATATATCTGTCTTATATGGGATTTTTGCTGGACGTTGCTCATATTTGACTGTCTGATATGGGGTTTTCGCTGGAAGTCAAATGTGGTGATTGTATTGTCTTGTCCCAACTCATGTGTTGCCTCTTCAGCAAACCTCAAACATTCCTTCACAGTTTTGTACTCTGTGATGGGGTTATGAATCACAGGGTAGTAGCCTATTGTTGTCAGGCGTTGTGGTAGATCACCTTTAACAGACACAAAGCTTCAGGAAATCCTCTCTCAACATCATGCAGAAAAAACATTAAAGGCATCTAAGCCTCATGTATATCATTTCCCATCGCAATAGTTGTGCCACTTCTAATTGTCGTGTAACAGTCAGGAATGTTAGTATCTAGTATATCCTTTAACGAGTAGCCTTGGTTCTTGGAACAGGCTCACCTTCAGTATCTGCCACATGTTCGCCTACAATATTCTACAACTACATTAAAGCACCTCTAATACCAACTTATAATAGTCTATGACTACATAAAAACCGCACTCTGTATAACATACACACCGTGAAACATTCACTTGATTATATGAAATGAGCAAACATGTGTAGCAGACTGAAAGAAAAAGAAAAGTGATTGTAACTAATCAAATATTCTGCGTCAGATAACAAACAGGCCCATTAGACACCTCCAATATTAAACAACTATAATACTAGTAACTTGGGGCTGCCATTATAAGTAAATAGCCTTGTTCACATTTACAATATTGACAAAGAATACACCTTGGAGGATGAAACTTTCCAATTTAGCATCGATTTACTGTGGACCTATCATGAACACAGAACATCTTTTTTTCATTTGCTGAGGTCATTTTACCCCACCCACTATTCAGGAACAGTGGACGTGTAACGTACGAGTTAAATTATCAGTTAGATATATTCGATATGGTATAAAATGTAACATCTGAAATACAAAGGTATGAAAATATAATTATGGTAAAATGTGATTATTAAATAAATTGTCATTTTAGGGGTCATTTACCCAACCCACTTTTACGGGCATTATGTTTTAGAAAATGGTATATAACCATCTATGATTACATTAAATCACTTGCCTTTGACCAATTTCATTATATACGACATTTAAGGTAGTATGTCACGATATATATATAGTATAGTAAGTGTGTCTCAAAAACACATAGAATTGTACCTATTGTTCTCTGGATAAAGTCCAGTTTTTAAGAAAATATGCAAAGAATGTCAAAAAACCTTTATAATCATGTATGTACATACATCTGACATCAATATGAAGCATAATCATAAATTAACACAACATATTAGAGTGTATATTCAAAATGTGGCGGCCATCTTGGATTAAAACGTTGATCATGACAATTTATTCTTTAAGTACATGTCTTAAAATTTCACCAGCTACATAATACATAAGACAATTGTGGTCCCGGTGGACGCTAAGGGGTGCATGGTGGGTTCACCAGGTCCCCGGACTAGTTCGCATTCATCTCCACGAAGGAGAGGAAAGAGGCAACTTGAACTTAAATGCCTTGCCTAAAGGCACAATCGTAACAGCTCCAGCGCGGCTCGAACTCCGGGCATTTCACTCCTGATGCAACGTCTTTACCACGGCGCTATCACGACTTCCACATATTAGTGAGGTGAATTTCATAAGCTTACTGTGATGAAATACATCCTCTCCCAACCAGACCACTCTGAACTAATATGCATACACTCAATGTCTTAACACTTATACTGAAATCTGAACTAAATATATGACAATAAAAACACAATTTAATGAAAAGTCTAAATGGTCGGACAATAACTTCAAGCAACATTAGTTACGGCCCTTCTCGATGTACCGTCTGTCACCATGATATAACCAACGATATGGATGGCATCCTCACATAAAGTAATGCGTCTACCCAAATGACATTCGAACATGTGTGTGTTTTAGGTTACCCAATGCCAATATGAGCGACGCCTCCTGAAGAGATTAGTAATTTTAGATTTTGAAGGAAAATACATGATACAGACAGAGACCCATTCCAGAGTCTCCTCTTGTTCTTTTACGTGCACGGTGTACAGCACCGACACGAGACATCGGTTTAAAGTCCCATCTGAAAGACATTAATTTTATTAGGGTCAGACGAGGGATCGAACCTGCGATCCCTGGATTACCAGTTCAGCGTGTTACCACTGGACTACAGATCCGTCTGTATGTGACGGCCATATTTCAAAATGACATATTTATAACATACATACTGCGTACATCGTTGAGCTCAAATCACGTGCACCTCATTGTATGTTCGAGTCTCACCAGGAACTGTCACAATCGTTCTTGTGGGAAAACTATTAAGATCAGTAAAACAGGAACAATATAGTATTATCTTCAGGTTGTATATACGTAACTGGGCAGAAGTGCATCCTCGGTCGAATGTAGTCCCAATGACTAATATAGGTAATATGTTGTGTGTTTCAGGCTGATTTGAATATCTCTTCACAGTGGATGTGGTATGTGGTATCAGAAGAAATGAAAGAATAGAAATATAAATGAACAGCCTGTATGTTTTTACTTTTTACTATGTATTTAATAGGCAATTTCTTTGTTGTTTTACAACCATCATATCAAAGGTCATTAAATTATGTTAATGAGCTGTGTTGGAGTACCTAGCGGTCGCTGTGGACAATTCACATTGGACAGTATGACTGGATGTATGATATTGACAATTCACATTGGACAGTATGACTGGATGTATGATATGGACAATTCACATTGGACTGTATGACTGGATGTATGATATGGACAATTCTCATTGGACAGTATGACTGGATGTATGATATGGACAATTTTCATTGGACAGTATGACTGGATGTATGATATGGACAATTCTCCTTGGCCAGTATGACTGGATGTATGATATGGACAATTCGCATTGGACAGTATGACTGAACGTATCATATAGACAATTCTCATTGGACAGTATGACTGGGTGTATGATATGGATAATTCGCATTGGAGAGTACGTATTAAGCAACCAGTTTCCAGATTCCCAATATGTTGTTTTATTATACATTTGACCTGCATTAAGCAGCCACATGTGTTAAGCAGCCACTTTATGTGAGTCCTTTGACTGGCTGCTTATCACAGGTTCGACTATGCATGTATGTTCAGTATTTACCTTACATCATATTAGGGCTAAACTAAACTCACAAAAGACAACCATTGTACAGTAATGTATCTTATATATATTCCATTCTACAAGTCTTTACAAATATCGTATCATATACATGCGAATACACACAAATCAAGTATAACTTCTCATAATGCGCCGGTAGGCCATCACAAACTTAAAGTCATATAAATAAGAGTACGGATGACACTACAAATAATCAACATTTAGTGTTCCAAAAAGAACAATACACAAATTATTATAAATACAGTCTAACCTGTGCTAAAGGCCACCTCCGAATAAAGGCCGTATATGAAAAACTTGTCCCTAAAGACCAACATATTTATCTCCCGTCCAGCCATTTACAATACATTTTAACCGTCTATTGAGAGGCCACATGCCAACAAAGGCAACTGTTTTTACTTTCCCGAGGGTGGCCTTTATTAACAGGTTTGACTGTATATTATAAATACGAACTTTAAACATAACAGAATAAAGATCTAAAATTAATATAACTGAAAAGTACGTCAGACGAGGGATCGAACCAGCGATCCCTGTATTACCAGTCCAGCGTGTTACCACTGGACTACATGTCCGTCTGTATGTGACGGTCATATTTCAAAATGACATATTTATAACATACATATTGCATAATTGAATTTTGAAATCTGAAATAAATAAACATGTTATCATAATTAGCATATATGAATTATATATGAACAAGTGAAGAAGAAACAACACTTTAAGATGTGAACATTATGTTTGTATGTAATGGAGTAATGGAATGTAAAACATTTTTTTACAATGACTATGATACTTCTGACTGTGTCGCACATATGAGAGCTGATGACAGCCTTGCTCATCCTTCATTACATGCATAAAACATGTGTTGAACGTTTCAAATCACATAATAGTTCATTGTTTAAGTTGTCGTTGATGCAACAGCTTATCTTTTGTAGCTGTCAATCCACAACTCTCGTCCGGTTCTCGTACACGTGCTGTCCAACCATTTTGCATGTAGTATGCATATTGAAGATACAATATAGTATGCTTAAACAAGGTACATGTCGTAGGTGTGATTCCAAACAGGTTCTCGTGGTAACGGTATATACATCGAAATAATCAAAGTGTTCCGGTATCAACGTTGTAGGTATGAAACCAACCAGATGTTCCTTGTCAGGTTGTGCACTTCAGACTAATACTAGTTTTCGCTCACAATTTGAACTTCCCCGTCGGGCATGCTGTATAAATGTCAATATTGTATTGCATAATTGCACAATGAAGTTCGACAAGATCGCTCCCAGGTCCAACATTTGTTCACACGTACCATTTCCACAACATGGAAAACTTTCAATGGCATAATAGCTATATCCTCATACAGTGCTGTGTAGTCCTTGCACCCGTCCAGCCCAAAGAAACTATCATCACGGTTTGGCAGAACAAGAGACATAGTTCAGTAGTACTTGCTTTCTTTCCGACAAATAATAATGTATAATATACTGCAGGAGTAAACAGATAGCACTCCAGTGATATACACTTGACTTACTTACGTTCCTTCGCTTTTATAGCAGTTCCAGCAAGCTCTGATTCGCATGTAGGCGTCTGTTCTCACCCCGGAGTGGTCAAAGTTCGATCATAATATCACAATGTCCTTGCCAAGGATTATTCATTGTACTCCCATTAGCTAAGATCAAACGCGTGCATAGTATTAATGAGTCACACACGACCTCGACGGATTGCAAGGACACGACTTAGTGCGTATTATTCATCGTTCTGCAAGTCAGATGTAGATCAATCATTGTACTTGTGTTGGATAGTGAAAGGCGCATGTGGTTTGTATTGTAGCGGTCTGATTCTAATCTACAATATACATATATATTTGTTTCACTAGGAACATCGTATATGTCAAGCACGCATCACTTAACCACATTCGCACACATACAACAAACATCCAAGTTATCACTGAAAACAACACAAGCGCATGCGTGGCTAAGTTGTTAAAGTAGTTGATTTCTAGTGACTTCCCTCTCAAAACTGTATGTTCGAATGTACAGACGGATCTGTAGTCCAGTGGTAACACGCAGGTTCGACCCCCGTCTGAATAAAGTTAACAGTCTTCAGATGGAACGTTAAACCGAGGTCTCGTGTCGGTGCTTTACACCATGCACGTAAAACAACCAGAGGAGACTCTTGAATGGGTCTCTGTCTGTATCATGCACTTTCCTTCAAAATCTAAAATGACTAATCTCTTCAGGAGGCGACGCTCATATGGGCATTGGGTAGCGACGATAAATAAACGTAAAACACGCACATGTTCGAATGTCATTTGGGTAGGCGCATTACTTCATGTGAGGATGTCATCCATATCGTTGGTTATATCTTGGTGACAGATGGTACATCGAGATGGGCCGTAACTAATGTTGCTTGAAGTTATGGCCCGACAATTTAGTCTTTTCTTTAAATTGTGTTTTTATTGTCATATACTTAGTTCAGATTTCAGTATAAGTATTAAGACATTGAATGTATGCATATTAGTTCATAGTGTTCTGGTTGGGATAGGACGTATTTCATCACAGTAAAGTTCAGAAATGCACCTCATTAAAATGCGGAAGTCGTGATAGCGCAGTAGTAGAGACTTAGTTTCGGGTGTGAAATGCCCGGAGTTCGAGCCGCGCTGGAGCTGTTACGAGTGTGCCCTTAGGCAAGGCATTTAAGTTCAATTTGCCTCTTCTCTCCTTCGTGGAGATGAATGCGAACTAATCCGGGGGCCTGGTGGACCCACGATGCACCCCTTAGCATCCACCGGGACCACATTTGTCCTATATATTATGTACCTGGTGAAATTTTAAGACATGTACTCAAAGAATAAATTGTCAAGATCAACGTTTTAATCCAAGATGGCCGCCAAATTTTGAATATACACTCTAATATCCATAGGGTTTATTTCTCTTGTAATGTTGTGTTAATTTATGTTTTATGCTTCATATTGATGTCAGATGCATGTAAATACATGATTATAAAGGGTTTTTTGACATTCTTTGCATATTTTCTTGAAAACTTGGGCTTTACCCAGAGAAAATAGGTACAATTCTATGTGTTTTTGAGACACACTTACTATACTATATATATATCGTGACATACTACCTTAAATGTCGTATATAATGACATTGATCAAAGACAAGTGATTTAATGTAATCATATATGGTTATATACCATTTTCTAAAACATAATGCCCGTAAAAGTGGGTGGGGTAAATGACCCCCAAAATGAAAATATATTTAAAAATCACATTTTACCATAATTATATGTTCATACCTTTGTATTGCAGATGTTGCATTTTATACCATATCGAATATATCTAACTGATAATTTAACTCGTACGTTCCATTTCCACTTTTCCTGAATAGAGGGTGGGGTAAAATGACCCCAGAAAATGAAAACAGAGGTTCTGTGTTCATTATAGGTCCACAGTAAATCGATGCTAAATTGGAAAATGAAAACGAGTCATGTTTCATCCTCCAAGGTGTATTCTTTGTCAATATTGTAAATGTGAAAAAGGCTATTTACTTATAATGGCAGTCCCAGGAAGATATGTTTTCCTGTGTGAAAATCTAGTTACTAGTATTGTAGTTGTCTAATATTGGAGATGTCCAGTGGGCCTGTTTGTTATCTGAAGCAGAACATTTGATTAGTCACCACCACTTTTCTTTTTCTTTCAGTCTGTTATATATAGTATGTGTTTGCTCATTTCATATAGTCAAGTGTATGTTTCACGGCGTGGTTGTTATACAGAGTGCGGTTTTTATGTAGTCATCGACTATTATAAGTTTGGTATTAGAGGTGCTTTAATGTAGTTGCAGAATATTGTAGGCGAACAAGTGGCAGCTACTGAAGGTGCAACTGTTCCAAGAACCAAGGCTAGATCGTTAAATGATCTACCAGATACTAACATTCCTGACTGTTACAGGACAATTAGAAGTGGCCCAAACATTGCGACGGGAAATGATAGACATGAGGCATATTGTGTGTTTTTCTGCATGATGTTGAGAGAGGATTTGCTGGATGGGGTGGCTTTGTGGCTGTTACATGTGATCTACCACAACGCCTGACAACAATAGGCTACTACCCTGTGATTAATAACCCCATCACAGAGTACAAAACTGTGAAGGAATGTTTGAGGTTTGCTGAAGAGGCAACACATGAGGTGGAACAAGACTATACAATCACCACATTTGACTTATGGGTATGCGCGAAGGCATATCCGTTGATCTGGAAAGAACCTGAACTGTATAAAAACAATATGTGATTCTCATTGGAACCTTTCATTTGACATTTCCACATGATTGGGAGGATGGACTCATGTGGACTATCTGATGTGCTATTTGAAGCTGGACGATGTGGGATCAGGCACAATGTATAGAGGATGGACTCATGTGGCCTATCTGATGTGCTACTTGATGCTGGACTTTGCTCATATATGACTGTCTTATATGGGGTTTTCGCTAGACGTTGCTCATATATGACTGTCTTATATGGGGTTTTCACTGGATTTTGCTCATATACGACTGTCTTATATGTGGTTTTCGCTGGACGTTGCTCAAATATAACTCTCTTATATGGGGTTTTCGCCAGACGATGCTCATATACGACTGTCTTATATGGGGTTGTCGCTGTACTTTGCTCATATATGACTGTCTTATATGGGGTTTTCGCTGGACATTGCTCATATATAACTCTCTTATATGGGGTTTTCGCTGGACGTTGCTCATGTATATCTGTCTTATATGGGGTTTTCGCTGGACTTTGCTCATATATAACTGTCTTATATGGGGTTGTCGCTGGACTTTGCTCATATACGACTTTCTTATATGGGGTTGTCACTGGACTTTGCTCATATACGACTGTCTTATATGGGGCTTTCGCTGGACTTTGCTCATATATAACTGTCTTATATGGGGTTTTCTATGGACTTTGCTCATATATAACTGTCTTATATGGGTTGTCGCTGGACTTTGCTCATATACGACTGTCTTATATGGGGATTTCGCTGGAATTTGCTCATATATATCTGTCTTATATGGGGTTGTCGCTGGAATTTGCTCATATACGACTGTCTAATATGGGGTTTTCGTTGGACTTTGCTCATATACGACTGTCTTATATGGGGTTTTCGCTAGACGTTGCTCATATATAACTGTCTTATATGGGTTTTTTGCTAGACTTAACGTATGCTCATATATGACTGTCTTATATGGGGTTTTCGCTGGACTTTGCTCATATACGACGGTCTTATATGGGGATTTCGCTAGACGTTGCTCATATACGACTGTCTTATATGGGGTTTTCGCTAGACGTTGCTCATATATAACTGTCTTATATTGGGTTTTCGCTGGACTTTGCTCATATACGACTGTCTTATATGGGGTTTCGCTGGATTTGCTCATATATGACTGTCTTATATGGGGTTTCGCTGGACTTTGCTCATATATGACTGTCTTATATGGGGTTTCGCTGGACTTTGCTCATATATGACTGTCTTATATGGGGTATTTGCTAGACGTTGCTCATATACGACTGTCTTATATGGGGTTTTCGCTAGACGTTGCTCATATATAACTGTCTTATATGGGGTTTTCTCTAGACTTTGCTCATATATGACTGTCTTATATGGGTTTTCACTGGACTTTACTCATATATGACTGTCTTATATGGGTTTTCGCTGGACTTTGCTCATATATGACTGTCTTATATGGGTTTTCACTGGACTTTGCTCATATATGACTGTCTTATATGGGTTTTCGCTGTACTTTGCTCATATATGACTGTCTTATATGGAGTTTTCGATAGACGTTGCTCATATATAGCTGTCTTATATGGGGTTTTCGCAGGACTTTGCTCATATACGACTGTCTTATTTGGGGTATTCGCAGGACTTTGCTCATATACGACTGTCTTATATGGGGTTTTCGCTAGACGTTGCTCATATATGACTGTCTTATTTGGGGTTTTCGCTGGACATTGGTCATAGACGACTGTCTTATATGGGGATTTCGCTGACATTGCTCATATATAACTGTCATATATGGGGTTTTCACTGGACTTTTCTCATATACGACTGTCTTATATGGGGTTTTCGCTAGACGATGCTCATATACGACTGTCTTATATGGGGTTGTCGCTGGACTTTGCTCATATATAACTGTCTTATATTGGGTTTCGCTAGACGTTGCTCATATATAACTGTCTTATATGGGGTTTTTGCTGGACTTTGCTCATTTATGACTGTCTGATATGGGTTTTCACTGACTTTGCTCATATACGACTGTCTTATATGGGGTTTTCGCTGGACTTTGCTCATATACGACTGTCTTATATGGGGTTTCGCTGAACTTTGCTCATATATGCCTGTCTTTTAAGGGGTTTCGCTGGACTTTGCTCATATATGACTGTCTTATATGGGGTTTTCGCTGGACTTTGCTCATATATAACTGTCTTATATGGGGTTTCGCTGGACTTTGCTCATATATGACTGTCTTATATGGTGTATTTGCTAGACGTTGCTCATATACGACTGTCTTATATGGGGGTTTTCGCTAGACGTTGCTCATATATAACTCTCTTATATGGGGTTTTCGCTAGACTTTGCTCATATATGACTGTCTTATATGGGTTTTCACTGGACTTTGCTCATATATGACTGTCTTATATGGGTTTTCGCTGGACTTTGCTCATATATGACTGTCTTATATGGAGTTTTCGATAGACGTTGCTCATATATAGCTGTCTTATATGGGGTTTTCGCAGGACTTTGCTCATATACGACTGTCTTATATGGGGTTTTCGCAGGACTTTGCTCATATACGACTGTCTTATATGGGGTTTTCTCTAGACGTTGCTCATATATGACTGTCTTATTTGGGGTTTTCGCTGGACTTTGCTCATATACGACTGTCTTATATGGGGATTTTGCTGACATTGCTCATATATAACTGTCATATATGGGGTTTTCACTGGACTTTGCTCATATAGGACTGTCTTATATGGGGTTTTCGCTAGACGTTGCTCATATATAACTGTCTTATATGGGGTTTTCGCTAGACGTTGCTCATATATAACTGTCATATATGGGGTTTTCGCTAGACGTTGCTCATATATAACTGTCATATATGGGGTTTTCACTGGACTTTGCTCATATACGACTGTCTTATATGGGGTTTTCTCTAGACGTTGCTCATATATAACTGTCTTATATGGGGTTTTTGCTGGACTTTGCTCATATATGACTGTCTTATATGTGTTTTCACTGGACTTTGCTCATATACGACTGTCTTATATGGGGCTTTCGCTAGACGTTGCTCATATATAACTTTCTTATATTGGGTTTTCGCTGGACTTTTCTCATATACGACTGTCTTATATGGGGTTTCGCTGGACTTTGCTCATATATGACTGTCTTATATGGGGTTTCGCTGGACTTTGCTCATATATGACTGTCTTATATGGGGTTTTCGCTAGACTTTGCTCATATATAACTGTCTTATATGGGGTTTTACTGGACTTTGCTCATATATGACTGTCTTATATGGGGTTTTCGCTAGACGTTGCTCATATATAACTGTCTTATATGGGGTTTACGCTAGACTTTGCTCATATATGACTGTCTTATATGAGGTTTTCGCTAGACGTTGCTCATATATGACTGTCTTATATGATTTAATAATATTTTATTGCATTTTTTTCATACAATACATTACATATATACATACAATACTAATAGTGGAGCTGATAGGTGCAACTAAATGGACAACATGTTCTCTTTTGGATGGAAGTCTGATTTTTTGCACAAAGCTAGCTAAAGTGATGTAGTTTATGAAAAGTCTGACAGGTAGTATTTTCTGTCACTCGCCCATTGATATTTCGGCGTGTCTTTAAGGGGTCTCCAATACTCTGAAATAAAAATTAGAAATTGTCGATATTCGTTTTTCCTTTAATCACATAGGAACATATGCGTTGCTATTTTTATCTTTCAGCAGATGTCAACTTGATTAGTGTTCTGGAGTAGGCAGAACATCAATTTCGGCCAATTTGAAGCCCGATTGGGCCATAATTGGGTCATTGTTTGTTGTTGTGTTGTGCTTATATAATGAATATTCCATTTTCTCTAAATGTTGTTCACTTATGGTGATTTTCTACTTTGAATCAGGCTACGTTGTGACTATGGTTATTCCATTAAATGTTAAAATAAACCATTAGGAGACATTAAAGAATACATACTGGTCTCTTTGTTTCTTGTGTCAGACAGATGATGAGAACCATCTACAAAATCCAGTCATTTACAGAGGAACAAACAGAGAATACGGGATACATTTCCCTAGCTAATAACATTCAAATACTTCATAAACTGTGTGAATTGCCCTTTGACAGAGAGCTCACAGAACGTGTTAATGATGGATCTGGAAATGCTGCGACTTTGATAAAGAACAACGCGAAATGGCATGCTAATTGAAAAGCTTCATATAGTAACAGAGTTATTACAAGAGCTAAAGAGAGAAATGCCAAGGCCGAACCTCCTAGCTCTATATTAACGCCTGTCAAGAAGAAACTTAAGATATGTACAGATAGATAGAAAGATGATTCGAAGGTGTGTTTCTTCTGTGATAGTAATGCTTTGGAGTGTTTCAGGTGCGAAAGGTCCGGAGTTCGAGCCCCGCTTGAGCCATTACGAGTGTGCCCTTAGGCAAGGCATTTAAATTCCATGTTGCCTCTTCTCTCTCCCTCGTGGCGATGGATTCCATCAGGAATGAGGTCTCGAGAGTGATTAATATAAGTTGTAAGAACTTGTTTCGCAATCGAGCTAAATAAATTTGTATAAACTAAATAGTGGGTTATCCTAGAGGTAAGTGCTACTGTTCCACATCAGAGAAGACTTGCTGAATTACAAATGGATTACACTGATATCCCCCAATCCACTTATCCAATGACACTCCACAACACCCTGGTGTTCTAAGTGTTAATGACACGCCACAGCACCCTGGTGTTCTAATGTACAAGTTGCACATCTGGAGACAGGTTCTAAGGAGATAGGATGAATAGATAGAATATCTGAGTTGGTACATATGGAAAAGCTCGACCAAACTGACTATATATCTTGGTCGGGATTTCATGCAGACAAACAAACTGAGGAACATCGCCCATCTGCCATAGTTCAACTATTACCTCTCTTTTTAAAGAAACCGCACATTCTTATGTCATGATGTTACATGATCAAGAATGCCACAGAACACCTAAACCAAGGCCAAATCCCGTAGTTGTGGACGTTGGTAAAGAAAATGCAATGCACCTGGCCTGATGAGTATGGTGAAACAAAGTTTGCGATTATGATGGGGGGCCTTCATATTTAGACGCCTTCATTGTTGCAATTGGAAAATGGTTAGAGGAAAGTCGTTGGACATATATTATGGCCACTGCTGGGGTCACAACATACGGCAGAGTCATTGGCCTAGAGAAAGGCTCAAATACAGCAAGAGGCAAGTGGTTTCATCAAGTCTCCCTTGCTGCTCTTTGTATTTTACAACGACAAGCTTATGACCAATACCAGAAGAATAAGAATAGCCCATTGGAAATGAATGACTGGACAGTCAAAAGCATAGCCACAGTTTGCTTACTGACAGACATTGATCAAGCTTGAGAGACTACTGGTGATGCTTCTGAAAGCCCAATGAGAAGGCTACTACCCTCTGTGTCTTGAGACCTTGAGAGGAATAGTTGCCTGGATGTTTGTCACAGTATATACGTATTTTGCCAGAATCGAGAGGGTGATATGGACACATTTTCAGTCACGAAAACCATGCATGGCCCGATGATTCATTGGCAGATAATGAGGTAATGAGAGGAGCAGAAGGTATATCTGATATTCTTACACAGCTCGAACCTATGGTAGATACCCAATTGATATCACCCGATAATGTTCAAGTTAAAATTATCGATGGAGCTGCCTTAGATTTGGAACCGAAATCAGGCAACGAGAGACCAAACAAATTCAATGATTATGCTCACAATGTGTTTGTTCCAAACATTCTCAGAAGAATGAACACTTGTGATAGATGTGATGTAGTATGGGATATATACAGATATGAAAGCTTAATGGCACACACCATATCAACCCGAGGAGGCGGGGAACCGTTGAGAGTACAAGGGGACACAGAACTACCATGCAACTGACATTCTTTTCTAAGGGTTATAACTGCAACAAAACATCTCTTTTCCATTACCTTGCTAATGAGCTGTCAAATTCACGCCTACCTCTTGAGGGCAAGCTGCTTATCATAACTGTGGATGATGAAGCTGTTGTTGATAACAATGATTCACTTTCTGTGGATTAGAACCCTGCAACCATGAAGAGCCAGATACCAGACTGCTGCTACACTGCAAGCATGCTTACAGTAGTGGCAAACGGAGAATTGTAGTGTTAGCCACATGCACAGATGTTGTTGTATTAGCAATAGCAACATCTGCTGTCCTGCAAGACTGTTCTATATGGGTACAGTTTGACCATGGGCATCACATGCGCTTATAGCAACACATCAAATAGCAGCCACATTGGGTCCACTTCGCACTGACATTCTTCCATGCATTTATAGGTTGTGATACATGCTCATCCTTTAAAGGTAGTGGACAGAACACAGCATAGGAGACCTGGAGAGTGATTCCAGAAATTGCACAAGTCTTTCAGCGCGTATCCCAGTGCCCAGCAAAGTTAAAAGATGAGTAGCTCTGTTATTGAGAGATTTACAATCCTTATGTACAAGCGCACTTCTGTCTTAGTGGAAGTTAACAAAGCAAGATTACAACTCTTTACACAAGGACAGAGACAACATACCTCCAACTAAGGCAGCACTCACTGAACATACTAAAATGGTTGCATACCAAGGGGGTCATGTGTAGGGTCAAACATTGATAGTTAACCAGGAACTTCCACTTCCATCCAATTGGGGTTGGAAAAATGATGGAAATGAATGGGCTCCCCTGTGGTCTGCATTGCCAGAAGCGAGCAAAGTATGCAGAAAACTCAACCGATGTCAATGCAATGGTTAGATGTACAAGATATAAATGTATTAAGGCTAGACTGCCATGCACTCAGTTGTGTAAATGTGCAGGACAATGTGATATTAGCTAGTAATACATTGCTACATTGCAGGATTCTTTATTTCGGTGTGAGTGATTAAATCTGCGATATATCGAAACTAGGTGTAACCCATTCACTTATTTCCAGTGCAGTAAATTTACATATTTGTTTTTAATAGTTATATACACATGTACTATGTTATGATTTGTATTGCATTGCAGGTCTAATACTAGTAGTTGGAAGTTAATTTCATGATCCGTGTCTTTTGTACATGCCAATAATAATGGAGAGCACAGTCAATATCTTAATGCTTTTAGCTTTGAGCCCTAATGATTGCACATTATTCAAATGCATATCAAAATGATATACACAAAGTATCATAATACCCCATTTTCACAATATAGGAAGCAAATTATCTGGTAAAAGCATCATAGCCATGCTTCAGTCATATGCTAAATCCCTTTCAGCTGTTGTTTTGTATGGTGGTATGGGGCTATGTAAAGGGACACTCAAAAAAGAGGGACATGTGGTCAAAAGTGCTGCCTGTCAGTTTTTCCTGCATCTGCATCACATTGGCCAACCACATGCAAAAAATACGCTTCTCTCCAAAAGTGCACATCATTTTACATATCAGCTCCACTATAAGAACAAATCAGAGATTAATATGTAATTATATGATTGCAGTATACGATACATTTGTTTTGTCAAGGGGGGAAAGCAAATGGGTTGGGCTACAAGATATAACAACATTATTTGCAGCCCTCCCCGACATTTCGAACTAAATAAACAATGATGTATGAACAATTTCTGTAATGTATGATCTGATGTAGAAAAAGAACACATCAAATTAAGTTTCGTGGTTAATATGTGTTAATTATTATATCATATGCGAAAAAAAAATGACACAAAGAAATGGAAAAACGTACAGTTAGTTTATGACTTGAATATGAGCTTAAGAATTAAAACTAAGAGATAATGCATGCACCCCAACCACAAAGATTAGCTCTCCCCACTCCATGCTTACCAGACAAAAAGAAGGACAAATAATTGATATTATGCAAATCGTCGAGTCGCTTTAATAAATCTTTGAACCTCTATAAACAATTTATTATTTTCTGAGATAGACAAGTGTTCAATTCCAACTAAAAGCTTTTTTGTACTTATTGGATGACATCTACGAGTATTTCTGAAAAGATGTATACGCTCTAATCTGTATTTGTTGCATATAAAAAAGTAGTGCTCGGGGTCTTCGATACCATGGCCACATTCACAGTTAGGATTATCACGAAAGAAATTGACATGTAGATGAGCATTCAAGTTACTGCATGCATTACGTATTCGCGCTTGTTGGACAGATGAAAATCTTTCCCCGGTGGTGTAGATTTCGGGTACGATAGCACCTTTGTAGATTTGTTTCAGCTTGCTTTTAAACTCACTTAGAGAGTTAGTGTCACGGATAGAATTATCTAGCTTATTCCATATGTCTAGAGAGGAGGGAATAGTTGAATTATGCATATATTTGAAGACGCCTTGGCAGAGTTATATAATTATTTCTATTACGTAAAGGATACTGATTAGTTTCATCAACAGTTGTCGGGATTATATCGTTTAGATAAGACGGCAGTATACTGTGTTTATTACGATATATTAATATTAGTTTTGCATACTGCGCCTATCCGCTAAAGACACCCACCCTATTTCTGTTAGTAGCATGTTAATTGACACTGACCTCGTTAGGCCTGTTACAATTCTGGCCGCTTCGTACTGCAATTTTTGAAGTGTTTCCTTTTCGTATTGTGTGCAGTTGTCCCAAACCACCGATGAATATTCTAATAATGGTCGTAAATATGAAGTGTATATTTGATTTAGTGAAGAGCGATTTAGCTTAAATTTTAGCATTTTCATTGATCCGAGTATTTTGGAAGCAGATTTCATTATGTTGTTTATATGTTTGTGCCAAGACCCATCATTACTTAAAGTTAACCCAAGATGCTTGTGATTGTCAACAAATCCCAGCTCAGTATTTTCAAAAATAAGATTTGGTCGATCATTATTATTAAAATTTACTAGCCAGCGTTAGGACCAGTCTGAGATTATTTTCAAATCATGATTGAGTGTTGTTTCAATATGGCGTGTATCGGAAGAAGAAACTGCAAGGGAACTGTCATCTGCAAAAAGCCTTGTTGTACTAAGTAATGAATCAGCGATATCGTTAACATAAATCAAAAACAATAGAGGTCCTAAAACTGATCCCTGGGGAACTCCAGCTTTAACGGTTTTGGTATCTGAAAAAGAAGGACCTACAAAGACCCTTTGTGATCTGTTAGACAGATAATTTGATATCCATTTTAACAGATTGTCATTTATTCCATATTGCTGAATTTTAAAAGTTAAACCTCGATGCCAGACTCTATCAAAAGCTTTTGATATATCGCAGAAAACCATACACGAGTTCTTACGCTCGTCGAAGGCCTTGCAAATTTGGTTATAGATATATATCAGCTGATATGCCGTTGAATGCCCGGGTAAGAAGCCAGATTGTAACCTGTAAATGAGGTTATTTGTATGTAGGTGGTTGTATAAATGCTTAAAAACTACGCGTTCCATAACTTTTCCGACGCAACTTATCAATGATATCGGTCTATAATTAGAAGGAAGAGACTTCTCACCCTTTTTAAATATTGGCATCTTATGTGCAATTTTCCACATGGACGGATAAGAAGATTCGTTTATAGATATATTAAATATTAAACTAAGAGGGTATGAAACTGAGTTAGAAGTTTCTTTAAGCATCCTATGGCTGATTCCATCTGGACCGCTTGCTTTGTTCACTACTAAGTTAGATAAAACATCTTTAATTTCTGCTTGCGATATGTTGATATCCGATAGCGTCGAGTTTGTTTTGTGTATGAGTGTTGGAAGCGTAACATTAGAATCATCAACTGTTGAAACAGACACAAAATAGTCGTTTAGTGCATTAGCTTTTTCTTCATCAGACAGATGATATTGGTCATAGTTAGTTTTCATTAGAGGTGGTATGGAGTCATTACTTTTACAATTGTCCTTTACTAACATTTTAACTATTTTCCAATATTGGCGCGGATTAGAAGTGCTCACATCTTTAAGGGTGATTTCTAAGTTGTTATAAAATATCTGCTTAGCGTGTGTTTTCATATTGTTAACTTTGTTTCTTGTAGACTTGTATGAACACCAATCAGATAACTTGCCTGATACTACAGCTGTGCGCTTCAATCTGTCGCGTTTCCTTAGTTTCATTATTAAACCATGGACTTTGCTCAACTATGACTGTCTTATATGGGGTTTTCGCTGGACTTTGCTCATATATGACTGTCTTATATGGGGTTGTGGCTGGACATTGCACATATATGACTGTCTTATATGGGGTTTTCGCTGGAAGTCAAATGTGGTGATTGTATTGTATTGTCCCTCCTCATGTGTTGCCTCTTCAGCAAACCTCAAACATTCCTTCACAGTTGTGTACTCTGTGATGGGGTTATGAATCACAGGGTAGTAGCCTGTTGTCAGGCGTTGTGGTAGATCACCTGTAACAGACACAAAGCCACCCCATCCAAGAAATCCTCTTTCAACATCATGCAGAAAAACCCACAATATGTTTTTCCAATTTTAAACATTAAAGGCATCTAAGCCTCATGTCTATCATTTCCCGTCGCAAGGTTTGTGCCACTTCTAATTGTCATGTAACCGTCAGGAATGTTAGTATCTGGTAGATCCTTTAACGATCTAGCCTTGGTTCTTGGAACAGTCACACCTTCAGTATCTGCCACATGTTCGCCTACAATATTCTACAACTACATTAAAGCACCTATAATACAAAACTTCTAATAATCGATGACTACATAAAAATCACACTGTGTATAACAAACACACCATCAAACATGCACTTGACTATATGAAATGAGCAAACACATACTATATGTAACAGACTGAAAGAAAAAGAAAAGTGATGGTGACTAATCAAATGTTCTGCGTCAGATAACAAACAGGCCCACTGGACACCTCCAATATTAGACAACTACACTACTGGTAACTAGATTTTCACAGGAAAAAATATCTTCTTTGGGCTGCCATTATAAGTATATAGCCTTTTTCACATTTACAATATTGACAAAGAATACACCTTGGAGGATGAAACGTGACGCGTTTTCATTTTCCAATTTAGCATAGATTTACTGTGGACCTATCATGAACACAGAACCTGTTTTTTTTCATTTGCTGAGATCATTTTACCCCACCCACTATTCAGGAACAGTGGAAGTGGAACGTACGAGTTAAATTATCAGTTAGATATATTCGATATGGTATCAAATGTAACATATGTAATACAAAGGTATGAAAATATAATTATGGTAAAATGTGATTTTTAAATAAATTGTCATTTTGGGGGTCATTTACCCCACCCACTTTTACGGGCATTATGTTTTAGAAAATGGTATATAACCATCTATGATTACATTAAATCACTTGCCTTTGACCAATTTCAGTATATACGACATGCAAGGTAGTATGTCACGAAATATATAGTATAGTAAGTGTGTCTCAAAAACACATAGAATTGTACCTATTTTTCTCTGGATAAAGTCCAGTTATCAAGTAAATATGCAAAGAATGTCAAAAAACCTTTCTAATCATGTATGTACATGCATCTGACATCAATATGAAGCATAATCATAAATTAACACAACATATTAGAGTGTATATTCAAAATGTGGTGGCCATCTTGGATTAAAACGTTGATCATGACAATTTATTCTTTGAGTACATGTCTTAAAATTCCACCAGCTACATAATACATAAGACAATTGTGGTCCCGGTGGACGCTAAAGGGTGTATGGTGGGTTGACCAGGTCACCGGACTAGTTCGCATTCATCTACACGAAGGAGAGGGAAGAGGCAACTTGATCTTAAATGCCTTGCCTAAGAGCACAGTCGTAACAGCTCCAGCGCGGCTCGAACTCCGAGCATTTCACACCTGACGCAAAGTCTTTACCACTGCGCTATCACGACTTCCACATATTAGTGAGGTGCATTTCATAAGCTTACTGTGACGAAATACGTCCTCTCCCAACCAGAACACTATGAACTAATATGCATACACTCAATGTCTTAACACTTATACTGAACTCTGAACTAAGTATATGACAATAAAACCACAATTTAATGAAAAGGCTAAATGGTCGGACCATAACTTCAAGCAACATTAGTTACGGCCCTTCTCGATGTACCATCTGTCACCATGATGTAACCAACGATATGGATGACATCCTCACATGAAGTAATGCGCCTACCCAATTGACATTCGAACATGTGTGTGTTTTACGTTTATCTATCGTCGCTACCCAATGCCCATATGAGCGATGCCTCCTGAAAAGATTAGTCATTTTAGATTTTGGAGGAAAGTGCATGATACAGACAGAGATCCATTCCAGAGTCTCCTCTGGTTCTTTTACGTGCACGGTGTACAGCACTGACACGAGACATCGGTTTAACGTCCCATCTGAAAGACTGTTAATTTTATTAGGGTCAGACGAGGGATCGAACCTGCGATCCCTGGATTACCAGTCCAGCGTGTTACCACTGGACTACAGATCCGTCTGTATATGACGGCCATATTTCAAAATGACATATTTATAACATACATACTGCGTACAACGTTGACCCCACATCACGTGCACCTCATTGTATTTTCGAGTCTCACCAGGAAATGTCACAATCGTTCTTGTGGGAAAACTATTAAGATCAGTAAAACAGGAAACAATATAGTATTATCTTCAGGTTGTATATACGTAAATAGGCAGAAGTGCATCCGCGGTCGAATGTAGTCCCAATGACTAATACAGTTAATTTTTCTTTTTGATAAAAATACATTTTCATGACAGGCAGTGTATAGTGTTTGTGTTTTCTGAGAAAGTATGTGACTTGAGAAGACGTCATACTAGTTGATGTGTAGAAAAGATGTCGTATAAGAATTCAGGCTATTGCCAACTGAAGGTCGGTATACTGTATTATTTGGCGGAGGAATAAAGTGAGTAAACACAGTGACGTTATTCACAGGCAAGCACTGGTTATTTGACACTTAAAATTTGAAATATTATTTGTGTGTTTCAGGCTGATTTGAATACCTCTTCACAGTGGATGTGGTATGTGGTATCAGAAGAAATGAAAGAATATAATATAAATGAACAGCCTGTATGTTTTTACTTTTTACTATGTATTTAATAGGCAATTTATTTGTTGTTTTACAAACATCATATCAAAGGTCATTAAATTATATTAATGAGCTGTGTTGGGGTACCTAGCGCTCGCTATGGACAATTCGCATTGGACAGTATGACTGGATGTATGATATGGACAATTCACATTGGACAGTATGACTGAATGTATGATATGGACAATTCGCATTGGACAGTATGACTGGATGTATGATATGGACAATTCACATTGGACAGTATGACTGGATGTATGATATGGACAATTCTCATTGGAGAGTATGTATTAAGCAACCAGTTTCCAGATTCCTAATATGTTGTTTTATTATACATTTGACCTGTATTAAGCAGCCACATGTATTAAGCAGCCACTTTATGTGCGTCCCTTGACTGGCTGCTTAACACAGATTCGACTATACATGTATGTTCAGTATTTACCTTACATCATATTAGGGCTAAACTAATCACACAAAAGACAACCATTGTACAGTAATGTATCTTATATTTATTCCAATCTACAAGTCTTTACACACATCAAGTATAACTTCTCATAATGCGCCGGTAGGCCATCACAAACTTAAAGTCATATAAATAAGAGTACGGATGACACTACAAATAATGAACATTTAGTGTTCCAAAAAGAACAATACACAATTTATTATAAATACAGTCTAACCTGTGCTAAAGGCCACCTCCGAATAAAGGTCGTATATGAAAAACTTGTCCCTAAAGACCAACATATTTCTCTCCCGTCGAGCCATTTACAATACATTTTAACCGTCTATTGAGAGGCCACATGCCAACAAAGGCCACTGTTTTTACATTCCCGAGGGTGGCCTTTATTAACAGGTTTGACTGTATATTATAGATACGAACTTTAAACGTAACAGAATAAAGATCTAAAATTAAAATAATTGAAAAGTACGTCAGACGCGGGATCGAACCAGCGATCCCTGTATTACCAGTCCAGCGTGTTACCACTGGACTACAGGTCCGTCTGTATGTGACGGTCATATTTCAAAATGACATATTTATGACATACATATTGCATAAATGAATTTTGAAATCTGAAATAAATAAGCATGTTATCATAATTAGCATATATAAATTATAGTATTATTTTTCCAAGTGAAGAAGAAATAACACTTTAAGATGTGAACATTATGTTTGTATGTAATAGAATGTAAAACATTTTTTTAATGACTGCGATACTTCTGGCTGCGTCGCACATATGAGAGCTGATGACAGCCTTGCTCATCCTTCAGTACGTGCACAAAACATGTGTTGAACGTTTCAAATCACATAATAGTTCATTGTTTAAGTTGTCGTTAATGCAACAGCTTATCTTTTGTAGCTGTCAATCCACAACTCTTGTCCGGTTCTCGTACACGTGCTGTCCAATCATTTTGCATGTAGTATGCATATTGAAGATGCAATATAATATGCGTAAACAAGGTACATGTCGTGGGTGTGGTTCCAAACAGGTTCTCATGGTAACGGTATATACATCGAAATAATCAAAGTGTTCCGGTATCAACGTTGTAGGTATGAAACCAACCAGATGTTCCTTGTCAGGTTGTGCACTTCAAACTAATACTAGTTTTCGCTCACAATTTGAACTTCCCCGTCGGGCATGCTGTATAAATGTCAATATTGTATTGCATAATTGCACAATGAAGTTCGACAAGATCGGTCGCAGGTCCAACATTTTTTCACACGTACCATTTCCACAACATGGAAAACTTTCAATGGCATAATAGCTTTATCATCATAGAGTGCTGTGTAGTCCTTGCACCCGTCCAGCCCAAAGAAACTATCATCACGGTTTGGCAGAACAAGAGACATAGTTCAGTAGTACTCGCTTTCTTTCCGACAAATAACAATGTATAATGTACAGCAGAAGTAAACAGATAGCACTCCAGTGATATACACTTGAGTTACTTACGTTCCTTCGCTTTTATAGCAGTTCCAGCAAGCTCCCATTCGCACGTAGGCGTCTGTTCTCACCCTGGAGTGGTCAAGGTATTGGGTGCAACATAGAGTTCGACCAGAATAGCACAATGTCCTTGCCAAGGATAATTCATTGTACTCCCATTAGCTAAGATCAAACGCGTGCATAGTATTGATGAATCACACACGACCTCGATGGATTGCACGGAAACGGTTTAGTATTATTCATCGTTCTGCAAGTCAGATGTAGATCAATCATTGTACTTGTGTTGGGTAGTGAAAGGCGCATGTGGTTTGTATTGTAGCGGTCTGATTCTAATCTACAATATACATATATATTTGTTTTTCGGGGGTTTTATTGGGGTTTTCGCTAGACGATGCTTATATACGACTGTCTTATATGGGGTTTTAGCTGGACATTGCTCATATACGACTGTCTTATATGGGGTTTTCGCTGGACATTGCTCATATACGACTGTCTTATATGGGATTTTCGCTGGACTTTGCTCATATATGACTGTCTTATATGGGGTTTTCACTGGACTTTGCTCATATATAACTGTCCTATATGTGGTTTTCATTAGACTTAAAGTTTGCTCATATATGACTGTCTTATATGGGGTTTTGGCTGGATTTTGTTCATATATAGCTGTCTTATATGGGTTTTCGCTGGACTTTGCTCATATAGGAATGTCTTATATGGGGTTTTCGCTGGACTTTGCTCATATATAACTGTCTTATATGGGGTTTTCGCTGGACTTTGCTCATATATTACTGTCTTATATGGGTTTTTTGCTGGACTTTGCTCATATATGACTGTCTTACATGGGGTTTTCGCTGGAATTTGCTCATATATGACTGTCTACCATGGGGTTTTCGCTGGAATTTGCTCATATATGACTGTCTTATATGGGGTTTTCGCTGTACTTTGCTCATATATAACTGTCCTATATGGGGTTTTCGTTGGACTTTGCTCATATAGGACTGTCTTATATGGGGTTTTCGCTAGACGTTGCTCATATATAACTGTCTTATGTGAGGTTTATGCTAGACTTAACGTATGATCATCTACGACTGTCTTATATGGGGTTTTCGCTGAATTTGCTCATATACGACTGTCTTATATGGGGTTTTCGCTAGACGTTGCTCATATATAACTGTCTTATATGAGGTTTATGCTAGACGTAACGTATGATCATCTACGACTGTCTTATATGGGGTTTTCGCTGGACTTTGCTCATATACGACTGTCTTATATGGGGTTTTCACTGGACGTTGCTCATATATAACTGTCATATATGGGGTTTTTGCTGGACTTTGCTCATATATGACTGTCTTATATGGGTTTTCGCTGGACTTTGCTCATATACGACTGTCTTAAATGGGGTTTTCGCTGGACATTGCTCATATATGACTGTCCTATATGGGAGTTTCGCTGGACTTTGCTCATATATAACTGTCTTATATGGGGTTGTCGCTGGAAGTTGCTCATATACGACTGTCTTATATTGGGTTTTCGCTAAACTTAGCATATGCTCATATACGACTGTCTTATATGGGGTTTTTGCTGGACTTTGCTCATATACGACTGTCTTATATGGGGTTTTCGCTGGAATTTGCTCATATACGACTGTCGTATATGGGGTTTTCGCTGGAATTTGCACATATACCACTGTCGTATATGGGGATTTCGCTGGAATTTGCTCATATACCACTGTCGTATATGGGGTTTTCGCTGGACGTTGCTCATATACGACTGTCTTATATGGGGTTTTCACTGGACTTTGCTCATATACGACTGTCTTATATGGGGTTTTCGCTAGACTTAACGTATGCTCATATACAACTGTCGTATATGGGGTTTTCACTGGACTTTGCTCATATACGACTGTCTTATATGGGGTTTTCGCTGGACTTTGCTCATATACGATTGTCTTATAGGGGTTTTCGCTGGAATTTGCTCATATATGACTGTCTTACATGGGGTTTTCGCTGGACTTTGCTCATATACGACTGTCTTATATGGGGTTTTCGCTGGACTTTGCTCATATATGACTGTCTTATATGGGGTTTTCGCTAGACTTAGCTCATATATAACTGTCCTATATGGGGTTTTCGTTGGACTTTGCTCATATTGGACTGTCTTATATGGGGTTTTCGCTAGACGTTGCTCATATATAACTGTCTTATGTGAGGTTTATGCTAGACTTAACGTATGATCATCTACGACTGTCTTATATGGGGTTTTCGCTGGACTTTGCTCATATACGACTGTCTTATATGGGGGTTTCACTGGACTTTGCTCATATATGACTGTCTTATATGGGGTTTTCGCTAGACTTAAAGTTTGCTCATATATGACTGTCTTATATGGGGTTTTCACTGGACTTTGCTCATATATAACTGTCTTATATGGGTTTTTAGCTAGACTTAACGTATGCTCATATATAGCTGTCTTATATGGGGTTTCGCTGGACGTTGCTCATATATGACTGTCTTATATGAGTTTTCGCTGGACGTTGCTCATATATAACTGTCCTATATGGTGTTTTTGCTGGACTTTGCTCATATATGACTGTCTTATATGCGGTTTTGGCTGGATTTTGTTCATAAATAACTGTCTTGTATGGGTTTTCGCTGGACTTTGCTCATATATGACTGTCTTATATGGGGTTTTCGCTGGACTTTGCTCATATATAACTGTCTTATATGGGGTTTCGCTGGACTTTGCTCATATATTACTGTCTTATATGTGTTTTTTGCTGGACTTTGCTCATATATGACTGTCTTACATGGGGTTTTCGCTGGAATTTGCTCATATATGACTCTCTTACATGGGGTTTTCGCTGGAATTTGTTCATATATGACTGTCTTACATGGGGTTTTCACTGGAATTTGCTCATATATGACTGTCTTATATGAGGTTTCGCTGGACTTTGCTCATATATGACTGTCTTACATGGGATTTTCGCTGGAATTTGCTCATATATGACTGTCTTACATGGGGTTTTCGCTAGACGTTGCTCATATACGACTGTCTTATATGGGGTTTTCGCTAGACGTTGCTCATATATAACTGTCTTATATGAGGTTTATGCTAGACGTAACGTATGGTCATTTACGACTGTCTTATATGGGGTTTTCGCTGGACTTTGCTCATATACGACTGTCTTATATGGGGTTTTCACTGGACGTTGCTCATATATAACTGTCATATATGGGGTTTTTGCTGGACTTTGCTCATATATGACTGTCTTATATGGGTTTTCGCTGGACTTTGCTCATATACGACTGTCTTAAATGGGGATTTCGCTGGACATTGCTCATATATGACTGTCCTATATGGGAGTTTCGCTGGACTTTGCTCATATATAACTGTCTTATATGGGGTTGTCGCTGGAAGTTGCTCATATACGACTGTCTTATATGGGGTTTTCGCTAGACTTAGCATATGCTCATATACGACTGTCTTATATGGGGTTTTCGCTGGACTTTGCTCATATACGACTGTCTTATATGGGGTTTTCGTTGGAATTTGCTCATATACCACTGTCGTATATGGGGTTTTCGCTGGAATTTGCACATATACCACTGTCGAATATGGGGTTTTCGCTGGAATTTGCTCATATACCACTGTCGTATATGGGGTTTTCGCTGGACGTTGCTCATATACGACTGTCTTATATGGGGTTTTCACTGGACTTTGCTCATATACGACTGTCTTATATGGGGTTTTCGCTAGACTTTACGTATGCTCATATACAACTGTCGTATATGGGGTTTTCACTGGACTTTGCTCATATACGACTGTCTTATATGGGGTTTTCGCTGGACTTTGCTCATATACGACTGTCTTATAGGGGTTTTTGCTGGAATTTGCTCATATATGACTGTCTTATATGGGTATTTACTGAACTTTGCTCATATATGACTGTCTTATATGGGGTTTTCGCTGGACTTTGCTCATATATGACTCTCTTATATGGGGTTTTCGCTAGACTTAGCTCATATATAACTGTCTTATATGGGGTTACACTGGACTTTGCTCATATATGACTGTCTTATATGGGGTTTTCGCTAGACTTAAAGTTTGCTCATATATGACTGTCTTATATGGGGTTTTCACTGGACTTTGCTCATATATAACTGTCTTATATGGGTTTTTAGCTAGACTTAACGTATGCTCATATATAGCTGTCTTATATGGGGTTTCGCTGGACGTTGCTCATATATGAGTGTCTTATATGAGTTTTCGCTGGACGTTGCTCATATATAACTGTCCTATATGGTGTTTTTGCTGGACTTTGCTCATATATGACTGTCTTATATGCGGTTTTGGCTGGATTTTGTTCATATATAACTGTCTTATATGGGTTTTCGCTGGACTTTGCTCATATATGACTGTCTTATATGGGGTTTTCGCTGGACTTTGCTCATATATAACTGTCTTATATGGGGTTTCGCTGGACTTTGCTCATATATTACTGTCTTATATGGGTTTTTTGCTGGACTTTGCTCATATATGACTGTCTTTCATGGGGTTTTCGCTGGAATTTGCTCATATATGACTCTCTTACATGGGGTTTTCGCTGGAATTTGTTCATATATGACTGTCTTACATGGGGTTTTCGCTGGAATTTGCTCATATATGACTGTCTTATATGGGGTTTCGCTGGACTTTGCTCATATATGACTGTCTTACATGGGATTTTCGCTGGAATTTGCTCATATATGACTGTCTTACATGGGGTTTTCGCTAGACGTTGCTCATATATAACTGTCTTATATGGGGTTTCACTGGACTTTGCTCATATATTACTGTCTTATTTGGGGTTTTTGCTGGACTTTGCTAAGATATGACGGTCTTATTTGGGGTTTTCGCTGGACTTTGCTCATATATAACTGTCTTATATGGGGTTTCACTGGATTTTGCTCATATATGACTGTCATATATGGGGTTTTCGCTGTAATTTGCTCATACACCACTGTCTTATATGGGGTTTTCGCTGGAATTTGCTCATATATAACTGTCGAATATGGGGTTTTTGCTAGACTTAACGTATGCTCATATATAGCTGTTTTATATGGGGTTTCGCTGAACGTTGCTCATATATGACTGTCTTATATGGGTTTTCGCTGGACGTTGCTCATATACAACTGTCTTATATGTTATTTTTGCTGGACGTTGCTCATATATGACTGTCTTATATGGGGTTTTCGCTGGACTTTGCTCATATATAGCTGTCTTATATGGGGTTTTGCTGGACTTTGCTCATATATGACTGTCTTATATGGGGTTTTTGCTAGACATTGCTCATATATTACTGTCTTATATGGGGTTTCGCTGGACTTTACTCATATATGACTGTCTTATATGGGGTTTTCGCTAGACGTTGCTCATATATAACTGTCTTATATGGGGTTTCGCTGGACTTTGCTCATATATGTCTGTCTTATATGGGGATTTCGCTAGACGTTGCTCATATATAACTGTCTTATATGGGGTTTTCGCTGGACGTTGATCATATATAACTGTCTTATATGGGGTTTTCGCTGGACTTTGATCATATATAGCTCTCTTATATGGGGTATTCGCTAGACATTGCTCATTTATAGCTGTCTTATATTCTGGAATTTGCTCATATACCACTGTCGTATATGGGATTATCGCTGGAATTTGCTCATATACCACTGTCGTATATGGGGTTTTCGCTGGAATTTGCTCATATACCACTGTCGTATATGGGGTTTTCGCTGGACGTTGCTCATATACGACTGTCTTATATGGGGTTTTCACTGGACTTTGGTCATATACGACTGTCTTATATGGGGTTTTCGCTGGACTCTGCTCATATACGACTGTCATATATGGGGTTTTCGCTGGACGTTGCTCATATATAGCTGTCTTATATGGGGTATTCGCTAGACGTTGCTCATATACGACTGTCTTATATGGGGTTTTCGCTGGACGTTGCTCGTATATAACTGTCTTATATGTGTATGTGGTATGTGGTATCAGAAGAAATGAAAGATTGGATATATATATGAACAGAGAGTATGTTTTTACTTTTTACTATGTATTTAATAGGCACTTTATTTGTTGTTTTACAACCATCATATCAAAGGTCATTACATTATATTAATGAGCTGTATTGGGGTACCATGCGCTCGCTATGGACAATTCGCATTGGACAGTATGACTGGATGTATGATATGGACAATTCGCATTGGATAGTATGACTGGATTTATGATATGGACAATTCACATTGGAGAGTATGACTGGATGTATCATATGGACAATTCTCATTGGATAGTATGACTGGATGTATGATATGGACAATTCTCATTGGATAGTATGACTGGATGCATGATATGGACAATTCTCATTGGATAGTATGACTGGATGTATGATATGGACAATTCTCATTGGATAGTATGACTGGATGTATGATATGGACAATTCGCATTGGACAGTATGACTGGGTGTATGATATGGACAATTCGCATTGGACAGTATGACTGGGTGTATGATATGGACAATTCTCATTGGAGAGTATGACTGAATATATGATATGGGCTCGTATGCGTTGCATAGGGATGCAAATATTAAATACAAATTACAGTCAAACCGGTGTTAGTGGTCACCTCTATTAAGCAGCCATCCTGTGTTAAGCAACCAGTTTTTCAGATTCCCAATATGTTGTTTTATTATACATTTGACCTGTATTAAGCAGCCACATGTGTTAAGCAACCACTTTATGTGAGTCACTTGACTGGCTGATTAACATAGGTTCGACTGTACATGTATGTTCAGTATTTACCTTACATCATATTAGGGCTATCTAAACACACAAAAGACAACCATTGTAAAGTAATGTATCCTATATTTATTCCATTGTACATATCGTATCATATACATGTACATGCGAATACACACACATTAAGTACAACTTCTCATAATGCGCCGGTAGGCCAGCACAAACTTAAAGTCATATAAATAAGAGTACGAATGACACTACAAATAATCAACATTTAGTGTTCCAAAAAGAACAATACAAAATTTATTATAATTACAGTCTAACCTGTGCTAAATGCCACCTCCGAATAAAGGCCGCATATGAAAAACGTGTCCCTAAAGACCAACATATTTCTTTCCCGTCGAGCCATTTACAATACAGTTTAACCGTCTATTGAGAGGCCACATGCCAACAAAGGCCACTTTTTTACATTCGCGATGGTGGCCTTTATAAACAGGTTTGAGTGTATATTATAATTACGAACTTTAAACGTAAGAAAATAAAGATCTAAAATTAAAATAATTGAAAAGTACGTCAGACGAGGGATCGAACCTGCGATCCCTGTATTACCAGTCCAGCGTGTTACCACTGGACTACACATATGAGAGCTGATGACAGCGTAGGTCATCCTTCATTACGTGCAAAAAACATGTGTTGAACGTTTCAAATCACATAATAGTTCATTGTTTAAGTTGTCGTTGATGCAACAGCTTATCTGTTGTAGCTGTCAATCCACAACTCTCGTCCGGTTCTCGTACACGTGCTGTCCAACCATTGTGCATGTAGTATGCATATTGAAGATACAATATAGTATGCTTAAACAAGGTACATGTCGTAGGTGTGATTCCAAGCAGGTTCTCGTGGTAACGGTATACACATCGAAATAATCAAAGTGTTCCGGTATCAACGTTGTAGGTATGAAACCAACCAGATGTTCCTTGTCAGGTTGTGCACTTCAAACTAATACTAGTTTTCGCTCACAATTAGAACTTCCCCGTCGGGCATGCTGTATAAATGTCAATATTTTATTGCATAATTGCACAATGAAGTTCGACAAGATCGCTCGCAGGTTCAACATGTGTTCACACGTACCATTTCCACAACATGGAAAACTGTCAATGGCATAATAGCTATATTTTCATACAGTGCTGTGTAGTCCTTACACCCGTCCAGCCCAAAGAAACTACCATCACGGTTTGGCAGAACAAGAGACATAGTTCAGTCGTACTCGCTTTCTCTCCGACAAATAATAATGTATAATATACAGCAGAAGTATACAGATAGCACTCCAGTGATATACTCTTGACTTACTTACGTTCCTTCGCTTTTTTAGCAGTTCCAGCAAGCTCCCATTCGCATTTAGTTGTCTGGTCATAATATCACAATGTCCTTGCCAAGGATTACTCATTGTACTCTCATTAGCTAAGATCAAACGCGTGCATAGTATTGAGGAGTCACACACGACCTCAAAGGATTGCAAGGACACGGCTTAGTGCGTATTATTCATCGTTCAACAAGTCAGATGTAGATCAATCATTGTACTTTTATTGGATAGTGAAAGGCGCATGTGGTTTGTATTGTATTGATCTGATTCTAATCTACAATATACATATATATTTGTTTCACTAGGAACATCGTATATGTCAAGCAAGCATCACTTAACCACATTCGCAAACATACAACAAACATTCAAGTTACCACTGAAAACAACACAAGCGAATGCGTGGCTAAGTTGTTATGGTAGTTGATTTCTAGTAACTTCCCTCTCAAAACTGTATGTTCGAATGTACAGACGGATCTGTCATCCAGTGGTAACACGCAGCGTCATATCCGAACCAGAAAACTATAATATGAACTAATATGCATATACTCAATGTCTTAACACTTATACTGATATCTGAACTAAGTATATGACAATAAAATCACAATTTAAAGAAAAGGCTAAATGGTCAGGCCATAACTTCAAGCAACATTAGTTGCGGCCCATCTCGATGTACCATTTGTGACCATGATATAACCAATGATATGGATGGCATCTTCACATGAAGTAATGCGCCTACCCAATTGACATTCGAACATGTGTGTGTTTTACGTTTATTTATCGTCGAGAGATTAGTCATTTTAGATTTTGGAGGAAAGTGCATGATACAGACAGAGACCCATTCCAGAGTCTCCTCTGGTTCTTTTACGGCCACGGTGTACAACACCGACACGATACATCGGTTTAACGTCCCATCTGAAAGACTGTTAATTTATTAGGGTCAGACGAGGGATCGAACCTGCGATCCCTGGATTACCAGTCCAGTGTGCTACCACTGGACTACAGATCCCTCTGTATGTGACGGTCATATGAAAAAATGACATATTTATATCATACATACTGCGTACATCATCGACCTCAAATCACTTATGTATGTTCGAGTCTCACCAGGAAATGTCACAATCATTCTTGTGGGAAATCTATCACGATCAGTAACACAGGAAGCAATATAGTAGTATCTTCAGGTTGTATATACGTAAATAGACAGAAGTGCATCCGCTGTCGAATGTAGTCCCAATGACTAATATAGTTATTTTTTCTTTTTGATAAAAATACATTTTCATGACAAGCAGTGTATAGTTTTTGTGTTTTCTGAGAAATGATGTGACTTGAGAAGACTTCAGACTAGTTGATGGGTAGAAATGATGTGGTATAAGAATTCAGGTCATTGCAAGGTGAAGGTCGGTATACTGTATTATTTGGCGGAGGAATACAGTGTGTAAACACAGTGACGTTATTCACAGGCGAGCACTGGTTATTTGAAACTTAAAATGTAATGAAATATGTGGTATCAGAAGAAATGAAAGATTGGAAATATAAATGAAAAGACTGTATGTTTTTACTTTTTACTATGTATTTAATAGACAATTTATTTGTTGTTTTACAACCATCATATCAAAGGTCATCAACTTATATTAATGAGCTGTGTTGGGGTACCTAGCGGTCCCTATGGAAAAATCTCATTGGAGAGTATGACCGGATGTATGATATGGACAATTCACATTGGACAGTATGACTGGATGTATGATATGGACAATTCACATTGGACAGTATGACTGGATGTATGATATCGACAATTCATATTGGACAGTATGACTGGATGTATGATATGGACAATTCTCATTGGACCGTATGACTGGATGCTGGATGTATGATATGGATAATTCTCATTGGACAGTATGACTGGATGTATGCTATGGGCAATTGGCATTGGACAGTATGACTGGATGCATGGTATGGACAATTCTCATTGGAAGTATGACTGGATGTATGCTATGGGCAATTCTCATTGGACAGATGACTGGATGTATGCTATGGGCAATTCGCATTGGACAGTATACTGGATGTATTATGGGCAATTCCATTGGACAGTATGACTGGATGTATGCTATGGGCAATTCGCATTGGACAGTATGACTGGATGTATGCTATGGGCAATTCTCATTGGACAGTATGACTGGATGTATGATATGGGCAATTGGCACTGGGCAGTATGACTGGATGCATGGCATGGACAATTGGCATTGGACAGTATGACTGGATGTATGATATGGACAATTCACATTGGACAGTATGACTGGATGTATGATATGGACAATTCACATTGGACAGTATGACTGGATGTATGATATGGGCAATTCTCATTGGACAGTATGACTGGAAGTATGATATGGACAATTTGCATTGAACAGTATGACTGGATGTATGATATGGACAATTCACATTGGACAGTATGACTGGATGTATGATATAGACAATTCTCATTGGACAGTTGACTGGATGTATGATATGGACAATTCTCATTAGAGAGTATGACTGGATGTATGATATGGACAATTCTCATTGGACAGTATGACTGGATGTATGATATGGGTAATTCTCATTGGACAGTATGACTGGATGTATGATATGGACAATTCTCATTGGACAGTATGACTGGATGTATGATATGGATAATTCTCATTGGACAGTATGACTGGATGTATGCTATGGGTAATTCTCATTGGACAGTATGACTGGATGTATGATATGGGCAATTCGTATTGGACAGCATAACTGGATGTATGATATGGACAATTCTCATTGGACAGCATGACTGGATGTATGATATGGACAATTCTCATTGGACAGCATGACTGGATGTATGATATGGACAATTCGCATTGGACAGTATGACTGGATGTATGATATGAGCAATTCGCATTGGTCAGTATGACTGGATGTATGATATGGACAATTCGCATTGGATAGTATGACTGGATGTAAGATATGGGTAGTTCTCTTTGGACAGTATGACTGGATGTATGATATGGGTAATTCTCATTGGACAGTATGACTGGATGTATGATATGGGCAATTCGCATTGGACAGTATAAATGGATGTATGATATGGATAATTCGCATTGGAGAGTATGTATTAAGCAACCAATTTCCAGATTCAAAATATGTTGTTTTATTATACATTTGACCTGTATTAAGCAGCCACATGTGTTAAGCAGCCACTTTATGTGAGTCCTTTGACTGGCTGCTTATCACAGGTTCGACTGTACATGTATGTTCAGTATTTACCTTACATCATATTAGGGCTAAACTAAACTCACAAAAGACAACCATTGTACAGTAATGTATCTTATATTTATTCCATTCTACAAGTCTTTACAAATATCGTATCATATACATGCGAATACACACACATCAAGTATAACTTCTCATAATGCACCGGTAGGCCATCACAAACTTAAAGTCATATAAATAAGAGTACGGATGACACTACAAATAATCAACATTTAGTGTTCCAAAAAGAACAATACACAATTTATTATAAATACAGTCTAACCTGTGCTAAAGGCCACCTCCGAATAAAGGCCGTATATGAAAAACTTGTCCCTAAAGACCAACATATTTCTCTCCCGTCGAGCCATTTACAATACATTTTAACCGTCTATTGAGAGGCCACGTGCCAACAAAGGCCACTGTTTTTACTTTCCCGAGGGTGGCCTATATAAACAGGTTTGACTGTATATTATAAATACGAACTTTAAACGTAACAGAATAAAGATCTAAAATTAAAATAATTGAAAAGTACGTCAGACGAGGGATCGAACCAGCGATCCCTGTATTACCAGTCCAGCGTGTTACCACTGGACTACAGGTCCGTCTGTATGTGATGGTCATATTTCAAAATGACATATTTATAACATACATATTGCATAAATGAATTTTGAAATCTGAAATAAATAAGCATGTTATCATAATTAGCATATATAAATTATAGTATTATTTTTCCAAGTGAAGAAGAAACAACACTTTAAGATGTGAACATTATGTTTGTATGTAATGGAATGTAAAACATTTTTTTACAATGACTACGATACTTCTGGCTGCGTCGCACATATGAGAGCTGATGACAGCCTAGCTCATCCTTCATTACGTGCACAAAACATGTGTTGAACGTTTCAAATCACATAATAGTTCATTGTTGAAGTTGTCGTTGATGCAACAGCTTGTCATTTGTAGCTGTCAATCCACAACTCTCGTCCGGTTCTCGTACACGTGCTGTCCAACCATTGTGCATGTAGTATGCATATTGAAGATACAATATAGTATGCTTAAACAAGGTACATGTCGTAGGTGTGATTCCAAACAGGTTCTCGTGGTAACGGTATATACATCGAAATAATCAAAGTGTTCCGGTATCAACGTTGTAGGTATGAAACCAACCAGATGTTCCTTGTCAGGTTGTGCACTTCAAACTAATACTAGTTTTCGCTCACAATTTGAACTTCCCCGTCGGGCATGCTGTATAAATGTCAATATTTTATTGCATAATTGCACAATGAAGTTCGACAAGATCGCTCCCAGGTCCAACATGTGTTCACACGTACCATTTCCACAACATGGAAAACTTTCAATGGCATAATAGCTATATCCTCATAGAGTGCTGTGTAGTCCTTGCACCCGTCCAGCCCAAATAAACTATCATCACGGTTTGGCAGAACAAGAGACATAGTTCAGTAGTACTCGCTTTCTTTCCGACAAATAATAATGTATAATATACAGCAGAAGTAAACAGATAGCACTCCAGTGATATACACTTGACTTACTTACGTTCCTTCGCTTTTATAGCAGTTCCAGCAAGCTCCCATTCGCATTTAGTTGTCTGGTCATAATATCACAATGTCCTTGCCAAGGATTACTCATTGTACTCTCATTAGCTAAGATCAAACGCGTGCATAGTATTGAGGAGTCACACACGACCTCGACGGATTGCAAGGACACGGCTTAGTGCGTATTATTCATCGTTCAACAAGTCAGATGTAGATCAATCATTGTACTTTTATTGGATAGTGAAAGGCGCATGTGGTTTGTATTGTATTGATCTGATTCTAATCTACAATATACATATATATTTGTTTCACTAGGAACATCGTATATGTCAAGCAAGCATCACTTAACCACATTCGCAAACATACAACAAACATTCAAGTTACCACTGAAAACAACACAAGCGCATGCGTGGCTAAGTTGGTATGGTAGTTGATTTCTAGTAACTTCCCTCTCAAAACTGTATGTTCGAATGTACAGACGGATCTGTCATCCAGTGGTAACACGCAGCGTCATATCCGAACCAGAAAACTATAATATGAACTAATATGCATATACTCAATGTCTTAACACTTATACTGATATCTGAACTAAGTATATGACAATAAAATCACAATTTAAAGAAAAGGCTAAATGGTCAGGCCATAACTTCAAGCAACATTAGTTGCGGCCCTTCTCGATGTACCATCTGTGACCATGATATAACCAATGATATGGATGGCATCTTCACATGAAGTAATGCGCCTACCCAATTGACATTCGAACATGTGTGTGTTTTACGTTTATTTATCGTCGAGAGATTAGTCATTTTAGATTTTGGAGGAAAGTGCATGATACAGACAGAGACCCATTCCAGAGTCTCCTCTGGTTCTTTTACGTGCACGGTGTACAACACCGACACGATACATCGGTTTAACGTCCCATCTGAAAGACTGTTAATTTATTAGGGTCAGACGAGGGATCGAACCTGCGATCCCTGGATTACCAGTCCAGTGTGCTACCACTGGACTACAGATCCCTCTGTATGTGACGGTCATATGAAAAAATGACATATTTATATCATACATACTGCGTACATCGTTGACCTCAAATCACTTATGTATGTTCGAGTCTCACCAGGAAATGTCACAATCGTTCTTGTGGGAAATCTATCACGATCAGTAACACAGGAAACAATATAGTAGTATCTTCAGGTTGTATATACGTAAATAGACAGAAGTGCATCCGCTGTCGAATGTAGTCCCAATGACTAATATAGTTATTTTTTCTTTTTGATAAAAATACATTTTCATGACAAGCAGTGTATAGTTTTTGTGTTTTCTGAGAAATGATGTGACTTGAGAAGACTTCAGACTAGTTGATGGGTAGAAATGATGTGGTATAAGAATTCAGGTCATTGCAAGGTGAAGGTTGGTATACTGTATTATTTGGCGGAGGAATACAGTGTGTAAACACAGTGACGTTATTCACAGGCGAGCACTGGTTATTTGAAACTTAAAATGTAATGAAATATGTGGTATCAGAAGAAATGAAAGATTGGAAATATAAATGAAAAGACTGTATGTTTTTACTTTTTACTATGTATTTAATAGGCAATTTATTTGTTGTTTTACAACCATCATATCAAAGGTCATCAACTTATATTAATGAGCTGTGTTGGGGTACCTAGCGGTCCCTATGGAAAAATCTCATTGGAGAGTATGACCGGATGTATGATATGGACAATTCACATTGGACAGTATGACTGGATGTATGATATGGACAATTCACATTGGACAGTATGACTGGATGTATGATATCGACAATTCATATTGGACAGTATGACTGGATGTATGATATGGACAATTCTCATTGGACAGTATGACTGGATGTATGATATGGACAATTCTCATTGGACAGTATGACTGGATGTATGCTATGGGCAATTGGCATTGGACAGTATGACTGGATGCATGGTATGGACAATTCTCATTGGACAGTATGACTGGATGTATGCTATGGGCAATTCTCATTGGACAGTATGACTGGATGTATGCTATGGGCAATTCGCATTGGACAGTATGACTGGATGTATGATATGGGCAATTCTCATTGGACAGTATGACTGGATGTATGCTATGGGCAATTCGCATTGGACAGTATGACTGGATGTATGCTATGGGCAATTCTCATTGGACAGTATGACTGGATGTATGATATGGGCAATTGGCATTGGGCAGTATGACTGGATGCATGGCATGGACAATTGGCATTGGACAGTATGACTGGATGTATGATATGGACAATTCACATTGGACAGTATGACTGGATGTATGATATGGACAATTCACATTGGACAGTATGACTGGATGTATGATATGGGCAATTCTCATTGGACAGTATGACTGGATGTATGATATGGACAATTCTCATTGGACAGTATGACTGGATGTATGATATGGATAATTCTCATTGGACAGTATGACTGGATGTATGATATGGGTAATTCTCATTGGACAGTATGACTGGATGTATGATATGGACAATTCTCATTGGATAGTATGACTGGATGTATGATATGGACAATTCTCATTGGACAGTATGACTGGATGTATGATATGGACAATTCTCATTGGACAGCATGACTGGATGTATGATATGGACAATTCTCATTGGACAGTATGACTGGATGTATGATATGGACAATTCTCATTGGACAGCATGACTGGATGTATGATATGGACAATTCGCATTGGACAGTATGACTGGATGTATGATATGAGCAATTCGCATTGGTCAGTATGACTGGATGTATGATATGGACAATTCGCATTGGATAGTATGACTGGATGTAAGATATGGGTAGTTCTCTTTGGACAGTATGACTGGATGTATGATATGGGTAATTCTCATTGGACAGTCTGACTGGATGTATGATATGGGTAATTCTCATTGGACAGTATGACTGGGTGTATGATATGGGCAATTCGCATTGGACAGTATAAATGGATGTATGATATGGATAATTCGCATTGGAGAGTATGTATTAAGCAACCAATTTCCAGATTCAAAATATGTTGTTTTATTATACATTTGACCAGTATTAAGCAGCCACATGTGTTAAGCAGCCACTTTATGTGAGTCCTTTGACTGGCTGCTTATCACAGGTGAGACTGTACATGTATGTTTAGTATTTACCTTAAATCATATTAGGGCTAAACTAAACTCACAAAAGACAACCATTGTACAGTAATGTATCTTATATTTATTCCATTCTACAAGTCTTTACAAATATCGTACCATATACATGCGAATACACACACATCAAGTATAACTTCTCATAATGCACCTGTAGGCCATCACAAACTTAAAGTCATATAAATAAGAGTACGGATGACACTACAAATAATCAACATTTAGTGTTCCAAAAAGAACAATACACAATTTATTATAAATACAGTCTAACCTGTGCTAAAGGCCACCTCCGAATAAAGGCCGTATATGAAAAACTTGTCCCTAAAGACCAACATATTTCTCTCCCATCGAGCCATTTACAATACATTTTAACCGTCTATTGAGAGGCCACGTGCCAACAAAGACCAGTTTTTACTTTCCCGAGGGAGGCCTTTATTAACAGGTTTGACTGTATATTATAATTACGAACTTTAAACGTAACAGAATAAAGATCTAAAATTAAAATAATTGAAAAGTACGTCAGACGAAGGATCGAACCTGCGATCCCTGTATTACCAGTCCAGCGTGTTACCACTGGACTACAGGTCCGTCTGTATGTGATGGTCATATTTCAAAATGACATATTTATAACATACATGTTGCATAAATGAATTTTGAAATATGAAATAAATAAGCATGTTATCATAATTAGCATATATGACTTATAGTATTATTTTTCCAAGTGAAGAAGAAACAACACTTTAAGATGTGAACATTATGTTTGTATGTAATGGAATGTAAAACATTTTTTTACAATGACTACAATACTTCTGGCTGCGTCGCACATATGAGAGCTGATGACAGCCTAGCTCATCCTTCATTACGTGCACAAAACATGTGTTTAACGTTTCAAATCACATAATAGTTCATTGTTGAAGTTGTCGTTGATGCAACAGCTTGTCATTTGTAGCTGTCAATCCACAACTCTCGTCCGGTTCTCGTACACGTGCTGTCCAACCATTGTGCATGTAGTATGCATATTGAAGATACAATATAGTATGCGTAAACAAGATACATGTCGTAGGTGTGATTCCAAACTGGTTCTCGTGGTAACGGTATATACATCGAAATAATCAAAGTGTTCCGGTATCAACGTTGTAGGTATGAAACCAACCAGATGTTCCTTGTCAGGTTGTGCACTTCAAACTAATACTAGTTTTCGCTCACAATTTGAACTTCCCCGTCGGGCATGCTGTATAAATGTCAATATTGTATTGCATAATTGCACAATGAAGTTCGACAAGATCGGTCGCAGGTCCAACATTTGTTCACACGTACCATTTCCACAACATGGAAAACTTTCAATGGCATAATAGCTATATCGTCATAGACTGCTGTGTAGTCCTTGCACCCGTCCAGCCCAAAGAAACTATCATCACGGTTTGGCAGAACAAGAGACATAGTTCAGTAGTACTCGCTTTCTTTCCGACAAATAATAATGTATAATATACAGCAGAAGTAAACAGATAGCACTCCAGTGATATACACTTGACTTACTTACGTTCCATCGCTTTTATAGCAGTTCCAGCAGGCTCTGATTCGCATGTAGTCGTCTGTTCTCACCCCGGAGTGGTCAATGTTCGATCATAATATCACAATGTCCTTGCCAAGGATTATTCATTGTACTCCCATTAGCTAAGATCAAACGCGTGCATAGTATTGATGAATCACACACGACCTCGACGGATTGCACGGAAACGGCTTAGTATTATTCATCGTTCAGCAAGTCAGATGTAGATCAATCATTGTACTTGTGTTGGATCGTGAAAGGCGCATGTGGTTTGTATGGTAGCGGTCTGATTCTAATCTACAATATACATATATATTTGTTTCACTAGGAACATCGTATATGTCAAGCACGCATCACTTAACCACATTCGCACACATACAACAAACATTCAAGTTACCACTGAAAACAACACAAGCGCATGCGTGGCTAAGTTGTTACGGTATTTGATTTCTAGTGACTTCCCTCTCAAAACTGTATGTTCGAATGTACAGACGGATCTGTAGTCCAGTGGTAACACGCAGGTTCGTCCCCCGTCTGACCCTAATAAAATTAACAATCTTTCAGATGGGACGTTAAACCGAGGTCTCGTGTCGGTGCTTTACACCGTGCACGTAAAGAAACCAATGAGACTCAGGAATGGGTCTCTGTCTGTATCATGCAATTTCCTCCAAAATCTAAAATGACTAATCTCTTCAGAACGCATCGCTCATATGGGCATTTGGTAGTGATGATAAATAACCGTAAAAGACACACATGTTCGAATGTCATTTGGGTAGGCGCATTACTTCATGTGAGGATGTCATCCATATCGTTGGTTATATCATGGTGACAGATGGTACATCGAGAAGGACCGTAACTAATGTTGCTTGAAGTTATGGCCCGACAATTTAGCCTTTTCTTTAAATTGTGTTTTTATTGTCATATAGTTAGTTCAGATTGTTCAGTATAAGTGTTAAGACATTGAGTGTATGCATATTAGTTCATAGTGTTCTGGTTGGGATAGGACGTATTTCAGCACAGTAAATTTATGAAATGCACCTCATAAAAATGCGGAAGTCGTGATAGCGCAGTGGTAGGGACTTCGTTTCGGGTGTGAAGTGCCCGGAGCTCGAGCCGCACTGGAGCTGTTATGAGTGTGCCCTTAGGCAAGGCATTTAAGTTCAAGTTGCCTCTTCTCTCCTTCGTGGAGATGAATGCGAACTAATCCATGGGCCTGGTGGACACACCGTACACCCCTTAGCATCCACCGGGACCACATTTGTCTTATATATTATGTACCTGGTGAAATTTTAAGACATATACTCAAAGAATAAATTGTCACGATCAACGTTTTAATCCAAGATGGCGCCAAATTTTGAATATACACTCTAATATCCATAGGGTTTATTTCTCTTGAAATGTTGTGTTAATTTATGTTTTATGCTTCATATTGATGTCAGATGCATGTAAATACATGATTATAAAGGGTTTTTTGACATTCTTTGCATATTTTCTTGAAAACTGGGCTTTATCCAGAAAAAAATAGGTACAATTCTATGTGTTTTTGAGACACACTTAATATACTATATATATATATCGTGACATACTACCTTAAATGTCGTATATAATGAAATTGGTCAAAGGCAAGTGATTTAATGTAATCATAGATGGTTATATACCATTTTCTAAAACATAATGCCCGTAAAAGTGGGTGGGGTAAATGACCCCCAAAATGAAAATTTATTTAATAATCACATTTTACCATAATTATATTTTCATACCGTTGTATTACAGATGTTACATTTTTATACCATATCGAATATATCTAACTGATAATTTAACTCGTACGTTCCAATTCCACTATTCCTGAATAGTGGGTGGGGTAAAATGACCTCAGCAAATGAAACAAACGAGGTTCTGTGTTCATGATAGGTCCACAGTAAATCGATGCTAAATCGGAAAGTGAAAACACGTCATGTTTCATCCTCCAAGGTGTATTCTTTGTCAATATTGTAAATGTGAACAAGGCTATTTACTTATAACGGCAGCCCCAAGAAGATATGTTTTCCTGTGAAAATCTAGTTACTAGTATTGTAGTTGTTTAATATTGGAGGTGTCTAATGGGCCTGTTTGTTATCTGACGCAGAATATTTGATTAGTCACAATCACTTTTCTTTTTCTTTCAGTCTGCTACACATGTTTGCTCATTTCATATCATCAAGTGTATGTTTCACGGCGTGTTTGTTATACAGAGTGCGGTTTTTATGTAGTCATAGACTATTAGAAGTTTGGTATTAGAGGTGCTTTAATGTAGTTGTAGAATATGGTAGGCGAACATGTGGTAGATACTGAAGGTGTGACTGTTCCAAGAACCAAGGCTAGATCGTTAAAGGATCTACTAGATACTAACATTCCTGACTGTTACATGACAATTAGAAGTGGCACAAACATTGCGACGGGAAATGATAGACATGAGGCTTAGAGGCCTTTAATGTTTCAAATTGGAAATACATATTGTGTGTTTTTCTGCATGATGTTGAGAGAGGATTTCCTGAATTGGGTGGCTTTGTGTCTGTTAAAGGTGATCTACCACAACGCCTGACAACAATAGGATACTACCCTGTGATTCATAACCCCATCACAGAGTACATAACTGTGAAAGAATGTTTGAGGTTTGCTGAAGAGGCAACACATGAGTTGGGACAAGACTATACAATCACCACATTTGACTTCCAGTGAAAACCCCATATAAGACAGTCATATATGAACAAAGTCCAGCGACAATCCCATATAAGACTGTCATATATGAGCAAAGTCCAGCGACAACCCCATATAAGACTGTCATATATGAGCAAAGTCTCGCGAAAACCCCATATAAGACAGTCATATATGAGCAAAGTCCAGCGTCAACCAGTGTCATCATCAACAATGGTAATATGTCTGAAGCTTTTCCAATTGAAAGAGGTGTACGACAAGGATGTCCATTGTCATCTTCTCTCTTCAGTATATGTATGGAACTACTATCAAACTTCATTACAAACGATAATACAGTAGTTGGAATAAAAATAAGAAATAAAGAACTAAAACAAACCCTGTTTGCGGATGATGCGACATACATTAACAATGGTCAAAAAGAATCTTTTGAACGCCTAATTATGATCATCAAAGAATATGGTAAGGAGTCAGGATTAAATTTAAATGTTTCAAAATCAAAGGTATTGCGTTCAGGCTCTTTAAAAACTTCAAATATAAAATACAGTGTAGAAACATCTTTTATTTGGACGTCAGAATCCGCTAAAACTTTAGGAATGAACTTCTTTAATGACAAGGAAAGAAATATAAAAAATAACCTAGAACAAAAACTACTAGAGTTCAGAAATTGTTTAAAACAGTGGCAACATAGAAAGCTAACTTTAATGGGAAAAGTTATGATAATAAAAACGTTTGCTTTACCAAAGCTTGTATATCCGTTCACTGTGCTCCCTAACCCTGAACCTGAAGTCGTAACAGCGATAATAAAATCAATATATTGTTTTATTTGGGATAATAAACCAGATAAAATAAAAAGAAACGTACTGATACAAAATTTTGAAAAAGGAGGATTAAAGCTTACGGATGTAAGAACATTTTTGTATTCAATAAAAGCATGCTGGGTAAAAAGAATACTGAATACTCAAAACAATGGACTTTGGAAAATATTTTATGATAAAATTCTAAATAAGTATGGAGGTGATTTTATATTTGAATGTAATTTATCTACAAGGGATATTTCGGATATTTGTGGTAACAACTATTTCCTAAAGGATGTATTGACAGCATGGTTTAAAGTAGTCTCCGACTTCAATAAACAGTCAAACCATGATGGAATTAATGAACATACAATTTGGAATAACTCACTTGTGAAAATAGATGGCAAAATAATTTTTTTCCAGACTTGGTTCGATAAAGGTATACGCTTTATAGAACAACTTTTTGACTTTCGAACTAATAAGTTTTTAACCTTCAATGAAGCAAAAAATATATTTAATATGGAGGAGCGTGACTTTCTAAAATACCACCAGGTCATAAGCAATATACCATTTAACATAAAATCGAATTTAAATAAATATATGCTAATGCAAAACAGAAAAGAAACTATTGTTCAAAAAGTAAAAAACTCTAAGAACACAAATCAATTACTATACAAAATACAAATGGATAATATGAATAGGGAAACATTAAAATCTGAAGACAAATGGTCAATGCTCCTACATGAGCGAAATCTCCCATGGAAAAATATCTATAGTGTTCCACTCGCGGCAACTATAGATACAACGCTAAGATGTTTTCAATATAAATATTTAATGCGGTTGATGCCAACAAATAAATATTTGTATAGATGCAAGTTAAGTACTACAAACCTGTGCGACTTTTGTAATATGCATGTTGAAAGTATTGAGCATATTTTCTGGGAATGCCCACCTATACAACATTTTTGGAAAAGACTAAGTGATCTATTAAAATCAAAAGGATTGTGTGTCGAGTTCAATTTTAAAGATATATGTGTTGGTAAAATAGATAGAAAAGGAAATGATACCATTGTAACAAATTTCATAATAATTTTAAGCAAATTTTATATTATACGAATGAAATACAGACATTTAACACCCTGTATTGCACATTTTTATAAGTATTTAAGCTTAAGAATAACTTTAGAAAGGGAAATCGCACTAATGAATGATAAATTAGAAAAACACAACATAAAGTGGTCTAGATTTATTTGAACATATTGTTTTCTAAGACAACTGTTACAAATGAATCTTTCAGATGGAAACGATCAACCCCCCCCCATTTTAGTTCTCTCTTTTCCCCATTTCTACATCACTCTCCAAAACAAAACAATACCTATTATAAACATAAAATGCGAATATGCATGATATAAACAAGTTATCATAATAATACTGTAAAAGGATTGACCTTGCATCAAACATGTGAATGTATAACTATTCATGTCAATTGTATATATATAGCCATATGACTTATATGTATGTTGTACATTATATGTCTATAACTGGAAATAAAAGGGGTTACCCGCTAGGGGCCTCAAAATGAAAAAATAAAAGTCCAGCGTCAACCCCATATAAGACTGTCATATATGAGCAAAGTCCAGCGACAACCCCATATAAGACTGTCATATATGAGCAAAGTCTCGCAAAAAACCCATAAAAGACAGTCATATATGAGCAATGTCTAAGATTACAATTGATCACTTGCCTTTGACCAATTTCATTATATATGACATTTAATATAGCATGTCATGATATATATATAGTATAGTAAGTGTGTCTCAAAAACACATAGAATTGTATATTAAATTTGAACTTATATTAATCACTCTCGTTGGCGCGGATGAAAGCGTACCCGGAGAAAACCCACCTGTCCAATGTGGCGACCACCGTACCATCTCACATACAATGTTACATTTGTGCAACAGGAATATATATTTAAACAAGATGTTCTGAACTACGGAGATTGATATTTAAGACGACACAATTACTTAAGACGTTTGTATGTTTAATAAATTCCATGCTTAATTTATTGGCATTTTCTTTTCAGTCTTTCATAAAAAAAGAGGGAACGGTACTTATTTCCATACAGTATAACTAGAAATCTACACGATCACAACACACTAGTAGTCTGTTACAAGTATACATTTATAACCATGGTATTGCCGCGACATGCTGTTCTAGTTGTTGTTGGACTTCTAGTGTTGGTGTTGCTGATTAGCCAATCAGATTGCAAGAAACGTAACAAACTGTGCCGATACAAGAAAGCTAGCAACATATGCACGGACCGCCGTGGTCGCCCACATGGTTTGCCGGTGGTGAGGCGAAATAAACCCCATCGTCATCGAGTTGGCCGTATTCCAAAAAAGAACAGGCGTGCAAGACCAAAAGTCGGAAGGTGTGAAAAGAAAGGAGGGACCTGCGAGATATTTCAGGGACGGAAAAGAAAGGAGGGACCTGCGAGATATTTCAGGGACGGAAAAGAAAGGAGGGACCTGCGAGATATTTCAGGGACGGAAAAGAAAGGAGGGACCTGCGAGATATTTCAGGGACGGAAAAGAAAGGAGGGACCTGCGAGATATTTCAGGGACGGAAAAGAAAGGAGGGACCTGCGAGATATTTCAGGGACGGAAAAGAAAGGAGGGACCTGCGAGATATTTCAGGGACGGAAAAGAAAGGAGGGACCTGCGAGATATTTCAGGGACGGTAAAGAATGCGATGCTTTTGTGCTATATCATTTGATGTCTAGTTTTCCTATAATTATATTCATTCATTACTTTTGTCTTGGCCATTAATGACCAGCGGATATATTGTGATATCATCATCGTCATCATAGTAATAATAATCATCATCATCATCAGCAGCAGCAGCAACAGCATCATCAGCATCATCAGCATCATCATCATCGTCATCCTAATCATTTTGAGTGTCCATATCTGGTTGAATTTATCAACCTATTTATTATGTTTTTTCTTTCGTGTATCTGTTAGCAGGATCTCACAAACAGTTACGGGTGGATTTTCATGAAAGTTGTTGGAAGGGTGGGCCGAACACATTATAATTTGAAGGGGACCCGGTTTGGGTCCTGCTCCATGGTATTTTAAAACTGATTCGTCATCAGTGGGCCAAATTGGACAAACAGCAGCGTGGAGGAGGTTAGATTGCTCTTGTTATATCATGCAAGTACCGGTTTTCAGTTTTTTTTTTTTTTACTTTATATATTTGACAACGATTGCTAAGCAAGTTTTAGAAACTTATATTAATCACTCTCGTTGGCTCGGATGAAAGCGTATATGTGGTCATTAATGGGGGGAGGAAACCGGAGTACCCGGAGAAAACCCACCTGTCCGATCTGGCGACCATCGTACCATATCACATACTTCCCTGTCCGAGGATCGAACCCGGGTCGCATTGGTGAGAAGCGAACGCGCTGAATCACTTGTAGTCAGTCTGTTTATTACAGATGAAATACTAGTACTGTTAAGTGATACGTCCTGCATTAATGTATTAAGCTAAACTCAGATTGCATAACTTTTTTATGTGAATTCAACATTTCGTTAAAAAGCATCGGACAACCAATCAAATTTCATGTTACACAGTCACAGAAATGTGTTTTTCGGCATTTTCACATGACTGGCACGTGATTCGCCCGTTACAGAAACAAACAAATATGTCTTTATATATATTCTTATTTATATATATATATATATATATATATATATATACCTGCGAATGGAATGTTTAGGGTACACTTGAAATGACACTAATGGGAACATCAATGTTTACATTTATTTTCTAAATATAATGTGAATATTTATCTGTGTTTTCTCATTTTCGTGATCGACAGTTCTAATGTGTAACATAATATACCAAACACGTGTTACCGACAGTGATAACGTCATTTACAAACACGTGTTACCGACAGTGATAACGTCATTTACAAACACGTCTTACCGACAGTGATAACGTCATTTACAAACACGTCTTACCGACAGTGATAACGTCATTTACAAACACGTGTTACCGACAGTGATAACGTCATTTACAAACACGTGTTACCGACAGTGATAACGTCATTTACAAACACGTGTTACCGACAGTGATAGCGTCATTTACAAACATGTCTTACCGACAGTTATAACGTCATTTATAAACAAATTCGAAAACAGGTGGTATACGAAAACAGGGCGATTGACGATACAGGACATGTATTTATATGCTATACTAGCACAGACAATGCGTGATTCTACATTATATACACGTTGCATAGATTAATGACATTGATAATTTAATGTAAGATTTCCCGAAGAGGAGCTATGTTCTAGAATGTGTTTCTTATTTAAATATAATTGCGGAAAGTCTACTCAAACGATTACCCTGTATGTGAATTTCCAAATCAAATGTAAAACATGTGCTTCGTTGTTCGAGGAGTAGAAAGCATGCAGCTATCTGCGATCGTGTAGAATTGTATATTTATTAATGCTAATCTTTAACTTCACGAGTATAGAATAAAGATAATAGATAAAGACATATAATGTGATCTGTTGTTGTTTGTTCGAGTTTATAGAGGCATGCCTGTCCCTATGTATTGTAAGTTTATAGAGGCATGCCTGTCCCTATGTATTGTAAGTTTATAGAGGCATGCCTGTCCCTATGTATTGTAAGTTTATAGAGGCATGCCTGTCCCTATGTATTGTAAGTTTATAGAGGCATGCCTGTCCCTATGTATTGTAAGTTTATAGAGGCATGCCTGTCCCTATGTATTGTAAGTTTATAGAGGCATGCCTGTCCCTATGTATTGTAAGTTTATAGAGGCATGCCTGTCCCTATGTATTGTAAGTTTATAGAGGCATGCCTGTCCCTATGTATTGTAAGTTTATAGAGGCATGCCTGTCCCTATGTATTGTAAGTTTATAGAGGCATGCCTGTCCCTATGTATTGTAAGTTTATAGAGGCATGTATGTCCCTATGTATTGTAAGTTTATAGAGGCATGCCTGTCCCTATGTATTGTAAGTTTATAGAGGCATGTATGTCCCTATGTATTGTAAGTTTATAGAGGCATGTATGTCCCTATGTATTGTAAGTTTATAGAAGCATGTATGTCCCTATGTATTGTAAGTTTATAGAAGCATGTATGTCCCTATGTATTGTAAGTTTATAGAGGCATGTATGTCCCTATGTATTGTAAGTTTATAGAGGCATGCCTGTCCCTATGTATTGTAAGTTTATAGAAGCATGTATGTCCCTATGTATTGTAAGTTTATAGAGGCATGCCTGTCCCTATGTATTGTAAGTTTATAGAAGCATGTATGTCCCTATGTATTGTAAGTTTATAGAAGCATGCCTGTCCCTATGTATTGTAAGTTTATAGAAGCATGTATGTCCCTATGTATTGTAAGTTTATAGAGGCATGCCTGTCCCTATGTATTGTAAGTTTATAGAAGCATGTATGTCCCTATGTATTGTAAGTTTATAGAGGCATGCCTGTCCCTATGTATTGTAAGTTTATAGAGGCATGTATGTCCGTATGTATTGTAAGTTTATAGAAGCATGCCTGTCCCTATGTATTGTAAGTTTATAGAAGCATGTATGTCCCTATGTATTGTAAGTTTATAGAAGCATGTATGTCCCTATGTATTGTAAGTTTATAGAAGCATGTATGTCCCTATGTATTGTAAGTTTATAGAGGCATGCCTGTCCCTATGTATTGTAAGTTTATAGAAGCATGTATGTCCCTATGTATTGTAAGTTTATAGAGGCATGCCTGTCCCTATGTATTGTAAGTTTATAGAAGCATGTATGTCCCTATGTATTGTAAGTTTATAGAAGCATGTATGTCCCTATGTATTGTAAGTTTATAGAAGCATGCCTGTCCCTATGTATTGTAAGTTTATAGAGGCATGCCTGTCCCTATGTATTGTAAGTTTATAGAAGCATGTATGTCCCTATGTATTGTAAGTTTATAGAAGCATGTATGTCCCTATGTATTGTAAGTTTATAGAAGCATGTATGTCCCTATGTATTGTAAGTTTATAGAGGCATGCCTGTCCCTATGTATTGTAAGTTTATAGAGGCATGCCTGTCCCTATGTATTGTAAGTTTATAGAAGCATGTATGTCCCTATGTATTGTAAGTTTATAGAAGCATGCCTGTCCCTATGTATTGTAAGTTTATAGAAGCATGTATGTCCCTATGTATTGTAAGTTTATAGAAGCATGTATGTCCCTATGTATTGTAAGTTTATAGAAGCATGTATGTCCCTATGTATTGTAAGTTTATAGAAGCATGTATGTCCCTATGTATTGTAAGTTTATAGAAGCATGTATGTCCCTATGTATTGTAAGTTTATAGAAGCATGTATTCCCGTCTGTCCCTATGTATTGTAAGTTTATAGAAGCATGTATGTCCCTATGTATTGTAAGTTTATAGAAGCTTGTATGTCCCTATGTATTGTAAGTTTATAGAAGCATGTATGTCCCTATGTATTGTAAGTTTATAGAAGCATGTATGTCCCTATGTATTGTAAGTTTATAGAAGCATGTATGTCCCTATGTATTGTAAGTTTATAGAAGCATGTATGTCCCTATGTATTGTAAGTTTATAGAAGCATGTATGTCCCTATGTATTGTAAGTTTATAGAAGCATGTATGTCCCCGTCTGTCCCTATGTACTGTAAGTTTGAAGATGCATGCATGTCCTCCCTACCTGTCCCTAACTGTCCCTATGTACTGTAAGTTTGTAGAGTCATGTATGTCCCTGCCTGTCCCTGCCTGTCCCTATGTACTGTAAGTTTGTAGAGGCATGCCTGTCCCTGCCTGTCCCTATTTACTGTACGTTTGTAGAGTCAGGTCTGTCCCTGCCTGTACCTATGTAATGTAGATTTGTAGAGGCATGTCTGTCCCTGCCTGTCCATATGTACTGTAAGTGTGTAGAGACATGCCTATCCCTACCTGTCCCTATGTACTGTAAGTCTGTAGAGGCATGCCTGTCCCTGCCTGTCCCTATGTACTGTAAGTGTGTATAGTCATGTATGTCCCTGCCTGACCCTATGTACTGTAAGTTTGTAGAGGCATGTCTGTCCCTGCCTGTCCCTATGTAGTGTATGTGTGTAGAGTCATGTCTGTCCCTGCCTGTCCCTATGTACTGTAAGTTTGTAGAGGCATGCCTGTCCCTGCCTGTCCCTATGTACTGTAAGTTTGTAGAGGCATGCCTGTCCCTGCCTGTCCCTATTTACTGTACGTTTGTAGAGTCAGGTCTGTCCCTGCCTGTCCCTATGTAATGTAGGTTTGTAGAGGCATGTCTGTCCCTGCCTGTCCATATGTACTGTAAGTGTGTAGAGGCATGCCTATCCCTGCCTGTCCCTATGTACTGTAAGTCTGTAGAGGCATGCCTGTCGCTGCCTGTCCATATGTATTGTAAGTGTGTATAGTCATGTATGTCCCTGCCTGACCCTATGTACTGTAAGTTTGTAGAGGCATGTCTGTCCCTGCCTGTCCCTATGTAGTGTATGTGTGCATAGTCATGTCTGTCCCTGCCTGTCCCTATGTACTGTAAGTTTGTAGAGGCATGCCTGTCCCTGCCTGTCCCTATGTACTGTAAGTTTGTAGAGGCATGCCTGTCCCTGCCTGTCCCTATGTACTGTAAGTTTGTAGAGGCATGCCTGTCCATATGTACTGTAAGTTTGTAGAGTCATGTCTGTCCCTGCCTGTCCCTATGTACTGTAAGTTTGTACAGGCATGCCTGTCCCTGCCTGTCCATATGTACTGTAAGTTTGTAGAGTCATGTCTGTCCCTGCATGTCCCTATGTACTGTAGGTTTGTAGAGGCATGCCTGTCCCTGTCCGTCCCTATGTACTGTAAGTTTGTAGATGCATGCCTGTCCCTGCCTGTCCATATGTACTGTAGGTTTGTAGAGGCATGCCTGTCCCTGCCTGTCCATATGTACTGTAGGTTTGTAGAGGCATGCCTGTCCCTGTCTGTCCCTATGTATTGTAGGTTTGTAGAGGCATGCCTGTACCTGCCTGTCCCTGCCTGTCCCTATGTACTGTAGGTTTGTAGAGGCATGCATGTCCCTGTCTGTCCCTATGTACTGTACGTTTGTAGAGGCATACCTGTCCCTGCCTGACCCTATGTACTGTAGGTTTGTAGAAGCATGCCTGTCCCTGCCTGTCCCTATGTACTGTAGGTTTGTAGAGGCATGCCTGTCCCTGTCCGTCCCAATGCAATGTAAATGAGCAACTGCTTACCTGTTCAGGCTTAGCTTGTCGTGTATCTCGTACGAGGCACATATTTTATATGTGAGGTCAAATTGCTAAATTGTCGAAAGCATTTAAGTTTGAAGTCAAACGTGGATTGTTGTACTGGTGGCCAATTGAAATGATGAACGTGCAGTAGCCGTATCGTGTCTGGAAAACCCTGAGAAGGAAGTAAGCCACCTTCCAAATGCCTTCATGTCAGCAGTATGAAAGTGTCAGTGATGTGTATGCCAGTAGTGTGAAAGTGTCAGTGACGTGCATGTCAGCAGTGTGAAAGTGTCAGTGACGTGCATGACAGTAGTGTGAAAGTGTCAGTGACGTGCATGTCAGTAGTGTGAAAGTGTCAGTGACGTGCATGACAGCAGTGTGAAAGTGTCAGTGACGTGCATGTCAGTAGTGTGAAAGTGTCAGTGACGTACATGTTAGTAGTGTGAAAGTGTGAGTGACGTTTAGTACATGGTACAGCTACGGTAGTTGTGTAGTTCAGCGCCGTTGCCTAGTGAAGTTTCATAAGCGTTGTAGGAAGTAATCCGTACATGCATCGATACGTCTAGACACCCAGTAATACGTACTTGCATCGACACGTCTAGACACCCAGTAATACGTACATGCATCGACTCGTCTAGACACCCAGTAGTCCTTAAATGCATCGACACGTCCAGAAACCCAGTAATCCTTACATGCATCGACACGTCTAGACACCCAGTAGTCCTTAAATGCATCGACACGTCTAGACACCCAGTAATCCGTGCATGCATCGACACGTCTAGACACCCAGTAATCCTTACATGCATCGACACGTCTAGACACCCAGTAGTCCGTACATGCATCGACACGTCTAGACACCAAGTAGTCCTTGCATGCATCGACACGTCTAGACACCCAGTAGTCCTTGCATGCATCGACACGTCTAGACACCCAGTAGTCCATGCATGCATCGACACGTCTAGACACCCAGTAGTCCTTGCATGCATCGACACGTCTAGACACCCAGTAGTCCTTGCATGCATCGACACGTCTAGACACCCAGTAGTCCTTGCATGCATCGACACGTCTAGACACCCAGTAGTCCTTGCATGCATCGACACGTCTAGACATCCAGTAATCCCTACATGCATCGACACGTCTAGACACGCAGTAGTCCTTACATGCATCGACACGTCTAGACACCCAGTAATCCTTACATGCACCGACACGTCTAGACACCCAGTAATCCTTACATGCATCGACACGTCTAGACACCCAGTAATCCTTGCATGCATCGACACGTCTAGACACCCAGTAATCCTTACATGCATCGACACGTCTAGACATCCAATAATCCATGCATGCATCGACACGTCTAGACACCCAGTAATCCATACATGCACCGACACATCTAGACATCCAATAATCCATGCATGCATCGACACGTCTAGACACCCAGTAATCCATACATGCACCGACACGTCTAGACACCCAGTAATCCTTAAATGCATCGACACGTCTAGACACCTAGTAGTCCATGCATGCATCGACACGTCTAGAAACCCAGTAATCCATGCATGCATCGACACGTCTAGACACCAAGTAATCATGGCATGCATCGACACGTCTAGACATCCAGTAATCCTTACATGCATCGACACGTCTAGACACCCAGTAATCCATGCATGCATCGACACGTCTAGACACCCAGTAATCCATGCATGCATCGACACGTCTAGATACCCAGTAATCCGTAAATGCATCGACACGTCTAGACACCCAGTAATCCTTACATGCATCGACACGTCTAGATACCCAGTAGTCCTTACATGCATCGACACGTCTAGACACCTAGTAGTCCATGCATGCATCGACACGTCTAGAAATCCAGTAATCCATACATGCATCGACACGTCTAGACATCCAGTAATACATGCATGCATCAACACGTCTAGACATCCAGTAATCCATACATGCATCGACACGTCTAGACATCCAGTAATCCATGCATGCATCGACACGTCTAGACACCCAGTAATCCTGACATGCATTGACACGTCTAGACACCCAGTAATCCATGCATGCATCGACACGTCTAAACACCCAGTAATCCATGCATGCATCGACACGTCTAGACATCCAGTAATCCTTACATGGATCGACACGTCTAGACACCCAGTAGTCCATGCATGCTTCGACACGTCTAGACACCCAGTAATCATTGCATGCATCGACACGTCTAGACACCCAGTAATCCTGACATGCATCGACACGTCTAGACACCCAGTAGTCCATGAATGCATCGACACGTCTAGACACCCAGTAATCCATACATGCATCGACACGTCTAGACACCCAGTAATCCATACCTGCATCGACACGTCTAGATACCCAGTAATCATTACATGCATCGACACGTCTAGGACATCCAGTAATTCATACATGCATCGACACGTCTAGACACCCAGTAATCCATACATGCATCGACACGTCTAGACATCCAGTGATCCATGCAAGCATCGGCACGTCTAGACATCCAGTAATCCATACATGCATCGACACGTCTAGACATCCAGTAATCCATGCTTCCATCGACACGTCTAGACATCCAGTAATCCATACATCCATCGACACGTCTAGACATCCAGTAATCCATGCATCCATCGACACGTCTAGACACCCAGTAATCCATACATCCATCGACACGTCTAGACACCCAGTAGTCCTTACATGCACCGACACGTCTAGATACCCATTAATCCTTACATGCATCGACACGTCTAGACACGCAGAACAAAGTCGGGCTAGTAGCATGTGATTCGTGAAGTAGTATCGGGTGGTTGGAAGCCACTCCATGGTAACCCGTCTGCTGTTGTATGGCAATGGTTGTTAGGCTATTTCATTATGGAAGATTTCTCCCGCCAAAGGTAGTCGAAAAGGCAACAACAATATGCCGTTATCAATGTTCCGGTTGTTTGTTTAATAATATTTGATTTGCTATTTTATGTTTTCACTGCAAATGCATACATACTCATAGCAAAGCACAAAAAGAGCAACATGTTTTGCACCAACTATATAACAACATTAGTAAGCTGCCCTCCCCAAGAAGAATATTCGAATAATTGGTAAAATGCGGCTCAGCGAGTTATATGTCAATGCCTTGATCATTTGATGGAATTAATGAGTCATCATATTTCACCTAACAATCACGACCAATGGGTTGACTCATTAGTTCAGTGTCTTCCTTACGAGGTGAATCATTGGCACATTCTACAACTGATGGTGTATTATGTTAATGCATAACTCTAACTGCCATGGTACATTTAAATCATTCGTCGTTGAATTGCATAACATTTTTACTAAACTTATATTGTCATCGATATTCTTACATGTTAGAGTAACACTTTAATGAACCCCTTTCCTATAAACACGGATTGGTAGCAAACCACGAGAGAAGGAGATGTTGAATGTATTGCATTATACCAGTATACGACATATATACCCTCGAGTTTCCGGTTTCCGTTATGATAAGAAATGATCGGCATTCAACAAAACGAATCTTAAAACTACATAGTTTCTAAATGTATGCTGTAAATAAAGTAACGTTCCTCTTTTATTCCAAATAATTAGAAATGAATATAACTACGTAAATAACAACGGGCGCTGTCATGTTTACCATGACCCGAAACCGACATCTGTGGTGACTGGTACCGGAGTTTTCGTGACCTTTCAGAAAATCAATTTTGCGTAGCATCGAATGGGCGTAAATATAAAACGAACACGTTTTGTGCAGCATAATGATAATTTCTATTATTTTGATGAATATTTCTTTTCACAGTTTAACAAGCATGTTCACAATGTGGACACCTGAATTCATCACCTATACTTGTAAACCATGACTTTTGAACAGTAAATGAGGTGGGTCCAATGGTCACATATTTCACACTATATCCATTTGTAAGGGCTGTTGGTAAATATTGCCTGTAATTTCGCTTTGTAGGTGCTGGACTGCCATAAACCTACAACAAAATTAAAAACTATTCCTTTAAGTACACTACACTACAGGACACATCGTTTAGTTGACGACGACAGTAAACCACTGTATGGACCTCAAAACAATATAAGAGAAGTCTCCAAAACGATCCCCCCTTACACTAATTAAAATTGTAACCCAGTCTATTTTGACCTTCACATTAAATGACAGGTAGGTAAACAAATCAGACGACGCAAAACAAAACTGGAAATGGTCAATATTTTGCAGTAAATCCAATGGATATGGTGATGCAATATTGCATTATGAAAGATAGCATGTTTTATACCAATCCAAGGAAAATAACCGATTTCTTACGCCTCCAAGGATTATAGGGAGCATTTTTGTTGCCAAATATGGAAAATGACCTTTGACACTATCTATTCCTGATTGGTGGCGTCAGGAAACACCGATCGCGTGCAGTATTGTAAATACTTACGGGGTAACGAAAACGAAGGTATCACGATTTGAGGACACTAGAGGATACGTTGCGTTATTTCTAATTATCATGGGTCACTCCAAACTTACTCGAATTATCCATGACTCAAACTATTATTCACGAAGTTTGTCTGTATAGCTCTTAATAAAATCACAAAGTTAACTATATTAATCATGGTATTATGAGAGACCTTTAACTGATACCATGAAACTAGAAACTAACAGTATCTCACGGAAGGTATTTCTCCGCCACAACAACCTTCTCTTGCTAGCCAAGTACTAGTCATCCATCCTCCGATGGTTGATTGCGATTAAAATGAGGTCAGCCTAAAGTAGACCCGAACTTATGTTGTGCCCCGACAGCGACGGACACTCCGTGAGGAGATCGACAGGAACAACATAAGTTTGGTTCTTCGGTAACTTATATTGTTGTACTCAGGTCGATCTCCTCACGGAGTGTCCGTCGCTGTCGGGGCACATCTCGCAGCAGCAGCAGCAGCAGCAGCGTAGGATACTGGGATATTCTGGTCGTCGATCTTGTAACAAGGGACACGTTCCAGCATCGCCGTCTTACGGAAGTGGTGGAGGTATGGCCAGAGACGACCAGATGTCTAATTGTCAGATCCGTTTATATGCTGCTGTGAGATGACAAACAGTGAGAAGGGTGACCTTAAAATGACCGTCTTGGAAAGAAACTACTAACATGTGAGGATTCGTCACCCAGCAGCTGAGTTGTTAATGTCTAACTTCAATTTCGATTCCACGTACCACTCCGTGCAGTATTTCACGCACGGGCGGGCACCCGGGTAGAACCATCGACCTTTCACATGTCGGCTGGATAGCTTCAATACATGAAATAATTCGACACCCACAACCTACAGCGGGGAGGGACAAGGGGATTTGTTGTAGTCACAGCTAATTCAGCAATTCATGCAGGGAGTATGACCGGATGTGAGATTCGCTATTTCATAATATTGGCATCACGAGATCAATTTCACGAGTTCAAGATTTCAGCAAGTGAATATATGATGTTGAAATAGTGAATTTGAAGTTGAAGTTGTGCAATGATGACATATCAAGTGGCATCACCCATCGTAATGTATTATGTTTGTTTCAGAAATTCGCTATGATTTCGGATGAGTTCTGTTTAGAGGCGAACATTTAAACAAAACTAAAGCATTCATTCGTTTTCAATGTAGATTTCCTGTGTAATGGTGAAGCTATTTGGGGACAACGAATACAGTTTAAAAGTCACACACATTATATGGTAAATGGGCCTATGATGAAAGTATGTTTGTTAGTTTATACACATTTATTTTAGCTCGATTACGAAACAAGTTCATACAATTTATATTAATCACTCTCGAGACCGCATTCCTGATGGAATCCATCGCCACGTGGGAGAGAGAAGAGGCAACGTGGAATAAGTCAAAGGGCATAATCGTACCATTGGCGTACCGGTAATCGGCCGTCTAAGGCTTTTCGGTGAACGGCTTCTTGTCAGTCTGTTTTACAGCAGGTGAATATTACTTAAGTAAAGTGATCATATTTGCATTTAATGCAATTGTCTAAACTGAGATTGCATAACAAATGTTCAAAATAAAATATACTTTCACTCGCATGTGATTTCAACATGGCGTCGAAAAAAGTACCTATTATCGTCCGACCTTGAAAATTCATGTAACAGAAATGTTGATTACAGTTAAGTTCCAAAAAGCTAATTAACATTGGGCATAGTAATAAATTGTTACTCGAAATGGAGGAATTTAACGACCAACAAATTATGATTACTCTTCAATATGAGGTAAGTGGAGAGAAATGTCACTTAATGTGGAGAGTGGCACACCATACTGTCTTGATGCCGATTTTACTGGCAAACCCATGTCTCTAACAGCATGATATGCATTTGTCATTGCACTTCATGAATAGACGCCAGGTTGGATTTGGGGGAAATGGATGAAACTGAATTAGCATAAATAGTAAATATCTTGGACAATAGTATTTTTGAATAAAAACTGTTAAAAAGCTGTATGAGGAACACTATATTTGAATTGACCTGTAAACTGCGCATTATGACACTGTCGCATAACTACCACGTGACCTTCCTCAGCAGACGATGCAATTTCGCATTTTACAAAAACAAACACATATTTCTTTATATTGACCTCTGTTTAAGGGATTTGTAGGCTACACATAAATGGGATTAATGAAAACATCAACATTTGCATACTTTCAAATACAATGTGAAAAGGTATCTGCTTTACGCGCAGTTTGCTCTTTGATAAGTAATATGTGAACCTCCATAAGTACCAAAGCAGCTGTTTTAAATAGAAATGACGTCATTCGCGTTCCGGGTGTAACAAACATCTCGTGAATAAACAAAGGCCGAAAATAGGTGCCGGCTGATATCAGGGATGTTGACGATATGTTAATTAAGGGATTAGGGGCTATTACTTTACATAGATAATAGTTAATTTGATAAAACAAGAGAGTGATAACAATGCTTTGTATAGTAAAATCAACTTGTTAAAAGTTTATTTATTTGAGAACGATTGCGAAACAAGCTTTAACAACTCATATTAATCACTCTCGTTTGCGCGGATAAAAGCGTATAATTATGTTGTCAATGTGGGTGGAAACCGGAATACTCGGAGAAAACCCACATGACTGGCAGCGACTAGCATACCATCTCACATATACATATACCGTCTCCGTGGCCCAGTGGTTAAGGCGTCCGCCTACGGAGCGGGAGGTCGAAGGTTCGAATCTCGTCAGGGGTTCGTTCTGATATGGCCGGTTGGTGAGCCGCCAGCTAGTTAAATAATGGTTACAGATTGCCTACCAGCCTGACGTCTGGCATACAAGCATAGGATTCGGGAAGTACTGATGTTCATAAAACGTGGTGTCTCATGAGTCAGAAATGACTGGCCCTTTAAATAGGGGTGACACTATAATAAACAAACACTATATCCCGGTCCGTGCATCGAACCAGGGTTGCATTGGTGAGATGATGGCTAACCCAGGTCGCTAATAGCACAACCATTATATAGTAGTTTGTTTTCAATGTATTTATTCTGAGTTAATAGAAAGAATAGCCCATTAAACTGCAAATAGAACTAGAGAACGAGCTTAGTGAAGAATCGAACATCTGAACATGTTATAATACAAGTCGACAAGGAAATTACTTGTTAAGCAAACTATATAGGCTACTCACGTGATTCAACTGGCCTGTACTGATCTCTACTGTGCCATCACCCAGCATCTGAAGAAAGAAATCATTCAATTATTAAATTATTTATACAATGCATTTATAACAACATCTCAACAGGAAACTATTTAGATTTAGACAAAGTCTTCTTGTCATAACGATATGGTTTGCGAGTTCGATTGTATGTAAACGTTGATAAAGTTCCAACATGGCTGTATAGCGTCTACTCGCCACGCTGCAGTCCAGGTAGACAAGCGCCACACTGTGGAAGTCGTGATGGTGCAGTGGATGCGCGTTCGCTTCAGGTGCGAAAGGTCTGGAGTTCGAGCCCCGCTGGAGCCGTTACGATTGTGTCCTTAGGCAAGGCATTTAAATTCCACGTTGCCTCTTCTCTCCCTCGTGGCGATGGATTCCATCAGGAATGAGGTCTCGAGAGTGATTTATATAAGTTGAAAGAACTTGTTTCGCAATCGAGCTAAAATAAATTTGTATAAACTAAGCGCCACACTCGCATTTACTGGAACAGCGTGTACGCCCTTGTTTGTCTGTACATATATGTGGGGTGAAACAAGTCAAGTGTTTCGATTTCTTTAAGGACATATGTGATGGTTATACCGATGTATATGTTAGTTAGTTCATGTGATATATATAGGACCTACGAGTTTTTGAATTTTTATATTAAGCGAGCAACCTTAACAGCAATAGTCCAATACGAATTTCATTAAATATGGTATGATCCGCATGACCCGCATGATCCGCATGACCAGCATGATCCGCATGACCAGCATGACCCGTATGACCCGCATGATCCGTATGATCCGTATGACCCGCATGATCCGCATGATCCGTATGACCAGCATGACCCGCATGATCCGTATGATCCGTATGACCCGCATGATCCGTATGACCAGCATGACCCGCATGATCCGTATGATCCGTATGACCCGCATATCCGTATGACCGCATGACCGCATGATCCGCATGATCCGTATGATCCGTATGACCAGCATGACCTGCATGATCCGTATGATCCGTATGACCTGCATGATCCGCATGATCCGTATGACCAGCATGATCCGCATGACCCGTATGATCCGTATGACCAGCATGATCCGCATGACCCGTATGACCCGCATGATCCGTATGACCAGCATGATCCGCATGACCCGTATGACCCGCATGATCCGTATGACCAGCATGATCCGCATGATCCGCATGACCCGTATGATCCGCATGACCAGCATGATCCGCATGATCCGCATGACCAGCATGATCCGCATGATCCGCATGATCCGCATGACCCGTATGATCCGCATGACCAGCATGACCCGTATGACCAGCATGACCCGCATGACCCGCATGACCCGTATGACCAGCATGACCCGCATGATCCGCATGACCCGCATGACCAGCATGATCCGCATGACCCGTATGACCAGCATGACCCGCATGATCCGCATGATCCGCATGATCCGCATGACCCGTATGACCAGCATGATCCGCATGACCCGTATGACCCGTATGACCAGCATGATCCGCATGATCCGCATGATCCGCATGACCCGTATGACCCGTATGACCAGCATGATCCGCATGATCCGTATGACCCGCATGACCCGCATGACCCGCATGATCCGTATGACCCGCATGATCCGCATGACCCGCATGATCCGCATGACCCGCATGATCCGCATTATCCGCATGACCCGTATGATCCGCATGACCAGCATGACCCGTATGACCAGCATGATCCGCATGACCCGTATGACCCGTATGACTGGATGTATGATATGGGCAATTCTCATTGGACAGTATGACTGGAAGTATGATATGGACAATTTGCATTGAACAGTATGACTGGATGTATGATATGGACAATTCACATTGGACAGTATGACTGGATGTATGATATAGACAATTCTCATTGGACAGTTGACTGGATGTATGATATGGACAATTCTCATTAGAGAGTATGACTGGATGTATGATATGGACAATTCTCATTGGACAGTATGACTGGATGTATGATATGGGTAATTCTCATTGGACAGTATGACTGGATGTATGATATGGACAATTCTCATTGGACAGTATGACTGGATGTATGATATGGATAATTCTCATTGGACAGTATGACTGGATGTATGCTATGGGTAATTCTCATTGGACAGTATGACTGGATGTATGATATGGGCAATTCGTATTGGACAGCATAACTGGATGTATGATATGGACAATTCTCATTGGACAGCATGACTGGATGTATGATATGGACAATTCTCATTGGACAGCATGACTGGATGTATGATATGGACAATTCGCATTGGACAGTATGACTGGATGTATGATATGAGCAATTCGCATTGGTCAGTATGACTGGATGTATGATATGGACAATTCGCATTGGATAGTATGACTGGATGTAAGATATGGGTAGTTCTCTTTGGACAGTATGACTGGATGTATGATATGGGTAATTCTCATTGGACAGTCTGACTGGATGTATGATATGGGTAATTCTCATTGGACAGTATGACTGGATGTATGATATGGGCAATTCGCATTGGACAGTATAAATGGATGTATGATATGGATAATTCGCATTGGAGAGTATGTATTAAGCAACCAATTTCCAGATTCAAAATATGTTGTTTTATTATACATTTGACCTGTATTAAGCAGCCACATGTGTTAAGCAGCCACTTTATGTGAGTCCTTTGACTGGCTGCTTATCACAGGTTCGACTGTACATGTATGTTCAGTATTTACCTTACATCATATTAGGGCTAAACTAAACTCACAAAAGACAACCATTGTACAGTAATGTATCTTATATTTATTCCATTCTACAAGTCTTTACAAATATCATATCATATACATGCGAATACACACACATCAAATATAACTTCTCATAATGCACCGGTAGGCCATCACAAACTTATAAAAAATATATAAATAAGAGTACGGATGACACTACAAATAATCAACATTTAGTGTTCCAAAAAGAACAATACACAATTTATTATAAATACAGTCTAACCTGTGCTAAAGGCCACCTCCGAATAAAGGCCGTATATGAAAAACGTGTCCCAAAATCAACATATTTCTCTCCCGTCGAGCCATTTACAATACATTTTAACCGTCTATTGAGAGGCCACATGCCAAGACAAATAATAATGTATAATGTACAGCAGAAGTAAACAGATAGCACTCCAGTGATATACACTTGACTTACTTATGTTCCTTCGCTTTTATAGCAGTTCCAGCAGGCTCTGATTCGCATGTAGTCGTCTGTTCTCACCCCGGAGTGGTCAATGTTCGATCATAATATCACAATGTCCTTGCCAAGGATTATTCATTGTACTCCCATTAGCTAAGATCAAACGCGTGCATAGTATTGATGAGTCACACACGACCTCGACGGATTGCACGGAAACGGCTTAGTATTATTCATCGTTCAGCAAGTCAGATGTAGATCAATCATTGTACTTGTGTTGGATCGTGAAAGGCGCATGTGGTTTGTATGGTAGCGGTCTGATTCTAATCTACAATATACATATATATTTATTTCACTAGGAACATCGTATATGTCAAGCACGCATCACTTAACCACATTCGCATACATACAACAAACATTCAAGTTACCACTGAAAACAACACAAGCGCATGCGTGGCTAAGTTGTTACGGTATTTGATTTCTAGTGACTTCCCTCTCAAAACTTTATGTTCGAATGTACAGACGGATCTGTAGTCCAGTGGTAACACGCAGGTTCGTCCCCCGTCTGACCCTAATAAAATTAACAATCTTTCAGATGGGACGTTAAACCGAGGTCTCGTGTCGGTGCTTTACACCGTGCACGTAAAGAAACCAATGAGACTCAGGAATGGGTCTCTGTCTGTATCATGCACTTTCCTCCAAAATCTAAAATGACTAATCTCTTCAGAACGCATCGCTCATATGGGCATTTGGTAGTGATTATAAATAACCGTAAAAGACACACATGTTCGAATGTCATTTGGGTAGGCGCATTACTTCATGTGAGGATGTCATCCATATCGTTGGTTATATCATGGTGACAGATGGTACATCGAGAAGGACCGTAACTAATGTTGCTTGAAGTTATGGCCCGACAATTTAGCCTTTTCTTTAAATTGTGTTTTTATTGTCATATAGTTAGTTCAGATTGTTCAGTATAAGTGTTAAGACATTGAGTGTATGCATATTAGTTCATAGTGTTCTGGTTGGGATAGGACGTATTTCATCACAGTAAATTTATGAAATGCACCTCATAAAAATGCGGAAGTCGTGATAGCGCTGTGGTAGGGACTTCGTTTCGGGTTTGAAATGCCCGGAGTTCGAGCCGCACTGGAGCTGTTATGAGTGTGCCCTTAGGCAAGGCATTTAAGTTCAAGTTGCCTCTTCTCTCCTTCGTGGAGATGAATGCGAACTAATCCGTGGGCCTGGTGGACACACCGTACACCCCTTAGCATCCACCGGGACCACATTTGTCTTATATATTATGTACCTGGTGAAATTTTAAGACATGTACTCAAAGAATAAATTGTCACGATCAACGTTTTAATCCAAGATGGCGCCAAATTTTGAATATACACTCTAATATCCATAGGGTTTATTTCTCTTGAAATGTTGTGTTAATTTATGTTTTATGCTTCATATTGATGTCAGATGCATGTAAATACATGATTATAAAGGGTTGTTTGACATTCTTTGCATATTTTCTTGAAAACTGGGCTTTATCCAGAAAAAAATAGGTACAATTCTATGTGTTTTTGAGACACACTTAATATACTATATATATATATCGTGACATACTACCTTAAATGTCGTATATAATGAAATTGGTCAAAGGCAAGTGATTTAATGTAATCATAGATGGTTATATACCATTTTCTAAAACATAATGCCCGTAAAAGTGGGTGGGGTAAATGACCCCCAAAATGAAAATTTATTTAATAATCACATTTTACCATAATTATATTTTCATACCGTTGTATTACAGATGTTACATTTTTATACCATATCGAATATATCTAACTGATAATTTAACTCGTACGTTCCAATTCCACTGTTCCTGAATAGTGGGTGGGGTAAAATGACCTCAGCAAATGAAACAAAAGAGGTTCTGTGTTCATGATAGGTCCACAGTAAATCGATGCTAAATCGGAAAGTGAAAACACGTCATGTTTCATCCTCCAAGGTGTATTCTTTGTCAATATTGTAAATGTGAACAAGGCTATTTACTTATAACGGCAGCCCCAAGAAGATATGTTTTCCTGTGAAAATCTAGTTACTAGTATTGTAGTTGTTTAATATTGGAGGTGTCTAATGGGCCTGTTTGTTATCTGACGCAGAATATTTGATTAGTCACAATCACTTTTCTTTTTCTTTCAGTCTGCTACACATGTTTGCTCATTTCATGTCATCAAGTGTATGTTTCACGGCGTGTTTGTTATACAGAGTGCGGTTTTTATGTAGTCATAGACTATTAGAAGTTTGGTATTAGAGGTGCTTTAATGTAGTTGTAGAATATGGTAGGCGAACATGTGGTAGATACTGAAGGTGTGACTGTTCCAAGAACCAAGGCTAGATCGTTAAAGGATCTACTAGATACTAACATTCCTGACTGTTACATGACAATTAGAAGTGGCACAAACATTGCGACGGGAAATGATAGACATGAGGCTTAGAGGCCTTTAATGTTTCAAATTGGAAATACATATTGTGTGTTTTTCTGCATGATGTTGAGAGAGGATTTCCTGAATGGGGTGGCTTTGTGTCTGTTAAAGGTGATCTACCACAACGCCTGACAACAATAGGATACTACCCTGTGATTCATAACCCCATCACAGAGTACATAACTGTGAAAGAATGTTTGAGGTTTGCTGAAGAGGCAACACATGAGTTGGGACAAGACTATACAATCACCACATTTGACTTCCAGTGAAAACCCCATATAAGACAGTCATATATGAACAAAGTCCAGCGACAATCCCATATAAGACTGTCATATATGAGCAAAGTCCAGCGACAACCCCATATAAGACTGTCATATATGAGCAAAGTCTCGCGAAAACCCCATATAAGACAGTCATATATGAGCAAAGTCCAGCGTCAACCAGTGTCATCATCAACAATGGTAATATGTCTGAAGCTTTTCCAATTGAAAGAGGTGTACGACAAGGATGTCCATTGTCATCTTCTCTCTTCAGTATATGTATGGAACTACTATCAAACTTCATTACAAACGATAATACAGTAGTAGTTGGAATAAAAATAAGAAATAAAGAACTAAAACAAACCCTGTTTGCGGATGATGCGACATACATTAACAATAGTCAAAAAGAATCTTTTGAACGCCTAATTATGATCATCAAAGAATATGGTAAGGAGTCAGGATTAAATTTAAATGTTTCAAAATCAAAGGTATTGCGTTCAGGCTCTTTAAAAACTTCAAATATAAAATACAGTGTAGAAACATCTTTTATTTGGACGTCAGAATCCGCTAAAACTTTAGGAATGAACTTCTTTAATGACAAGGAAAGAAATATAAAAAATAACCTAGAACAAAAACTACTAGAGTTCAGAAATTGTTTAAAACAGTGGCAACATAGAAAGCTAACTTTAATGGGAAAAGTTATGATAATAAAAACGTTTGCTTTACCAAAGCTTGTATATCCGTTCACTGTGCTCCCTAACCCTGAACCTGAAGTCGTAACAGCGATAATAAAATCAATATATTGTTTTATTTGGGATAATAAACCAGATAAAATAAAAAGAAACGTACTGATACAAAATTTTGAAAAAGGAGGATTAAAGCTTACGGATGTAAGAACATTTTTGTATTCAATAAAAGCATGCTGGGTAAAAAGAATACTGAATACTCAAAACAATGGACTTTGGAAAATATTTTATGATAAAATTCTAAATAAGTATGGAGGTGATTTTATATTTGAATGTAATTTATCTACAAGGGATATTTCGGATATTTGTGGTAACAACTATTTCCTAAAGGATGTATTGACAGCATGGTTTAAAGTAGTCTCCGACTTCAATAAACAGTCAAACCATGATGGAATTAATGAACATACAATTTGGAATAACTCACTTGTGAAAATAGATGGCAAAATAATTTTTTTCCAGACTTGGTTCGATAAAGGTATACGCTTTATAGAACAACTTTTTGACTTTCGAACTAATAAGTTTTTAACCTTCAATGAAGCAAAAAATATATTTAATATGGAGGAGCGTGACTTTCTAAAATACCACCAGGTCATAAGCAATATACCATTTAACATAAAATCGAATTTAAATAAATATATGCTAATGCAAAACAGAAAAGAAACTATTGTTCAAAAAGTAAAAAACTCTAAGAACACAAATCAATTACTATACAAAATACAAATGGATAATATGAATAGGGAAACATTAAAATCTGAAGACAAATGGTCAATGCTCCTACATGAGCGAAATCTCCCATGGAAAAATATCTATAGTGTTCCACTCGCGGCAACTATAGACACAACGCTAAGATGTTTTCAATATAAATATTTAATGCGGTTGATGCCAACAAATAAATATTTGTATAGATGCAAGTTAAGTACTACAAACCTGTGCGACTTTTGTAATATGCATGTTGAAAGTATTGAGCATATTTTCTGGGAATGCCCACCTATACAACATTTTTGGAAAAGACTAAGTGATCTATTAAAATCAAAAGGATTGTGTGTCGAGTTCAATTTTAAAGATATATGTGTTGGTAAAATAGATAGAAAAGGAAATGATACCATTGTAACAAATTTCATAATAATTTTAAGCAAATTTTATATTATACGAATGAAATACAGAAATTTAACACCCTGTATTGCACATTTTTATAAGTATTTAAGCTTAAGAATAACTTTAGAAAGGGAAATCGCACTAATGAATGATAAATTAGAAAAACACAACATAAAGTGGTCTAGATTTATTTGAACATATTGTTTTCTAAGACAACTGTTACAAATGAATCTTTCAGATGGAAACGATCAACCCCCCCCCATTTTAGTTCTCTCTTTTCCCCATTTCTACATCACTCTCCAAAACAAAACAATACCTATTATAAACATAAAATGCGAATATGCATGATATAAACAAGTTATCATAATAATACTGTAAAAGGATTGACCTTGCATCAAACATGTGAATGTATAACTATTCATGTCAATTGTATATATATATAGCCATATGACTTATATGTATGTTGTACATTATATGTCTATAACTGGAAATAAAAGGGGTTACCCGCTAGGGGCCTCAAAATGAAAAAAAAAAGTCCAGCGTCAACCCCATATAAGACTGTCATATATGAGCAAAGTCCAGCGACAACCCCATATAAGACTGTCATATATGAGCAAAGTCTCGCAAAAAACCCATAAAAGACAGTCATATATGAGCAATGTCTAAGATTACAATTGATCACTTGCCTTTGACCAATTTCATTATATATGACATTTAATATAGCATGTCATGATATATATATAGTATAGTAAGTGTGTCTCAAAAACACATAGAATTGTATATTAAATTTGAACTTATATTAATCACTCTCGTTGGCGCGGATGAAAGCGTACCCGGAGAAAACCCACCTGTCCAATGTGGCGACCACCGTACCATCTCACATACAATGTTACATTTGTGCAACAGGAATATATATTTAAACAAGATGTTCTGAACTACGGAGATTGATATTTAAGACGACACAATTACTTAAGACGTTTGTATGTTTAATAAATTCCATGCTTAATTTATTGGCATTTTCTTTTCAGTCTTTCATAAAAAAAGAGGGAACGGTACTTATTTCCATACAGTATAACTAGAAATCTACACGATCACAACACACTAGTAGTCTGTTACAAGTATACATTTATAACCATGGTATTGCCGCGACATGCTGTTCTAGTTGTTGTTGGACTTCTAGTGTTGGTGTTGCTGATTAGCCAATCAGATTGCAAGAAACGTAACAAACTGTGCCGATACAAGAAAGCTAGCAACATATGCACGGACCGCCGTGGTCGCCCACATGGTTTGCCGGTGGTGAGGCGAAATAAACCCCATCGTCATCGAGTTGGCCGTATTCCAAAAAAGAACAGGCGTGCAAGACCAAAAGTCGGAAGGTGTGAAAAGAAAGGAGGGACCTGCGAGATATTTCAGGGACGGAAAAGAAAGGAGGGACCTGCGAGATATTTCAGGGACGGAAAAGAAAGGAGGGACCTGCGAGATATTTCAGGGACGGAAAAGAAAGGAGGGACCTGCGAGATATTTCAGGGACGGAAAAGAAAGGAGGGACCTGCGAGATATTTCAGGGACGGTAAAGAAAGGAGGGACCTGCGAGATATTTCAGGGACGGAAAAGAAAGGAGGGACCTGCGAGATATTTCAGGGACGGAAAAGAAAGGAGGGACCTGCGAGATATTTCAGGGACGGAAAAGAATGCGATGCGTTTGTGCTATATCATTTGATGTCTAGTTTTCCTATAATTATATTCATTCATTACTTTTGTCTTGGCCATTAATGACCAGCGGATATATTGTGATATCATCATCGTCATCATAGTAATAATAATCATCATCAGCAGCAGCAGCAGCAGCAACAGCATCATCAGCATCATCAGCATCATCATCATCGTCATCCTAATCATTTTGAGTGTCCATATCTGGTTGAATTTATCAACCTATTTATTATGTTTTTTCTTTCGTGTATCTGTTAGCAGGATCTCACAAACAGTTACGGGTGGATTTTCATGAAAGTTGTTGGAAGGGTGGGCCGAACACATTATAATTTGAAGGGGACCCGGTTTGGGTCCTGCTCCATGGTATTTTAAAACTGATTCGTCATCAGTGGGCCAAATTGGACAAACAGCAGCGTGGAGGAGGTTAGATTGCTCTTGTTATATCATGCAAGTACCGGTTTTCAGTTTTTTTTTTTTTTACTTTATATATTTGACAACGATTGCTAAGCAAGTTTTAGAAACTTATATTAATCACTCTCGTTGGCTCGGATGAAAGCGTATATGTGGTCATTAATGGGGGGAGGAAACCGGAGTACCCGGAGAAAACCCACCTGTCCGATCTGGCGACCATCGTACCATATCACATACTTCCCTGTCCGAGGATCGAACCCGGGTCGCATTGGTGAGAAGCGAACGCGCTGAATCACTTGTAGTCAGTCTGTTTATTACAGATGAAATACTAGTACTGTTAAGTGATACGTCCTGCATTAATGTATTAAGCTAAACTCAGATTGCATAACTTTTTTATGTGAATTCAACATTTCGTTAAAAAGCATCGGACAACCAATCAAATTTCATGTTACACAGTCACAGAAATGTGTTTTTCGGCATTTTCACATGACTGGCACGTGATTCGCCCGTTACAGAAACAAACAAATATGTCTTTATATATATATATATATATATATATATATATACCTGCGAATGGAATGTTTAGGGTACACTTGAAATGACACTAATGGGAACATCAATGTTTACATTTTTTTTCTAAATATAATGTGAATATTTATCTGTGTTTTCTCATTTTCGTGATCGACAGTTCTAATGTGTAACATAATATACCAAACACGTGTTACCGACAGTGATAACGTCATTTACAAACACGTGTTACCGACAGTGATAACGTCATTTACAAACACGTTTTTGTTACCGACAGTGATAACGTCATTTACAAACACGTGTTACCGACAGTGATAGCGTCATTTACAAACATGTCTTACCGACAGTTATAACGTCATTTACAAACAAATTCGAAAACAGGTGGTATACGAAAACAGGGCGATTGACGATACAGGACATGTATTTATATGCTATACTAGCACAGACAATGCGTGATTCTACATTATATACACGTTGCATAGATTAATGACATTGATAATTTAATGTAAGATTTCCCGAAGAGGAGCTATGTTCTAGAATGTGTTTCTTATTTAAATATAATTGCGGAAAGTCTACTCAAACGATTACCCTGGATGTGAATTTCCAAATCAAATGTAAAACATGTGCTTCGTTGTTCGAGGAGTAGAAAGCATGCAGCTATCTGCGATCGTGTAGAATTGTATATTTATTAATGCTAATCGTTAACTTCACGAGTATAGAATAAAGATAATAGATAAAGACATATAATGTGATCTGTTGTTGTTTGTTCGAGTTTATAGAGGCATGCCTGTCCCTATGTATTGTAAGTTTATAGAGGCATGCCTGTCCCTATGTATTGTAAGTTTATAGAGGCATGCCTGTCCCTATGTATTGTAAGTTTATAGAGGCATGCCTGTCCCTATGTATTGTAAGTTTATAGAAGCATGCCTGTCCCTATGTATTGTAAGTTTATAGAGGCATGCCTGTCCCTATGTATTGTAAGTTTATAGAGGCATGCCTGTCCCTATGTATTGTAAGTTTATAGAGGCATGCCTGTCCCTATGTATTGTAAGTTTATAGAGGCATGCCTGTCCCTATGTATTGTAAGTTTATAGAGGCATGCCTGTCCCTATGTATTGTAAGTTTATAGAGGCATGCCTGTCCCTATGTATTGTAAGTTTATAGAGGCATGCCTGTCCCTATGTATTGTAAGTTTATAGAGGCATGCCTGTCCCTATGTATTGTAAGTTTATAGAGGCATGCCTGTCCCTATGTATTGTAAGTTTATAGAGGCATGCCTGTCCCTATGTATTGTAAGTTTATAGAAGCATGCCTGTCCCTATGTATTGTAAGTTTATAGAGGCATGCCTGTCCCTATGTATTGTAAGTTTATAGAGGCATGCCTGTCCCTATGTATTGTAAGTTTATAGAGGCATGCCTGTCCCTATGTATTGTAAGTTTATAGAAGCATGTATGTCCCTATGTATTGTAAGTTTATAGAGGCATGCCTGTCCCTATGTATTGTAAGTTTATAGAGGCATGTATGTCCCTATGTATTGTAAGTTTATAGAGGCATGCCTGTCCCTATGTATTGTAAGTTTATAGAAGCATGTATGTCCCTATGTATTGTAAGTTTATAGAGGCATGCCTGTCCCTATGTATTGTAAGTTTATAGAAGCATGTATGTCCCTATGTATTGTAAGTTTATAGAGGCATGCCTGTCCCTAGGTATTGTAAGTTTATAGAGGCATGACTGTCCCTATGTATTGTAAGTTTATAGAGGCATGCCTGTCCCTATGTATTGTAAGTTTATAGAGGCATGCCTGTCCCTATGTATTGTAAGTTTATAGAAGCATGTATGTCCCTATGTATTGTAAGTTTATAGAAGCATGTATGTCCCTATGTATTGTAAGTTTATAGAAGCATGTATGTCCCTATGTATTGTAAGTTTATAGAAGCATGTATGTCCCTATGTATTGTAAGTTTATAGAAGCATGTATGTCCCTATGTATTGTAAGTTTATAGAAGCATGTATGTCCCTATGTATTGTAAGTTTATAGAAGCATGTATGTCCCTATGTATTGTAAGTTTATAGAAGCATATATTTCCCCGTCTGTCCCTATGTATTGTAAGTTTATAGAAGCATGTATGTCCCTATGTATTGTAAGTTTATTGCAGCTTGTATGTCCCTATGTATTGTAAGTTTATAGAAGCATGTATGTCCCTATGTATTGTAAGTTTATAGAAGCATGTATGTCCCTATGTATTGTAAGTTTATAGAAGCATGTATGTCCCTATGTATTGTAAGTTTATAGAAGCATGTATGTCCCCGTCTGTCCCTATGTACTGTAAGTTTGAAGATGCATGCATGTCCTCCCTACCTGTCTCTAACTGTCCCTATGTACTGTAAGTTTGTAGAGTCATGTATGTCCCTGCCTGTCCCTGCCTGTCCCTGCCTGTCCCTATGTACTGTAAGTTTGTAGAGGCATGCCTGTCCCTGCCTGTCCCTATTTACTGTACGTTTGTAGAGTCAGGTCTGTCCCTGCCTGTACCTATGTAATGTAGGTTTGTAGAGGCATGTCTGTCCCTTCCTGTCCATATGTACTGTAAGTGTGTAGAGGCATGCCTATCCCTACCTGTCCCTATGTACTGTAAGTCTGTAGAGGCATGCCTGTCCCTGCCTGTTCCTATGTACTGTAAGTGTGTATAGTCATGTATGTCCCTGCCTGACCCTATGTACTGTAAGTTTGTAGAGGCATGTCTGTCCCTGCCTGTCCCTATGTAGTGTATGTGTGTAGAGTCATGTCTGTCCATGCCTGTCCCTATGTACTGTAAGTTTGTAGAGGCATGCCTGTCCCTGCCTGTCCCTATGTACTGTAAGTTTGTAGAGGCATGCCTGTCCCTGCCTGTCCCTATTTACCCGTACGTTTGTAGAGTCAGGTCTGTCCCTGCCTGTCCCTATGTAATGTAGGTTTGTAGAGGCATGTCTGTCCCTGCCTGTCCCTATGTACTGTAAGTCTGTAGAGGCATGCCTGTCCCTGCCTGTCCATATGTACTGTAAGTGTGTATAGTCATGTATGTCCCTGCCTGACCCTATGTACTGTAAGTTTGTAGAGGCATGTCTGTCCCTGCCTGTCCCTATGTAGTGTATGTGTGTAGAGTCATGTCTGTCCCTGCCTGTCCCTATGTACTGTAAGTTTGTAGAGGCATGCCTGTCCCTGCCTGTCCCTATGTACTGTAAGTTTGTAGAGGCATGCCTGTCCCTGCCTGTCCCTATGTACTGTAAGTTTGTAGAGGCATGCCTGTCCATATGTACTGTAAGTTTGTAGAGTCATGTCTGTCCCTGCCTGTCCCTATGTACTGTAAGTTTGTACAGGCATGCCTGTCCCTGCCTGTCCATATGTACTGTAAGTTTGTAGAGTCATGTCTGTCCCTGCATGTCCATATGTACTGTAGGTTTGTAGAGGCATGCCTGTCCCTGTCCGTCCCTATGTACTGTAAGTTTGTAGATGCATGCCTGTCCCTGCCTGTCCATATGTACTGTAGGTTTGTAGAGGCATGCCTGTCCCTGCCTGTCCATATGTACTGTAGGTGTGTAGAGGCATGCCTGTCCCTGTCTGTCCCTATGTATTGTAGGTTTGTAGAGGCATGCCTGTCCCTGCCTGTCCCTATGTACTGTAGGTTTGTAGAGGCATGCCTGTCCCTGTATGTCCCTATATACTGTAAGTTTGTAGAGGCATGCCTGTCCCTGCCTGTCCCTATGTACTGTAGGTTTGTAGAGGCATGCCTGTACCTGCCTGTCCCTGCCTGTCCCTATGTACTGTAGGTTTGTAGAGGCATGCATGTCCCTGTCTGTCCCTATGTACTGTACGTTTGTAGAGGCATACCTGTCCCTGCCTGACCCTATGTACTGTAGGTTTGTAGAAGCATGCCTGTCCCTGCCTGTCCCTATGTACTGTAGGTTTGTAGAGGCATGCCTGTCCCTGTCCGTCCCAATGCAATGTAAATGAGCAACTGCTTACCTGTTCAGGCTTAGCTTGTCGTGTATCTCGTACGAGGCACATATTTTATATGTGAGGTCAAATTGCTAAATTGTCGAAAGCATTTAAGTTTGAAGTCAAACGTGGATTGTTGTACTGGTGGCCAATTGAAATGATGAACGTGCAGTAGCCGTATCGTGTCTGGAAAACCCTGAGAAGGAAGTAAGCCACCTTCCAAATGCCTTCATGTCAGCAGTATGAAAGTGTCAGTGATGTGTATGCCAGTAGTGTGAAAGTGTCAGTGACGTGCATGTCAGCAGTGTGAAAGTGTCAGTGACGTGCATGACAGTAGTGTGAAAGTGTCAGTGACGTGCATGTCAGTAGTGTGAAAGTGTCAGTGACGTGCATGACAGCAGTGTGAAAGTGTCAGTGACGTGCATGTCAGTAGTGTGAAAGTGTCAGTGACGTACATGTTAGTAGTGTGAAAGTGTGAGTGACGTTTAGTACATGGTACAGCTACGGTAGTTGTGTAGTTCAGCGCCGTTGCCTAGTGAAGTTTCATAAGCGTTGTAGGAAGTAATCCGTACATGCATCGATACGTCTAGACACCCAGTAATACGTACTTGCATCGACACGTCTAGACACCCAGCAATACGTACATGCATCGACTCGTCTAGACACCCAGTAGTCCTTAAATGCATCGACACGTCCAGAAACCCAGTAATCCTTACATGCATCGACACGTCTAGACATCCAATAATCCATGCATGCATCGACACGTCTAGACACCCAGTAATCCGTGCATGCATCGACACGTCTAGACACCCAGTAATCCATAAATGCATCGACACGTCTAGACACCCAGTAGTCCGTACATGCATCGACACGTCTAGACACCCAGTAGTCCTTGCATGCATCGACACGTCTAGACACCCAGTAGTCCTTGCATGCATCGACACGTCTAGACACCCAGTAGTCCATGCATGCATCGACACGTCTAGACACCCAGTAGTCCTTGCATGCATCGACACGTCTAGACACCCAGTAGTCCTTGCATGCATCGACACGTCTAGACACCCAGTAGTCCTTGCATGCATCGACACGTCTAGACACCCAGTAGTCCTTGCATGCATCGACACGTCTAGACATCCAGTAATCCCTACATGCATCGACACGTCTAGACACGCAGTAGTCCTTACATGCATCGACACGTCTAGACACCCAGTAATCCTTACATGCACCGACACGTCTAGACACCCAGTAATCCTTACATGCATCGACACGTCTAGACACCCAGTAATCATTGCATGCATCGACACGTCTAGACACCCAGTAATCCTTACATGCATCGACACGTCTAGACATCCAATAATCCATGCATGCATCGACACGTCTAGACACCCAGTAATCCATGCATGCATCGACACGTCTAGACACCCAGTAATCCATACATGCACCGAAACGTCTAGACACCCAATAATCGTTAAATGCATCGACACGTCTAGACACCCAGTAATCCATACATGCACCGACACGTCTAGACATCCAATAATCCATGCATGCATCGACACGTCTAGACACCCAGTAATCCATACATGCACCGACACGTCTAGACACCCAGTAATCCTTAAATGCATCGACACGTCTAGACACCTAGTAGTCCATGCATGCATCGACACGTCTAGAAACCCAGTAATCCATGCATGCATCGACACGTCTAGACACCAAGTAATCATGGCATGCATCGACACGTCTAGACATCCAGTAATCCTTACATGCATCGACACGTCTAGACACCCAGTAATCCATGCATGCATCGACACGTCTAGACACCCAGTAATCCATGCATGCATCGACACGTCTAGACATCCAGTAATCCTTACATTCATCGACACGTCTAGATACCCAGTAATCCGTAAATGCATCGACACGTCTACACACCCAGTAATCCTTACATGCATCGACACGTCTAGATACCCAGTAATCCGTAAATGCATCGACACGTCTAGACACCTACTAATCCTTACATGCATCGACACGTCTAGACATCCAGTAATCCATACATGCATCGACACGTCTAGACATCCAGTAATACATGCATGCATCAACACGTCTAGACATCCAGTAATCCATACATGCATCGACACGTCTAGACATCCAGTAATCCATGCATGCATCGACACGTCTAGACACCCAGTAATCCTGTCATGCATCGACACGTCTAGACACCCAGTAATCCATGCATGCATCGACACGTCTAAACACCCAGTAATCCATGCATGCATCGACACGTCTAGACATCCAGTAATCCTTACATGCATCGACACGTCTAGACACCCAGTAGTCCATGCATGCTTCGACACGTCTAGACACCCAGTAATCCTTGCATGCATCGACACGTCTAGACACCCAGTAATCCTGACATGCATCGACACGTCTAGACACCCAGTAGTCCATGAATGCATCGACACGTCTAGACACCCAGTAATCCATACATGCATCGACACGTCTAGACACCCAGTAATCCATACCTGCATCGACACGTCTAGATACCCAGTAATCCTTACATGCATCGACACGTCTAGGACATCCAGTAATTCATACATGCATCGACACGTCTAGACACCCAGTAATCCATACATGCATCGACACGTCTAGACATCCAGTAATACATGCATGCATCGGCACGTCTAGACATCCAGTAATCCATACATGCATCGACACGTCTAGACATCCAGTAATCCATGCATCCATCGACACGTCTAGACATCCAGTAATCCATACATCCATCGACACGTCTAGACATCCAGTAATCCATGCATCCATCGACACGTCTAGACACCCAGTAATCCATACATCCATCGACACGTCTAGACACCCAGTAGTCCTTACATGCACCGACACGTCTAGATACCCATTAATCCTTACATGCATCGACACGTCTAGACACGCAGAACAAAGTCGGGCTAGTAGCATGTGATTCGTGAAGTAGTATCGGGTTGTTGGTAGCCACTCCATGGTAACCCGTCTGCTGTTGTATGGCAATTGTTGTTAGGCTATTTCATTATGGAAGATTTCTCCCGCCAAAGGTAGTCGAAAAGGCAACAACAATATGCCGTTATCAATGTTCCGGTTGTTTGTTTAATAATATTTGATTTGCTATTTTATGTTTTCACTGCAAATGCATACATACTCATAGCAAAGCACAAAAAGAGCAACATGTTTTGCACCAACTATATAACAACATTAGTAAGCTGCCCTCCCCAAGAAGAATATTCGAATAATTGGTAAAATGCGGCTCAGCGAGTTATATGTCAATGCCTTGATCATTTGATGGAATTAATGAGTCATCATATTTCACCTAACAATCACGACCAATGGGTTGACTCATTAGTTCAGTGTCTTCCTTACGAGGTGAATCATTGGCACATTCTACAACTGATGGTGTATTATGTTAATGCATAACTCTAACTGCCATGGTACATTTAAATCATTCGTCGTTGAATTGCATAACATTTTTACTAAACTTATATTGTCATCGATATTCATACATGTTAGAGTAACACTTTAATGAACCCCTTTCCTATAAACACGGATTGGTAGCAAACCACGAGAGAAGGAGATGTTGAATGTATTGCATTATACCAGTATACGACATATATACCCTCGAGTTTCCGGTTTCCGTTATGATAAGAAATGATCGGCATTCAACAAAACGAATCTTAAAACTACATAGTTTCTAAATGTATGCTGTAAATAAAGTAACGTTCCTCTTTTATTCCAAATAATTAGAAATGAATATAACTACGTAAATAACAACGGGCGCTGTCATGTTTACCATGACCCGAAACCGACATCTGTGGTGACTGGTACCGGAGTTTTCGTGACCTTTCAGAAAATCAATTTTGCGTAGCATCGAATGGGCGTAAATATAAAACGAACACGTTTTGTGCAGCATAATGATAATTTCTATTATTTTGATGAATATTTCTTTTCACAGTTTAACAAGCATGTTCACAATGTGGACACCTGAATTCATCACCTATACTTGTAAACCATGACTTTTGAACAGTAAATGAGGTGGGTCCAATGGTCACATATTTCACACTATATCCATTTGTAAGGGCTGTTGGTAAATATTGCCTGTAATTTCGCTTTGTAGGTGCTGGACTGCCATAAACCTACAACAAAATTAAAAACTATTCCTTTAAGTACACTACACTACAGGACACATCGTTTAGTTGACGACGACAGTAAACCACTGTATGGACCTCAAAACAATATAAGAGAAGTCTCCAAAACGATCCCCCCTTACACTAATTAAAATTGTAACCCAGTCTATTTTGACCTTCACATTAAATGACAGGTAGGTAAACAAATCAGACGACGCAAAACAAAACTGGAAATGGTCAATATTTTGCAGTAAATCCAATGGATATGGTGATGCAATATTGCATTATGAAAGATAGCATGTTTTATACCAATCCAAGGAAAATAACCGATTTCTTACGCCTCCAAGGATTATAGGGAGCATTTTTGTTGCCAAATATGGAAAATGACCTTTGACACTATCTATTCCTGATTGGTGGCGTCAGGAAACACCGATCGCGTGCAGTATTGTAAATACTTACGGGGTAACGAAAACGAAGGTATCACGATTTGAGGACACTAGAGGATACGTTGCGTTATTTCTAATTATCATGGGTCACTCCAAACTTACTCGAATTATCCATGACTCAAACTATTATTCACGAAGTTTGTCTGTATAGCTCTTAATAAAATCACAAAGTTAACTATATTAATCATGGTATTATGAGAGACCTTTAACTGATACCATGAAACTAGAAACTAACAGTATCTCACGGAAGGTATTTCTCCGCCACAACAACCTTCTCTTGCTAGCCAAGTACTAGTCATCCATCCTCCGATGGTTGATTGCGATTAAAATGAGGTCAGCCTAAAGTAGACCCGAACTTATGTTGTGCCCCGACAGCGACGGACACTCCGTGAGGAGATCGACAGGAACAACATAAGTTTGGTTCTTCGGTAACTTATATTGTTGTACTCAGGTCGATCTCCTCACGGAGTGTCCGTCGCTGTCGGGGCACATCTCGCAGCAGCAGCAGCAGCAGCAGCGTAGGATACTGGGATATTCTGGTCGTCGATCTTGTAACAAGGGACACGTTCCAGCATCGCCGTCTTACGGAAGTGGTGGAGGTATGGCCAGAGACGACCAGATGTCTAATTGTCAGATCCGTTTATATGCTGCTGTGAGATGACAAACAGTGAGAAGGGTGACCTTAAAATGACCGTCTTGGAAAGAAACTACTAACATGTGAGGATTCGTCACCCAGCAGCTGAGTTGTTAATGTCTAACTTCAATTTCGATTCCACGTACCACTCCGTGCAGTATTTCACGCACGGGCGGGCACCCGGGTAGAACCATCGACCTTTCACATGTCGGCTGGATAGCTTCAATACATGAAATAATTCGACACCCACAACCTACAGCGGGGAGGGACAAGGGGATTTGTTGTAGTCACAGCTAATTCAGCAATTCATGCAGGGAGTATGACCGGATGTGAGATTCGCTATTTCATAATATTGGCATCACGAGATCAATTTCACGAGTTCAAGATTTCAGCAAGTGAATATATGATGTTGAAATAGTGAATTTGAAGTTGAAGTTGTGCAATGATGACATATCAAGTGGCATCACCCATCGTAATGTATTATGTTTGTTTCAGAAATTCGCTATGATTTCGGATGAGTTCTGTTTAGAGGCGAACATTTAAACAAAACTAAAGCATTCATTCGTTTTCAATGTAGATTTCCTGTGTAATGGTGAAGCTATTTGGGGACAACGAATACAGTTTAAAAGTCACACACATTATATGGTAAATGGGCCTATGATGAAAGTATGTTTGTTAGTTTATACACATTTATTTTAGCTCGATTACGAAACAAGTTCATGGAATCCATCGCCACGTGGGAGAGAGAAGAGGCAACGTGGAATAAGTCAAAGGGCATAATCGTACCATTGGCGTACCGGTAATCGGCCGTCTAAGGCTTTTCGGTGAACGGCTTCTTGTCAGTCTGTTTTACAGCAGGTGAATATTACTTAAGTAAAGTGATCATATTTGCATTTAATGCAATTGTCTAAACTGAGATTGCATAACAAATGTTCAAAATAAAATATACTTTCACTCGCATGTGATTTCAACATGGCGTCGAAAAAAGTACCTATTATCGTCCGACCTTGAAAATTCATGTAACAGAAATGTTGATTACAGTTAAGTTCCAAAAAGCTAATTAACATTGGGCATAGTAATAAATTGTTACTCGAAATGGAGGAATTTAACGACCAACAAATTATGATTACTCTTCAATATGAGGTAAGTTGTGACATGGAGAGAAATGTCACTTAATGTGGAGAGTGGCACACCATACTGTCTTGATGCCGATTTTACTGGCAAACCCATGTCTCTAACAGCATGATATGCATTTGTCATTGCACTTCATGAATAGACGCCAGGTTGGATTTGGGGGAAATGGATGAAACTGAATTAGCATAAATAGTAAATATCTTAGACAATAGTATTTTTGAATAAAAACTGTTAAAAAGCTGTAAGAGGAACACTATATTTGAATTGACCTGTAAACTGCGCATTATGACACTGTCGCATAACTACCACGTGACCTTCCTCAGCAGACGATGCAATTTCGCATTTTACAAAAACAAACACATATTTCTTTATATTGACCTCTGTTTAAGGGATTTGTAGGCTACACATAAATGGGATTAATGAAAACATCAACATTTGCATACTTTCAAATACAATGTGAAAAGGTATCTGCTTTACGCGCAGTTTGCTCTTTGATAAGTAATATGTGAAACTCCATAAGTACCAAAGCAGCTGTTTTAAATAGAAATGACGTCATTCGCGTTCCGGGTGTAACAAACATCTCGTGAATAAACAAAGGCCGAAAATAGGTGCCGGCTGATATCAGGGATGTTGACGATATGTTAATTAAGGGATTAGGAGCTATTACTTTACATAGATAATAGTTAATTTGATAAAACAAGAGAGTGATAACAATGCTTTGTATAGTAAAATCAACTTGTTAAAAGTTTATTTATTTGAGAACGATTGCGAAACAAGCTTTAACAACTCATATTAATCACTCTCGTTTGCGCGGATAAAAGCGTATAATTATGTTGTCAATGTGGGTGGAAACCGGAATACTCGGAGAAAACCCACATGTCTGGCAGCGACTAGCATACCATCTCACATATACATATACCGTCTCCGTGGCCCAGTGGTTAAGGCGTCCGCCTACGGAGCGGGAGGTCGAAGGTTCGAATCTCGTCAGGGGTTCGTTCTGATATGGCCGGTTGGTGAGCCGCCAGCTAGTTAAATAATGGTTACAGATTGCCTACCAGCCTGACGTCTGGCATACAAGCATAGGATTCGGGAAGTACTGATGTTCATAAAACGTGGTGTCTCATGAGTCAGAAATGACTGGCCCTTTAAATAGGGGTGACACTATAATAAACAAACACTATATCCCAGTCCGTGCATCGAACCAGGGTTGCATTGGTGAGATGATGGCTAACCCAGGTCGCTAATAGCACAACCATTATATAGTAGTTTGTTTTCAATGTATTTATTCTGAGTTAATAGAAAGAATAGCCCATTAAACTGCAAATAGAACTAGAGAACGAGCTTAGTGAAGAATCGAACATCTGAACATGTTATAATACAAGTCGACAAGGAAATTACTTGTTAAGCAAACTATATAGGCTACTCACGTGATTCAACTGGCCTGTACTGATCTCTACTGTGCCATCACCCAGCATCTGAAGAAAGAAATCATTCAATTATTAAATTATTTATACAATGCATTTATAACAACATCTCAACAGGAAACTATTTAGATTTAGACAAAGTCTTCTTGTCATAACGATATGGTTTGCGAGTTCGATTGTATGTAAACGTTGATAAAGTTCCAACATGGCTGTATAGCGTCTACTCGCCACGCTGCAGTCCAGGTAGACAAGCGCCACACTGTGGAAGTCGTGATGGTGCAGTGGATGCGCGTTCGCTTCAGGTGCGAAAGGTCTGGAGTTCGAGCCCCGCTGGAGCCGTTACGATTGTGTCCTTAGGCAAGGCATTTAAATTCCACGTTGCCTCTTCTCTCCCTCGTGGCGATGGATTCCATCAGGAATGAGGTCTCGAGAGTGATTTATATAAGTTGAAAGAACTTGTTTCGCAATCGAGCTAAAATAAATTTGTATAAACTAAGCGCCACACTCGCATTTACTGGAACAGCGTGTACGCCCTTGTTTGTCTGTACATATATGTGGGGTGAAACAAGTCAAGTGTTTCGATTTCTTTAAGGACATATGTGATGGTTATACCGATGTATATGTTAGTTAGTTCATGTGATATATATAGGACCTACGAGTTTTGGAATTTTTATATTAAGCGAGCAACCTTAACAGCAATAGTCCAATACGAATTTCATTAAATATGGTATGATCCGCATGACCCGCATGATCCGCATGATCCGCATGACCAGCATGATCCGCATGACCAGCATGACCCGTATGACCCGCATGATCCGTATGATCCGTATGACCCGCATGATCCGCATGATCCGTATGACCCGCATGATCCGTATGATCCGTATGACCCGCATGATCCGTATGATCCGTATGACCCGCATGATCCGTATGACCAGCATGACCCGCATGATCCGTATGATCCGTATGACCCGCATTATCCGTATGATCCGTATGACCCGCATGATCCGTATAACCAGCATGACCCGCATGATCCGCATGATCCGCATGATCCGTATGATCCGTATGACCAGCATGACCTGCATGATCCGTATGATCCGTATGACCCGCATGATCCGCATGATCCGTATGACCAGCATGATCCGCATGACCCGTATGATCCGTATGACCAGCATGATCCGCATGACCCGTATGACCCGCATGATCCGTATGACCAGCATGATCCGCATGACCCGTATGACCCGCATGATCCGTATGACCAGCATGATCCGCATGATCCGCATGACCCGTATGATCCGCATGACCAGCATGACCCGTATGACCAGCATGACCCGCATGACCAGCATGACCAGCATGATCCGCATGATCCGCATGACCAGCATGATCCGCATGACCAGCATGATCCGCATGATCCGCATGACCCGTATGACCAGCATGATCCGCATGATCCGCATGACCCGTATGATCCGCATGACCAGCATGACCCGTATGACCAGCATGACCCGCATGACCCGCATGACCCGTATGACCAGCATGACCCGCATGATCCGCATGACCAGCATGACCCGCATGACCCGCATGACCCGTATGACCAGCATGACCCGCATGACCCGTATGACCAGCATGACCCGCATGACCCGCATGATCCGCATGACCAGCATGACCCGTATGACCAGCATGACCCGCATGATCCGCATGATCCGCATGACCCGTATGATCCGCATGACCAGCATGACCCGTATGACCAGCATGACCCGCATGATTCGCATGATCCGCATGACCCGTATGATCCGCATGACCCGTATGATCCGCATGACCAGCATGACCCGTATGACCAGCATGACCAGCATGATCCGCATGATCCGCATGACCGGTATGATCCGCATGACCAGCATGACCCGTATGACCAGCATGACCCGCATGATCCGCATGACCCGTATGACCAGCATGACCCGCATGATCCGCATGACCCGTATGACCAGCATGACCCGCATGATCCGCATGATCCGCATGACCCGTATGACCCGTATGACCAGCATGATCCGCATGACCCGTATGACCAGCATGATCCGCATGATCCGTATGACCCGCATGACCCGCATGACCCGCATGATCCGTATGACCCGCATGATCCGCATGACCCGCATGATCCGCATGACCCGCATGATCCGCATTATCCGTATGACCCGCATGATCCGCATGACCCGTATGACCAGCATGATCCGCATGACCCGTATGACTGGATGTATGATATGGGCAATTCTCATTGGACAGTATGACTGGAAGTATGATATGGACAATTTGCATTGAACAGTATGACTGGATGTATGATATGGACAATTCACATTGGACAGTATGACTGGATGTATGATATAGACAATTCTCATTGGACAGTTGACTGGATGTATGATATGGACAATTCTCATTAGAGAGTATGACTGGATGTATGATATGGACAATTCTCATTGGACAGTATGACTGGATGTATGATATGGGTAATTCTCATTGGACAGTATGACTGGATGTATGATATGGACAATTCTCATTGGACAGTATGACTGGATGTATGATATGGATAATTCTCATTGGACAGTATGACTGGATGTATGCTATGGGTAATTCTCATTGGACAGTATGACTGGATGTATGATATGGGCAATTCGTATTGGACAGCATAACTGGATGTATGATATGGACAATTCTCATTGGACAGCAGGACTGGATGTATGATATGGACAATTCTCATTGGACAGCATGACTGGATGTAAGATATGGACAATTCGCATTGGACAGTATGACTGGATGTATGATATGAGCAATTCGCATTGGTCAGTATGACTGGATGTATGATATGGACAATTCGCATTGGATAGTATGACTGGATGTAAGATATGGGGAGTTCTCTTTGGACAGTATGACTGGATGTATGATATGGGTAATTCTCATTGGACAGTCTGACTGGATGTATGATATGGGTAATACTCATTGGAAAGTATGACTGGATGTATGATATGGGCAATTCGCATTGGACAGTATAAATGGATGTATGATATGGATAATTCGCATTGGAGAGTATGTATTAAGCAACCAATTTCCAGATTCCCAATATGTTTGTTTTATTATACATTTGACCTGTATTAAGCAGCCACATGTGTTAAGCAGCCACTTTATGTGAGTCCTTTGACTGGCTGCTTATCACAGGTTCGACTGTACATGTATGTTCAGTATTTACCTTACATCATATTAGGGCTAAACTAAACTCACAAAAGACAACCATTGTACAGTAATGTATCTTATATTTATTCCATTATACAAGTCTTTACGAATATCCTATCATATACATGCGAATACACACAAATCAAGTATAACTTCTCATAATGAGCCGGTAGGCCATCACAAACTTAAAGTCATATAAATAAGAGTACGGATGACACTACAAATAATCAACATTTAGTGTTCCAAAAAGAACAATACACAATTTATTATAAATACAGTCTAACCTATGCTAAAGGCCACCTCCGAATAAAGGTCGTATATGAAAAACTTGTCCCTAAAGACCAACATATTTCTCTCCCGTTGAGCCATTTACAATACATTTTAACCGTCTATTGAGAGGCCACGTGCCAACAAAGGCCACTGTTTTTACTTTCCCGAGGGTGGCCTTTATAAACAGGTTTGACTGTATATTATAAATACGAACTTTAAACGTAACAGAATAAAGATCTAAAATTAAAATAATTGAAAAGTACGTTAGACGAGGGATCGAACCAGCGATCCCTGTATTAACAGTCCAGCGTGTTACCACTGGACTACAGGTCCGTCTGTATGTGATGATCATATTTCAAAATGACATATTTATGACATACATATTTCATAAATGAATTTTGAAATCTGAAATAAATAAGCATGTTATCATAATTAGCATATATGAATTATAGTATTATTTTTCCAAGTGAAGAAGAAACAACACTTTAAGATGTGAACATTATGTTTGTATGTAATGGAATGTAAAAATATTTTTTTACAATGACTACTATACTTCTGGCTGCGTCGCACATATGAGAGCTGATGACAGCGTTGCTCATCCTTCATTACTTGCACAAAACATGTGTTGAATGTTTCAAATCACATAATAGTTCATTGTTTAAATTGTCATTGATGCAACAGCTTATCTGTTGTAGCTGTCAATCCACAACTCTCGTCCGGTTCTCGTACACGTGCTGTCCAACCATTTTGCATGTAGTATGCATATTGAAGATACAATATAGTATGCTTAAACAAGGTACATGTCGTGGGTGTGATTCCAAACAGGTTCTCGTGGTAACGGTATATACATCGAAATAATCAAAGTGTTCCGGTATCAACGTTGTAGGTATGAAACCAACCAGATGTTCCCCGTCGGGCATGCTGTATTAATGTCAATATTGTATTGCATAATTGCACAATGAAATTCGACAAGATCGCTCGCAGGTCCAACATTTTTTCACACGTACCATTTCCACAACATGGAAAACTTTCAATGGCATAATAGCTATATTTTCATACAGTGCTGTGTAGTTCTTACACCCGTCCAGCCCAAAGAAACTACCATCACGGTTTGGCAGAACAAGAGACATAATTCAGTCGTACTTGCTTTCTCTCCGACAAATAATAATGTATAATATACAGCAGAAGTATACAGATAGCACTCCAGTGATATACACTTGACTTACTTACATTCCTTCGCTTTTATATCAGTTCCAGCAAGCTCCCATTCACATGTAGGCGTCTGTTCTCACCACGGAGTGGTCAATGTTCTATCATAATATCACAATGTCCTTGCCAAGGATTATTCAGTGTACTCCCATTAGCTAAGATCAAACGCGTGCATAGTATTGAGGAGTCACACACGACCTCGACGGATTGCAAGGACACGGCTTAGTGCGTATTATTCATCGTTCAGCAAGTCAGATGTAGATCAATCATTATACTTTTGTTGGATAGTGAAAGGCGCATGTGGTTTGTATTGTATTGATCTGATTCTAGTCTACAATATACATATATATTGTTTCACTAGGAACATCGTATATGTCAAGCAAGCATCACTTAACCACATTCGCAAACATACAACAAACATTCAAGTTACCACTGAAAACAACACAAGCGCATGCGTGGCTAAGTTGTTACGGTAGTTGATTTCTAGTAACTTCCCTCTCAAAACTGTATGTTCGAATGTACATACGGATCTGTCATCCAGTGGTAACACGCAGCGTCATATCCGAACCAGAAAACTATAATATGAACTAATATGCATATACTCAATGTCTTAACACTTATACTGATATCTGAACTAAGTATATGACAATAAAATCACAATTTAAAGAAAAGGCTAAATGGTCAGGCCATAACTTCAAGCAACATTAGTTGCGGCCCTTCTCGATGTACCATCTGTGACCATGATATAACTAATGATATGGATGGCATCTTCACATGAAGTAATGCGCCTACCCAATTGACATTCGAACATGTGTGTGTTTTACGTTTATTTATCGTCGAGAGATTAGTCATTTTAGATTTTGGAGGAAAGTGCATGATACAGACAGAGACCCATTCCAGAGTCTCCTCTGGTTCTTTTACATGCACGGTGTACAACACCGACACGATACATCGGTTTAACGTCCCATCTGAAAGACTGTTAATTTATTAGGTTCAGACGAGGGATCGAACCTGCGATCCCTGGATTACCAGTCCAGTGTGCTACCACTGGACTACAGATCCCTCTGTATGTGACGGTCATATGAAAAAATGACATATTTATATCATACATACTGCGTACATCGTTGACCTCAAATCACTTATGTATGTTCGAGTCTCACCAGGAAATGTCACAATCGTTCTTGTGGGAAATCTATCACGATCAGTAACACAGGAAACAATATAGTAGTATCTTCAGGTTGTATATATGTAAATAGACAGAGGTGCATCCGCTGACGAATGTAGTCCCAATGACTAATATAGTTATTTTTTCTTTTTGATAAAAATACATTTTCATGACAAGCAGTGTATAGTTTTTGTGTTTTCTGAGAAATTATGTGACTTGAGAAGACTTCAGACTAGTTTATTTGTAGTAATGATGTGGTATAAGGATTCAGGTCATTGCAAGGTGAAGGTCGGTATACTGTATTATTTGGCGGAGGAATACAGTGTGTAAACACAGTGACGTTATTCACAGGCGAGCACTGGTTATTTGAAACTTAAAATGTAATGAAATATGTGGTATCAGAAGAAATGAAAGATTGGAAATATAAATGAACAGAATGTATTTTCTTACTTTTTACTATGTATTTAATAGGCAATTTATTTGTTGTTTTACAACCATCATATCAAAGGTCATCAACTTATATTAATGAGCTGTGTTTGGGTACCTAGCGGTCACCATGGACAATTCTCATTTGACCGTATGACTTGATGTATGATATGGACAATTGGCATTGGACAGTATGACTGGATGTATGATATGGACAATTCTCAATGGACAGTGTGACTGGATGTATGATATGGACAATTCACATTCGACAGTATGACTGGATGTATGATATGGACAATTCACATTGGACAGTATGACTGGATGTATGATATCGACAATTCATATTGGACAGTATGACTGGATGTATGATATGGACAATTCTCATTGGACCGTATGACTGGATGCTGGATGTATGATATGGACAATTCTCATTGGACAGTATGACTGGATGTATGCTATGGGCAATTGGCATTGGACAGTATGACTGGATGCATGGTATGTACAATTCTCATTGGAGAGTATGACTGGATGTATGCTATGGGCAATTCTCATTGGACAGAATGACTGGATGTATGCTATGGGCAATTCGCATTGGACAGTATAACTGGATGTATAATATGGGCAATTCACATTGGACAGTATGACTGGATGTATGCTATGGGCAATTCGCATTGGACAGTATGACTGGATGTATGCTATGGGCAATTCTCATTGGACAGTATGACTGGATGTATGATATGGGCAATTGGCACTGGGCAGTATGATTGGATGCATGGCATGGACAATTGGCATTGGACAGTATGACTGGATGTATGATATGGACAATTCACAATGGACAGTATGACTGGATGTATGATATGGACAATTCACATTGGACAGTATGACTGGATGTATGATATGGGCAATTCTCATTGGACAGTATGACTGGAAGTATGATATGGACAATTTGCATTGGACAGTATGACTGGATGTATGATATTTACAATTCACATTGGACATTATGACTGGGTGTATGATATGGACAATTCACATTGGACAGTTGACTGGATGTATGATATGGACAATTCTCATTAGACAGTATGACTGGAAGTATGATATGGACAATTTGCATTGGACAGTATGACTGGATGTATGATATTGACAATTCACATTGGACAGTATGACTTGATGTATGATATGGACAATTCACATTGGACAGTATGACTGGATGTATGATATAGACAATTCTCATTGGACAGTTGACTGGATGTATGATATGGACAATTCTCATTAGAAAGTATGACTGGATGTATGATATGGACAATTCTCATTGGACAGTATGACTGGATGTATGATATGGGTAATTCTCATTGGACAGTATGACTGGATGTATGATATGGATAATTCTCATTGGACAGTATGACTGGATGTATGATATGGATAATTCTCATTGGACAGTATGACTGGATGTATGCTATGGGTAATTCTCATTGGACAGTATGACTGGATGCATGATATGGGCAATTCGTATTGGACAGCATAACTGGATGTATGATATGGACAATTCTCATTGGACAGCATGACTGGATGTATGATATGGACAATTCTCATTGGACAGCATGACTGGATGTATGATATAGACAATTCACATTGGACAGTATGACTGGATGTATGATATGAGCAATTCGCATTGGTCAGTATGAATGGATGTATGATATGGACAATTCGCATTGGACAGTATGACTGGATGTAAGATATTGGTAGTTCTCTTTGGAAAGTATGACTGGATGTATGATATGGGTAATTCTCATTGGACAGTATGACTGGATGTACGATATGGGCAATTCGCATTGGACAGTATAAATGGATGTATGATATGGATAATTCGCATTGGAGAGTATGTATTAAGCAACCAATTTCCAGATTCACAATATGTTGTTTTATTATACATTTGACCTGTATTAAGCAGCCACATGTGTTAAGCAGCCACTTTATGTGAGTCCTTTGACTGGCTGCTTATCACAGGTTCGACTGTACATGTATGTTCAGTATTTACCTTACATCATATTAGGGCTAAACTAAACTCACAAAAGACAACCAATGTACAGTAATGTATCTTATATTTATTCCATTATACAAGTCTTTACAAATATCGTATCACATACATGCGAATACACACAAATCAAGTATAACTTCTCATAATGCACCGGTAGGCCATCACAAACTTAAAGTCATATAAATAAGAGTACGGATGACACTACAAATAATCAACATTTAGTGTTCCAAAAAGAACAATACACAATTTATTATAAATACAGTCTAACCTGTGCTAAAGGCCACCTCCGAATAAAGGCCGTATATAAAAAACTTGTCCCTAAAGACCAACATATTTCTCTCCCGTCGAGCCATTTACAATACATTTTAACCGTCTATTGAGAGGCCACATGCCAAGACAGGCCACTGTTTTTACTTTCCCGAGGGTGGCCTATATTAACAGGTTTGACTGTATATTATAAATACGAACTTTAAACATAACAGAATAAAGATCTAAAATTAAAATAATTGAAAAGTACGTCAGACGAGGGATCGAACCAGCGATCCCTGTATTACTAGTCCAGCGTGTTACCACTGGACTAAAGGTCCGTCTGTATGTGATGGTCATATTTCAAAATGACATATTTATAACATACATATTGCATAAATGAATTTTGAAATCTGAAATAAATAAGCATGTTATCATAATTAGCATATATAAATTATAGTATTATTTTTCCAAGTGAAGAAGAAACAACACTTTAAGATGTGAACATTATGTTTGTATGTAATGGAATGTAAAACATTTTTTTACAATGACTACGATACTTCTGGCTGCGTCACACATATGAGAGCTGATGACAGCCTAGCTCATCCTTCATTACGTGCACAAAACATGTGTTGAATGTTTCAAATCACATAATAGTTCATTGTTGAAGTTGTCGTTGATGCAACAGCTTGTCATTTGTAGCTGTCAATCCACAACTCTCGTCCGGTTCTCGTACACGTGCTGTCCAACCATTGTGCATGTAGTATGCATATTGAAGATACAATATAGTATGCTTAAACAAGGTACATGTCGTAGGTGTGATTCCAAACTGGTTCTCGTGGTAACGGTATATACATCGAAATAATCAAAGTGTTCCGGTATCAACGTTGTAGGTATGAAACCAACCAGATGTTCCTTGTCAGGTTGTGCACTTCAAACTAATACTAGTTTTCGCTCACAATTTGAACTTCCCCGTCGGGCATGCTGTATAAATGTCAATATTGTATTGCATAATTGCACAATGAAGTTCGACAAGATCGCTCCCAGGTCCAACATGTGTTCACACGTACCATTTCCACAACATGGAAAACTTTCAATGGCATAATATCTATATCCTCATAGAGTGCTGTGTAGTCCTTGCACCCGTCCAGCCCAAATAAACTATCATCACGGTTTGGCAGAACAAGAGACATAGTTCAGTAGTACTCGCTTTCTTTCCGACAAATAATAATGTATAATATACAGCAGAAGTATACAGATAGCACTCCAGTGATATACACTTGACTTACTTACGTTCCTTCGCTTTTATAGCAGTTCCAGCAAGCTCCCATTCGCATTTAGTTGTCTGGTCATAATATCACAATGTCCTTGCCAAGGATTACTCATTGTACTCTCATTAGCTAAGATCAAACGCGTGCATAGTATTGAGGAGTCACACACGACCTCGACGGATTGCAAGGACACGGCTTAGTGCGTATTATTCATCGTTCAACAAGTCAGATGTAGATCAATCATTGTACTTTTATTGGATAGTGAAAGGCGCATGTGGTTTGTATTGTATTGATCTGATTCTAATCTACAATATACATATATATTTGTTTCACTAGGAACATCGTATATGTCAAGCAAGCATCACTTAACCACATTCGCAAACATACAACAAACATTCAAGTTACCACTGAAAACAACACAAGCGCATGCGTGGCTAAGTTGGTATGGTAGTTGATTTCTAGTAACTTCCCTCTCAAAACTGTATGTTCGAATGTACAGACGGATCTGTCATCCAGTGGTAACACGCAGCGTCATATCCGAACCAGAAAACTATAATATGAACTAATATGCATATACTCAATGTCTTAACACTTATACTGATATCTGAACTAAGTATATGACAATAAAATCACAATTTAAAGAAAAGGCTAAATGGTCAGGCCATAACTTCAAGCAACATTAGTTGCGGCCCTTCTCGATGTACCATCTGTGACCATGATATAACCAATGATATGGATGGCATCTTCACATGAAGTAATGCGCCTACCCAATTGACATTCGAACATGTGTGTGTTTTACGTTTATTTATCGTCGAGAGATTAGTCATTTTAGATTTTGGAGGAAAGTGCATGATACAGACAGAGACCCATTCCAGAGTCTCCTCTGGTTCTTTTACGTGCACGGTGTACAACACCGACACGATACATCGGTTTAACGTCCCATCTGAAAGACTGTTAATTTATTAGGGTCAGACGAGGGATCGAACCTGCGATCCCTGGATTACCAGTCCAGTGTGCTACCACTGGACTACAGATCCCTCTGTATGTGACGGTCATATGAAAAAATGACATATTTATATCATACATACTGCGTACATCGTTGACCTCAAATCACTTATGTATGTTCGAGTCTCACCAGGAAATGTCACAATCGTTCTTGTGGGAAATCTATCACGATCAGTAACACAGGAAACAATATAGTAGTATCTTCAGGTTGTATATACGTAAATAGACAGAAGTGCATCCGCTGTCGAATGTAGTCCCAATGACTAATATAGTTATTTTTTCTTTTTGATAAAAATACATTTTCATGACAAGCAGTGTATAGTTTTTGTGTTTTCTGAGAAATGATGTGACTTGAGAAGACTTCAGACTAGTTGATGGGTAGAAATGATGTGGTATAAGAATTCAGGTCATTGCAAGGTGAAGGTTGGTATACTGTATTATTTGGCGGAGGAATACAGTGTGTAAACACAGTGACGTTATTCACAGGCGAGCACTGGTTATTTGAAACTTAAAATGTAATGAAATATGTGGTATCAGAAGAAATGAAAGATTGGAAATATAAATGAACAGACTGTATGTTTTTACTTTTTACTATGTATTTAATAGGCAATTTATTTGTTGTTTTACAACCATCATATCAAAGGTCATCAACTTATATTAATGAGCTGTGTTGGGGTACCTAGCGGTCCCTATGGACAATTCTCATTGGACAGTATGACTGGATGTATGATATGGACAATTCACATTGGACAGTATGACTGGATGTATGATATGGACAATTCACATTGGACAGTATGACTGGATGTATGATATGGACAATTCATATTGGACAGTATGACTGGATGTATGATATGGACAATTCTCATTGGACAGTATGACTGGATGTATGATATGGACAATTCTCATTGGACAGTATGACTGGATGTATGCTATGGGCAATTGGCATTGGACAGTATGACTGGATGCATGGTATGGACAATTCTCATTGGACAGTATGACTGGATGTATGCTATGGGCAATTCTCATTGGACAGTATGACTGGATGTATGCTATGGGCAATTCGCATTGGACAGTATGACTGGATGTATGATATGGGCAATTCTCATTGGACAGTATGACTGGATGTATGCTATGGGCAATTCGCATTGGACAGTATGACTGGATGTATGCTATGGGCAATTCTCATTGGACAGTATGACTGGATGTATGATATGGGCAATTGGCATTGGGCAGTATGACTGGATGCATGGCATGGACAATTGGCATTGGACAGTATGACTGGATGTATGATATGGACAATTCACATTGGACAGTATGACTGGATGTATGATATGGACAATTCACATTGGACAGTATGACTGGATGTATGATATGGGCAATTCTCATTGGACAGTATGACTGGATGTATGATATGGACAATTCTCATTGGACAGTATGACTGGATGTATGATATGGATAATTCTCATTGGACAGTATGACTGGATGTATGATATGGGTAATTCTCATTGGACAGTATGACTGGATGTATGATATGGACAATTCTCATTGGATAGTATGACTGGATGTATGATATGGACAATTCTCATTGGACAGTATGACTGGATGTATGATATGGACAATTCTCATTGGACAGCATGACTGGATGTATGATATGGACAATTCTCATTGGACAGTATGACTGGATGTATGATATGGACAATTCTCATTGGACAGCATGACTGGATGTATGATATGGACAATTCGCATTGGACAGTATGACTGGATGTATGATATGGACAATTCTCATTGGACAGCATGACTGGATGTATGATATGGACAATTCTCATTGGAAAGTATGACTGGATGTATGATATGGACAATTCTCATTGGACAGTATGACTGGATGTATGATATGGACAATTCGCATTGGACAGTATGACTGGGTGTATGATATGGACAATTCGCATTGGACAGTATGACTGGATGTATGATATGGACAATTCGCATTGGACAGTATGACTGGATGTATGATATGGATAATTCGCATTGGAGAGTATGTATTAAGCAACCAATTTCCAGATTCACAATATGTTGTTTTATTATACATTTGACCTGTATTAAGCAGCCACATGTGTTAAGCAGCCACTTTATGTGAGTCCTTTGACTGGCTGCTTATCACAGGTTCGACTGTACATGTATGTTCAGTATTTACCTTACATCATATTAGGGCTAAACTAAACTCACAAAAGACAACCATTGTACAGTAATGTATCTTATATTTATTCCATTCTACAAGTCTTTACAAATATCGTATCATATACATGTGAATACACACACATCAAGTATAACTTCTCATAATGCGCCGGTAGGCCATCACAAACTTAAAGTCATATAAATAAGAGTACGGATGACACTACAAATAATCAACATTTAGTGTTCCAAAAAGAACAATACACAATTTATTATAAATACAGTCTAACCTGTGCTAAAGGCCACCTCCGAATAAAGGCCGTATATGAAAAACTTGTCCCTAAAGACCAACATATTTATCTCCCGTCGAGCCATTTACAATACATTTTAACCGTCTATTGAGAGGCCACGTGCCAACAAAGGCCACTGTTTTTACTTTCCCGAGGGTGGCCTTTATAAACAGGTTTGACTGTATATTATAAATACGAACTTTAAACGTAACAGAATAAAGATCTAAAATTAAAATAATTGAAAAGTACGTCAGACGAGGGATCGAACCAGCGATCCCTGTATTACCAGTCCAGCGTGTTACCACTGGACTACAGGTCCGTCTGTATGTGATGGTCATATTTCAAAATGACATATTTATAACATACATATTGCATAAATGAATTTTGAAATCTGAAATAAATAAGCATGTTATCATAATTAGCATATATAAATTATAGTATTATTTTTCCAAGTGAAGAAGAAACAACACTTTAAGATGTGAACATTATGTTTGTATGTAATGGAATGTAAAACATTTTTTTACAATGACTACGATACTTCTGGCTGCGTCGCACATATGAGAGCTGATGACAGCCTAGCTCATCCTTCATTACGTGCACAAAACATGTGTTTAACGTTTCAAATCACATAATAGTTCATTGTTGAAGTTGTCGTTGATGCAACAGCTTGTCATTTGTAGCTGTCAATCCACAACTCTCGTCCGGTTCTCGTACACGTGCTGTCCAACCATTGTGCATGTAGTATGCATATTGAAGATACAATATAGTATGCTTAAACAAGGTACATGTCGTAGGTGTGATTCCAAACTGGTTCTCGTGGTAACGGTATATACATCGAAATAATCAAAGTGTTCCGGTATCAACGTTGTAGGTATGAAACCAACCAGATGTTCCTTGTCAGGTTGTGCACTTCAAACTAATACTAGTTTTCGCTCACAATTTGAACTTCCCCGTCGGGCATGCTGTATAAATGTCAATATTGTATTGCATAATTGCACAATGAAGTTCGACAAGATCGGTCGCAGGTCCAACATTTGTTCACACGTACCATTTCCACAACATGGAAAACTTTCAATGGCATAATAGCTATATCGTCATAGACTGCTGTGTAGTCCTTGCACCCGTCCAGCCCAAAGAAACTATCATCACGGTTTGGCAGAACAAGAGACATAGTTCAGTAGTACTCGCTTTCTTTCCGACAAATAATAATGTATAATATACAGCAGAAGTAAACAGATAGCACTCCAGTGATATACACTTGACTTACTTACGTTCCATCGCTTTTATAGCAGTTCCAGCAGGCTCTGATTCGCATGTAGTCGTCTGTTCTCACCCCGGAGTGGTCAATGTTCGATCATAATATCACAATGTCCTTGCCAAGGATTATTCATTGTACTCCCATTAGCTAAGATCAAACGCGTGCATAGTATTGATGAATCACACACGACCTCGACGGATTGCACGGAAACGGCTTAGTATTATTCATCGTTCAGCAAGTCAGATGTAGATCAATCATTGTACTTGTGTTGGATCGTGAAAGGCGCATGTGGTTTGTATGGTAGCGGTCTGATTCTAATCTACAATATACATATATATTTGTTTCACTAGGAACATCGTATATGTCAAGCACGCATCACTTAACCACATTCGCACACATACAACAAACATTCAAGTTACCACTGAAAACAACACAAGCGCATGCGTGGCTAAGTTGTTACGGTATTTGATTTCTAGTGACTTCCCTCTCAAAACTGTATGTTCGAATGTACAGACGGATCTGTAGTCCAGTGGTAACACGCAGGTTCGTCCCCCGTCTGACCCTAATAAAATTAACAATCTTTCAGATGGGACGTTAAACCGAGGTCTCGTGTCGGTGCTTTACACCGTGCACGTAAAGAAACCAATGAGACTCAGGAATGGGTCTCTGTCTGTATCATGCAATTTCCTCCAAAATCTAAAATGACTAATCTCTTCAGAACGCATCGCTCATATGGGCATTTGGTAGTGATGATAAATAACCGTAAAAGACACACATGTTCGAATGTCATTTGGGTAGGCGCATTACTTCATGTGAGGATGTCATCCATATCGTTGGTTATATCATGGTGACAGATGGTACATCGAGAAGGACCGTAACTAATGTTGCTTGAAGTTATGGCCCGACAATTTAGCCTTTTCTTTAAATTGTGTTTTTATTGTCATATAGTTAGTTCAGATTGTTCAGTATAAGTGTTAAGACATTGAGTGTATGCATATTAGTTCATAGTGTTCTGGTTGGGATAGGACGTATTTCAGCACAGTAAATTTATGAAATGCACCTCATAAAAATGCGGAAGTCGTGATAGCGCAGTGGTAGGGACTTCGTTTCGGGTGTGAAGTGCCCGGAGCTCGAGCCGCACTGGAGCTGTTATGAGTGTGCCCTTAGGCAAGGCATTTAAGTTCAAGTTGCCTCTTCTCTCCTTCGTGGAGATGAATGCGAACTAATCCATGGGCCTGGTGGACACACCGTACACCCCTTAGCATCCACCGGGACCACATTTGTCTTATATATTATGTACCTGGTGAAATTTTAAGACATATACTCAAAGAATAAATTGTCACGATCAACGTTTTAATCCAAGATGGCGCCAAATTTTGAATATACACTCTAATATCCATAGGGTTTATTTCTCTTGAAATGTTGTGTTAATTTATGTTTTATGCTTCATATTGATGTCAGATGCATGTAAATACATGATTATAAAGGGTTTTTTGACATTCTTTGCATATTTTCTTGAAAACTGGGCTTTATCCAGAAAAAAATAGGTACAATTCTATGTGTTTTTGAGACACACTTAATATACTATATATATATATCGTGACATACTACCTTAAATGTCGTATATAATGAAATTGGTCAAAGGCAAGTGATTTAATGTAATCATAGATGGTTATATACCATTTTCTAAAACATAATGCCCGTAAAAGTGGGTGGGGTAAATGACCCCCAAAATGAAAATTTATTTAATAATCACATTTTACCATAATTATATTTTCATACCGTTGTATTACAGATGTTACATTTTTATACCATATCGAATATATCTAACTGATAATTTAACTCGTACGTTCCAATTCCACTATTCCTGAATAGTGGGTGGGGTAAAATGACCTCAGCAAATGAAACAAACGAGGTTCTGTGTTCATGATAGGTCCACAGTAAATCGATGCTAAATCGGAAAGTGAAAACACGTCATGTTTCATCCTCCAAGGTGTATTCTTTGTCAATATTGTAAATGTGAACAAGGCTATTTACTTATAACGGCAGCCCCAAGAAGATATGTTTTCCTGTGAAAATCTAGTTACTAGTATTGTAGTTGTTTAATATTGGAGGTGTCTAATGGGCCTGTTTGTTATCTGACGCAGAATATTTGATTAGTCACAATCACTTTTCTTTTTCTTTCAGTCTGCTACACATGTTTGCTCATTTCATATCATCAAGTGTATGTTTCACGGCGTGTTTGTTATACAGAGTGCGGTTTTTATGTAGTCATAGACTATTAGAAGTTTGGTATTAGAGGTGCTTTAATGTAGTTGTAGAATATGGTAGGCGAACATGTGGTAGATACTGAAGGTGTGACTGTTCCAAGAACCAAGGCTAGATCGTTAAAGGATCTACTAGATACTAACATTCCTGACTGTTACATGACAATTAGAAGTGGCACAAACATTGCGACGGGAAATGATAGACATGAGGCTTAGAGGCCTTTAATGTTTCAAATTGGAAATACATATTGTGTGTTTTTCTGCATGATGTTGAGAGAGGATTTCCTGAATGGGGTGGCTTTGTGTCTGTTAAAGGTGATCTACCACAACGCCTGACAACAATAGGATACTACCCTGTGATTCATAACCCCATCACAGAGTACATAACTGTGAAAGAATGTTTGAGGTTTGCTGAAGAGGCAACACATGAGTTGGGACAAGACTATACAATCACCACATTTGACTTATGGGCATGCACGAAGGCATATCCGTTGATCTGGAAAGAACCTGATCTGCATGCTACTTGAAGCTGGACTTTGCTCATATATGTCTGTCTTATATGGGGTTTTCGCTAGAAGTTGCTCATATATGACTGTTTTATATGGGGTTTTCGCTGGATTTTACTCAAATACGACTGTCTTATATGGGGTTTTCGCTAGAAGTTGCTCATATATGACTGTTTTATATGGGGTTTTCGCTGGATTTTACTCAAATACGACTGTCTTGTATGGGGTTTTCGCTGGACGTTGCTCATATATAACTGTCTTATATGGGATTTTCGCTAGACGATGCTCATATATGACTGTCTTATATGGGGTTTTCGCTCGTATATGACTGTTTGATATGGGGTTGTCGCTAGACTTTGTTCATATACAATTGTTTTATATGGGGTTTTCGCTAGACGATGCTCATATACGACTGTTTTATATGGGTTTTCGCTGGACTTTACTCATATACAACTGTCTTATATGGGTTTGTCGCTGGACTTTGCTCATATATGACTGTCTAATATGGGGTTTTCGCTGGACTATGCTCATATATAACTGTCTTATATGGGGTTGTCGCTGGACTTTGCTCATATATGACTGTCTTATATAGGGATTTCCCTGGACGTTGCTCATATATAACTGTCTTATATGGGGTTTTCGCTAGACGTTGCTCATATATAACACTCTTATATGGGGATTTCGCTGGACGTTGCTCATATATAACTGTTATATATGGGGTTTTCGCTGGCCTTTGCTCATATACGACTGTCTTATATTGGTTTTCATTGGACTTTGCTCATATATGACAGTCTTATATGGGGTTGTCGCTGGACGTTGCTCATATATAACTGTCTTATATGGGGTTTTCGCTGGACTTTGCTCATATATGACTGTCTTATATGGGATTTTCGCTGGATGTTGCTCATATATAACTGTCTTATATGGGGTTTTCGCTAGACGTTGATCATATATAACTGTCTTATATTGGATTTTCACTGGACTTTGCTCATATATGACTGTCTTATATGGGTTTTCGCTGGACTTTGCTCATATATGACTGTCTTATATGGGGTTTCGCTGGATTTTGCTCATATATAACTGACTTATATGGGGTTTTCGCTAGACGTTGCTCATATATAACTGGCTTATATGGGGTTTTCGCTGGACTTTGCTCATATACGACTGTCTTATATGGGGTTTTCGCTGGACGTTGCTCATATATGACTGTCTTATATGGGGTTTTCGCTAGACGTTGCTCATATATAGCTGTCTTATATGGGGATTTCGCTGGACGTTGCTCAAATATAGCTGTCATATATGGGGTTTTCGCTGGACTTTGCTCATATAAAACTGTCTTATATGGGGTTTTCGTGAGATTTTGCTCATATATGACTATCTTATATGGGATTTTCGCTAGACTTTGCTCATATAAAACTGTCTTATATGGGGTTATCGTGAGACTTTGCTCATATATGACAGTCTTATATAGGGTTGTCGCTGGAGTTTGCTCATATATGACTGTCTTATATGGGCTTTTAGCGAGACTTTGCTCATATAAATCTGTCTTATATGGGGCTTCCGCTGGACTTTGCTCATATATGACTGTCTTTTATGGGGTTGTCGCTGGACTTTGCTCATATACGACTGTCTTATATGAGGTTGTCACTGAACTTTGCTCATATATGACTGTCTTATATGGGGTTGTCGCTGGACTTTGCTCATATATGACTGTCTTATATGGGGTTGTCGCTGGACGTTGCTCATATACGACTGTCTTATATGGGGTTGTCGCTGGA